>CM076572.1:1371164227-1371300065 GCA_034641835.2 Pinus albicaulis | reverse complement strand
AAAATCAAATTATAAAGAAAGTGTTACAGGGCAAGATAGGTGAGCAATATCAAATTTCAAGGCTGAATGGTGAAGTGATTTTTCAATCGGGATCAAGGAGAAATTAAGAATTCCTTAAACCAAATAATGAAGAAGGGTAAAGAGGTCAATCAGGATCAGAGGGCAATTAATAATTCTCTAAACCGGATATCAGAAGAAAACATAAAAATGTACAACAGTTAAAAGTAGAGTGTAATGTTTAAGCAAGTTTTGCAGTAAAAATCCTGTTATAACATTCAAATTCAGAACACATATAAATTTATGGAATACTTAGAAAGAGAACATGAACAATTGAAATTGATACTTCACTGAGATAGCTCAACACATGAATCCTGTAAAGAAATTTCTTTATTACTTGGTCTGTCTTTCAATTTGAAACTGGTACAATAATCCTTAAACAATATATCAGTGAACTACAAAAATATTCATAAATCCACACTTGATACTTCAAATGATGAAGTATTTATATAAAAATTTACAAAAAATATCCTATCAACTGACTAGGATTTATTCAAGGAAAATAAAATATCTTTATGCAAAAAGATAGTGACACCTTTTAACTGACTGAGATCTGTACCTGTTTTATTTTATTGCTGTTACTTGATTGTTTCTTTCATCTATCTTCTTTCATTTGCCTTCTCTCATCTATCTTTTTTTCACATTGTTTGTTCCTTTCACGTTGTACATCTTTCACTCTTCATAGTAAATCACACCATTTTTCCCATGTTTCTTCATATGGGAGTTTGATTTTCATCATCCTTCGGTAAATCTCATCTACCTCTGTATATTTGGCAGATGTAGGCTTATTTAAAAAAAGGTGATTTACCTCATGCTGGAGGTAAAATAAGTTTTCTAGAATTTGAAGGAGCACTTTGCCTGTGGGAATGCCCTTAATGAGAAATTGCTGGAAGTTTCTTTGTTTACTTTCCTTATCTTCTTATCATAATCTTCATGTCTCATGAGTTTATCATTTATTACCAGAGGATTAGGCAGACCCTTCTGTCTTAATACACCAAACGTGTTCATAAATATGGTCACTGCGAGTTCCATAGTTTTACATTTGTCTTCAAGTTGTACCATCATATTTCTTTTGGAAATCACTTTCTTCACCTCTAAGATAGTCTTTGTTTTGTCAGATATCATCTTCTAATTCATACATGTTTTTGGAATTAAGGAATTTAATTGTTTCATAGGCTTCCTCTGTTTTCTTTCCAATATTATCTCTGAATTTCTGAATTGCATCACCAGCTTCTTTTATCAAGTCATTCTACTCAAATATGATATGTATAGAAGGCCAAATATCATTAATTGAGTTAATGATATTGGATTTCTCTGCTTCAGCTTTATGCATTACTTGTGCCAATTTCTTTTCATCCTCTAAGTTCTTTAACTGTTCCTTCGACTTGTTGATCTCTGTAGTCTGAATGGACATATCTTCCATTGCTTTGATTGATTTGTTGGCCTCATCAGTGGGATGGGTTGTTGGTATTACTAATGTTTTTGTTGATGTAGTTAATGGAGTTGTTGTAGGTATTGGAGTTGTTGTAGATGCTATGGGAATAATAGTAATGGGAATTGCTTCCATACTAGATTGCTTTTCCTACACAAGTGTATCCATTTCCTTCAGTTGAGCTGTCAACTGAATGATTAGATTCATCATTTCTTCATTTTGATTATTTTCTTCCAAAACCTCCTTGGTTTTTGGATGCTCAGTAGTTAGTAATTTTAGCTGTTTCTTCAGTGCAGCTATGTCGGCATTTTTCTTCTTTAGTAATTCTTCTGTTGCTTTGATATCTTTTGGATTAGAACCAACTTCAATTACCAAATCTTCTAGTGACTTTATCTTGTTATTATTTTCTTGTGATGAATATTTCTCTAGCTTTAACTGTGACTGTATAATTGCCATGGAATTTTGTAACTTCTGGACACTTAAAGCTTTATGTGTCATGGTGGAATATATCATTTCTCCTGCCTATTTGTGGAATTCAATCTGGTCAATTGGATGCACATCTTTGGCAAGAACTTCAAAGGTTGTATTTTTATAATCTTCTGAAGTTTTAGGGGCTTGCACCTTTGGCTGTAAAAATGCCATCTGCATCTTCCTTGTTTTGAGGTAAAAAGCTGAAAGAAATCTATTCTGATCACTGGGAGTTTGCTTCCAGTATTGTGCATATGTAACAACCTTCAACGCTTTCATTTTTTATTTTAATCTCTTTGTATTTCTCCATGATATCTTTTTCTTTTTCAATTGGCTCGCTGGATGATGAAACCTCTGAACTATTTTTTTTGAATGATTTGTGCAGTGGAAGTTGATGGCAGAGGTGTTTCTTCTGAAAGTGTTGTAGGTGCATCATCCCTGATAACAATATTTGTTTCTGTTTCAATTGTCTCTTCCTGCTCTATCACTGGATTTAGCTTTGTTTTCTTTCTATACATAAACTTGATTTTATTATCAAATGAAGTTTCTGCTGAATAAGAGCCTTCTTCTCTAGCCCTTTGTGAATTTCTATCCTGTGGGGCTGGAGTAAGCATGATGGAACTAGTATCAAGTTGTTTCTCCACCTCCTGTAGAGTGTTTTCCAACCACTCTGACTGGTTGGAATATTTCTCAATTTCAGGCTTAGACTCATGAATGAAAGGGGTGAGTTTAAAATTAACTCTTAATTTACTTATGAAACCCAAGGGGTCATATGACCATTTGAAACTGTTGCTGAACTTTAACTCTTGTAGGCGTCTGTTTGCTTCCTTTCGAGAATTCCTACTATTGCATATAACAGGCCCTAGTTGATTTTTTATTTTGAATTGGGTCTTCTTCTTGGCTGAAAGGAAATTGATCTCATCAGAATTTAAGATTTTTCTGATGTATTCTAAAGCAAATATCCTCATTGGGAGGTATTTGGGAAAATTGTAAGGTATTAGTTGGCTTCCATTTACTCTGATTTCTGTGTGATTCTGGTATAAATACCAGTCTCTTATCTTGCTCTGATATGATAACTGTAACACTTTCCTGATTTCATCACTGATTCTGGGCTGAATGTTATTGCTAAGCATATTAACTATTGGATATATAAACAAATCAATAAAGTCTTTGAAGCTGAAATCAGTGGAATCCTTTCTGATTAAGGATGTCCAAAACACAACGGACTGGGAATTACCCTCTATGTCCAGTTTTTGTAGGTTGACTGCAAACCTTTTCGATTAAAAATATATGAACAAATGGAATAATACTGAGGAGTATTTTAACACTCCTTCTTCTGCCACTTTGATTAGTTGATCATGCATTGTATCTGCCAGGAATTGGGCAAAGTTGAAAAGTGTAGCCGGAGGCTGGCCCGGGAAAAACATAGAGAGGAAACCAATAATGGATTCATCTACATGCTCATTAGTAAAATATCCTAGAATGTTGGACAACATGGTCACGATTTTCTTTGTTCTTTCTCGGAACATGGTAGCAGAATATGGTGGGTTGTTTTTAGGAAATTGAGTTGATTCAGGGAGGAAAGTCTGAAATATTCGAGACCTTTTGGGGAAATCTAGCTTTAAATAAAGCTCAGTAAGGGTTTCAATGGAGAAAGTCACTTCCTCTGGTTATGATTAAATCTGCAACATTTGATGAATGGATTGAGCAATGATGGTAAATAGGATTGCTTGGTTAGGGATGACTATGGCTATTTCATTTGGTAATATCTGATTTGGCACAGTCTGATGAGTTCAGGGAACTGACAGGGTTGTGGAAATGTGTACTTGTGCAGGTTAGAGTCCCACAAATGAATATCATCTTCCTGATCAACAAATTTGTCATGGCTCCAATAATGGAGCTCCAAAAGGTTGCTATCAGTTACTGTGTCTACTATTTTGAAGTCCTTATTGGTCAAAGGGGTGTGGTCGACATCAAACAGGGGTGGTTGCAAAGGGTTTACAGTCTGGACGCTTTGGGAATCCATTAATTTGTTTCAATTTATTAATAAAATGGCTTATTTAATGGTTTTAGGTACTCAAAATTACCTGGAGTATCGTGAATTTGGTCTGTAGAAGGGTCCAAGTAGCAACGAGCTTCAATCTTGATCAACAATGGCTTTTGGTCTTTCCCACAATTCAACTGAGATAGTGACATAACAATATAGGAGGGGTTTTATTATTTTTTAACTTTGGCAGTTTATCTCTTGGCGCGGGTGGTTTAATATTTATCGCGGTGGTTTATCACACAAAGAAAAGTGGTCTGGCAGTTTTGGGTAGGGGGTGTGATAGAACATGGTAGCATTGCGTGGAAGGGGAGCAGGGGAATGAAACCACCCATTTCACACTCCCTCCCCCTCCCCCCTCTCTGTTTTAAACTTTGAACAATGGGGAGTACAAAAGGGTTTGGAGGCCGTTAGATCCGATCGGCTGTGATTGGACAGTTTATGGGTGTTACAAGTTTCCAAAGAAAGGTGGGGTTGGGTAAATAGATAGGTGGAGGGTTTAAATGAAAAATGGGGTTATGAAATATATAAGCGATAGGCTAAAATTAAATAAGGGGGTTCGGGGAATATATAAAGCGAAAGGGTTAATTCAAAGGAAAGTGGGAGTTATATTAAGCGGGGGGGGGGGGGCTAAATGAAAAGTGGGCCCAATTTAATATTTGGTGCTTTAAACTATGAAAAAGTGGGTTTTGTTTGTTTTATGAAAACATAAAGTTAGTTTAAGCGGAAAAAGGGGTTTTTAAAGGGAAAGGGGATTTTAGTAAGGGGAAGGGAATTTTCAAAGGGGAAAAGGGTTAAGATAGGGGGAAATGGTTTCCAAGAAAGGAAAAAGGGATTTAGCGAGGGGAATGTGATAGAAAATGTTTTTGATATTGGATAAGCATAATGAGGCTTATATAATTTTTGAAAAGTACTCTACCTACCCTTTTATTCATCCTAACATTTTTTATTTCCTTTATTGGGTGCATTTGAGCTTTCTTACCCTTTTATTTTCTTTTGATAAGCAAACTAACGTATTTCTAACCTTGCATCTTCCAATGGCTCAGATTAAACTTATGAGCTCATTTTTATTCTCTACCTAACTACTGATCTACCAAGATTAAGTGGTTTGGTCAAATCTTTATTCACTAACTATCATAACATGAAATTTAAAGGCATGAATGATCAAGATTAGACTGCATGATCATCATGAATTGTGGCATTTTGGACAAGTTCCACACAATTTATTTGCAAAGGTAAAGTAAACTAAAAGTAGTGGCATTTGAATGTGAAACACTTTCAAAATTTATTTTTGCTTCTTTTACGGGGTTCACAATTTATATATTTTTTTGATCTTTCTTTCTTTTGGTCCTTTGATTATTCTTTTAGGACATACCCTCTTTTCATTTTTTAATATGGAAAACATTTGCAGAGAGCAAAGGTATGTACAATATTACAAGACTTCACATAGTAAATTCAAAATTATGATCCCTATTATTATAGGAACCTAACATCGTCCTCGGGGGACTTCGAGTGCCCGCTCAGGAGAGGAGCCATCCCATCAGTTTTTGGAGAGTAGCATCATCATTTTAGCCACAGGATTACGCAGTCACTTCCTGGGAGATTACACAGTCATAGGTGAGATCATCTCTGGGGGAGGAGAACTTCATAAGATTTCAGTCCAGGAGATTGTGAGGGGATCAACCCTTCCATAGCTGATTTTTTCAGAGAGTTGGAAGCCTTTCTTTCAGAGTTTTCATCATAGAGGCCATCGTACCCAGCAGGAGAGCGTAGTCATCCATAGTGGGTGAATTTCCGAAGTCAGCCTTTCTGGAATTCCTTTGCGGGTTTTTCTAGGTTTATTGAGGAGAATCCAAGGTTAATTTGGAAGAATTTTCTAGGCATATTGGAGGTGTCAAACAAATATTCTAACTCAGCGAGTAGCTAGAGGAGCCAGGGGAAATTGGGCTGAAATTTCGGGGTCAACATTTGGCGAATTCCTTCGTGGGTTTTCGTGGGTTTCTTGAGTAGAGTTCGGGGTTAAAGTCTCGTAATTTTCTGAGCTGTGTAGTAGGCCCTAGCGGCATTTCTTCGGGAGTAGCAACAACATTTCTAGCAGAGTGCAGCGTAGAGCTATAGCCATACAGTGTACATCAGTGGGGGATTTCAGCATTGATTCAGAGGGATTTTCTAGCTTGCCTTGAGAAAACCCAGGTGCCTTCATTATAGCACCTTCATTGTACTCATATCTAGCAAATTAATAAAATGGATCAACAGTATTCTATGGCTCCATTGGTGTTTTGAAATCAGTTTTTGTTTTGTTGTCTCCTTAATATCTTTTAGCTTGTTATTACTGTTATTTTCCCATTTGGGATATTACATATTCACATTCGCTCTCAATTCCCTAACATCTGCCATAATTCCAATCTTCTTGATCTATTAAGATAGCCCACCTATAGCGATATTGGGGCACTTATTTCCCTTCTCTTTGACCATAGAAACAAGATTTTGAAGAATCGAACTTAGATTATTTCTTCTCTCTTAAGGTCCGATAGACTGCGTTGGTCTTAACAAATAGTAACCATCATAATCATATATATTTTCAAAAAAACAAACAAACAAACAAACAAAACAAAACAAAATTCATTTTTTTTAATTAAAAAAAAATTACATTTTTAAAATTAAAATTAAAAAAAAAAAAAAAAATTAAAAAAAAAATACATTTAAAAAAAATTAAAATTAAATTAAAATTAAATTAAAAAAAAAAAAAAAAAAAAGTGTCACTACCGGGGAGAGTTTTTTTTTGTGTTGTTGTTGTTAAATTGAATTTTTTTTGTTTAATATTTAAATTTTCATTTTAAAAATGTTTGTTTTTTAAGTATGAGGGGTTTCCGTAGTGCATTATATTAGATATCATTTTTAAGATTCAATTGCGTTATGTAAGTCATTCATCTATGATCATTTCCATGAGAGGGTAGTCGTAAATAACTAATTTCTCATGATTTTGAATAGTCTACTTAACACTCATTGCATCTGGTGATGCTCACAGGGGTGAATAAGTGGGATTGAAATTAGTGAAATGAATCACATAGTGTCAATAATCACTTCTGGGGCTTGCACTCGGTAACTAGGACTTCCTGGGAGGTCACCCATCCCAGAACTCCACTAGCTCAAGCGCGCTTAACTGATTTTCCACCACAATCAAGCCCACTTAACTTGCTACCCCATTTGTAAAACTTTAGCAAGTATTGTGCCTCATGAACCATTCAAGTAGAGCTCCCTTTACTCTTTGTATTTAAGTATGAGGGGTTTCCGCAGTGCATTATATTATATATCATTTTTGGGATTCAACTGCGAT
The DNA here is from genome assembly GCA_034641835.2 of Pinus albicaulis. Lineage (NCBI taxonomy): Eukaryota > Viridiplantae > Streptophyta > Pinopsida > Pinales > Pinaceae > Pinus > Pinus albicaulis. The sequence goes on along the minus strand of CM076572.1, from coordinate 1,371,292,727 downwards.
AAGTAAGTCATTCATCTATGACAATTTCCATGAGAGGTATTCGAAACTGACTAATTTCTCATGATTTTGAATAGTCCACTTAATACTCATTGCATCGGGTGATGCTCATAGGGGTGAAGAAGTGGGATTGAAACTAGAATTTTCTTTTTCTTTTTTTATTTGAAAATGTATTTTTACGGAGACACCATCCTTCCACTAACGAATTCCCATTCGACACTTGGTGAGGTTCCATTGCATGAGAAGGGTTTCTTTTTCTGGCAATAAAATTTTCTTCATCGACTCATATGGGTTTCCTTAGCTCCTGAGGGCTTCAACTCAAGTGATTCGGCTCTAGGGTTTCCACTACCGAGGGTTTACACTATCGAGAATTTCGAGCATTTCATTGGCTGAGGGTTTTCTGCTCGTGAGAATTTCGCTAGCGAGGGTTTCCATTCCTCATCTCATATACGGTTTCACTACCTGTGTTGATTTCTTTCTGGCCTGCAACAAAATTTTGTGATCTTTGCCAAGTCTGCAATCTGAGGAGCTCAATACAAATTTGAGAAGACATGACATAATTAAGATTTGAGTAACTCCGCTGCACGCAGTTATAGATGATTTAGACCTTATCATAAAGAAAGTGGTAGGGAAGACGGAACAGAAAGAATTATCTTTCACCTCCTTTTTTCATAGACGGTAATTGCGCCGACGTCGGTGGAATGCGACTAACGTGGCAATACTATCGACATGCTAAATCAAGTTTCACCATTGTCCACTGAGGCTAGATGGAGGTCTAAAGTAGGCTGAGGCACCTGAACCAAGCGTAGAAAATATCTTAGGAGCCTTGAGCGAATTCAAGATCGAGCCAGGGTCGAGTTCCAACCTCTTCGGTGAGGTTGAATGCACTGATACGAAGGACGAAAGTATGTGGTTCCTCTCTGTGGTTCCAATATTTGAGGTCGAACGTCTGTGGTTCCTCTCTGTAGAAGCAGTGCACAAATAAAAGAAGCAAGATCTTTATATGTCAAGGATACAACCTCACATTGGTTCTGCTTTACAGATGCACTCATTCCCACTTAGCCTACTCTTGTTAAGTTAAGTTATGTTTAAGTTACGTTTTGTTTTATTACAATATGAATACTTCTCCGCATATTTCTAAGCCCCACTCCAACAAAGGCAAAGCAAGTAAAATTACTTTAGAGAGTGTTTATGAGTACATTGAATATTTATAAGATGAAGAGAAGAAAAAGAAAACCATTTTAAACTAGAACTAACTACCATGTTTGACAACAACCACAAATCATTAGAAAACAAAACAATCACACTCGAAATTGAACTCCAAGAAATGAGAGGTAAAATTCAAGAAATAGAACATAGTAAACATGCAATGGTTGACAAAAATGACACCTTGAAAAGCGAGATTAAAAATATAAAAGAACAAATACATAATAACTTAGCCCTAACTAACACAAAAAATAACTTAGACATTAAACCCATCAAAGAGGAAATTAATAAACTAATTGGACTCGACCATGAGCATCAAAAAATAGCCTTAAATCTTATAATTGCAGGTATAGAAGAACAAAACAATGAAAACACATTAGAAATATCTAAAGAACAATTAAAATCGAAATCTCAAATTGAAACAACTTATCTCATAGAAGAAATAAGGGTAAGAAAGATTCTTGAGCATAAACACAGACTCATCCGTGTCAAGGTGAGTTGTAATGAACATAAATTGGATATAATTAGGAAATCCCCAAGCCTAAAAGGAACGAGAATCTTTATAAATGAAGATCTCATTCTAGAAGACCAAGTTGAAATTAGGAAAGAAGTCCAAAAGGACAAGGAGGCAAGAAACGCAGGGAAATAGGAAATCATTAGGAATAGGAAAGCTATTATTGGGGATAAAGTCTCAAGACTGAGTGATAAATAGGGACTTGCATCACTCTGGATCCTCTTCTGGAACTATCGTGATTTTCCATGGTGTAAAGGTCCTATGTTAAGTTGGATTCTGAGTGATATTGACCTTATTCTCTTAGTTGAAACTTGGGAGCATGATGAATCTAGGATCCCTCACCTTGATAGTTTCACTTTTTGATCTGCTTGGAATAAGAAATCCTCTCGGAGGGGTTTTGGTGGTATAGCTTGCTATATAAGGACCATTGTTTCCTCTCACATCCAAATTCATAAAATCGACCCCTTCAATTAGTACATTTGGATCGAAATATCTGATTCTACCACCAATAGGATCTTTCTTGCTATCTTCTATCTCACTCCTTAGTCAATTCCACATCCTATAAGAAGAACAACCTGGATAAGAATTGTCCTATCAATAATTTAGAAAAATACTTCTTCAACCTGAGGAATGAAGGTAATGTCCTTTTGTTGGGGAATTTTAATGCTAGAACTGTTGCTAACCAAGCCATTACGTTAAGTAACAACTCTAACCTGACCCCTTGTGGCTTGATGAATATAGTAACTTAGCTAATAAATTCAAGAGAAAATCTGAGGACATTATCGAAAACTTTATCGGCACTGATCTCCTCAATATTTGCAGTTCCCAGGACCTAATTATTTCTAATGGTATTAATAAGTGGCCCCTCTCCAGTTAGATGACCTGTTTCCATGGGTTGGGTTGCAGTGTCATGGATTATGTGATTTCCGACACCCTCTTCCTCGACTGTATTACAAACTTTGAGTTGCTTATTGGATTTGAACCTGACTCTGACCACATACCTCTGTCTCTTTCCCTTAATCTTGCTATGCATACCACCCACATGCAGGAAACCAATGAAATCAAAAGACACATTCGATTTGATAAAGGTAAAGTTGGCCTCTTCGTAAGGGATTTAGAGAGGGATTTAGGCTCCATGACTTATAATGATAACATTGATAAATTCTATTACCATTTCATTACTATTATTTCCAATACCATTAGCAAGTTCTCTAATGAGACCTCGTTTAAACAGATTAATAGAACCTCCAATCAATGGTATGACAAAGATTGTAAAATTTCCAGGAAAGTGATCAGAGACACTCCTAATGAAATCATTAAGCTTTGAAACATCAATATCTATAAAAATCTCATCAAGAGGAAGAATAAGTCATATTAATAAAAGACAGGACTATCTTCTCCACCTTTATAAAGTCGCGCCAAATTTTTTTTGGTGGAATGTGCTTACTCGTAAAGCCAAATATACTCATTCTGTCCCCTTAGAGCACTGGGACAACTATCTTAAGAAGTTGTATGACTCTCTAGACACTATGAGAACCACCTTAATCACTCAAATTAAGGAGGATGTATTCTCTTTGGATGACATTGAGTCTGGTATTAATAAGCTCGCTAATGGGAAAGCTAAAGATATTGAAGGATACCAAGCTGAGATCCTTAAAATGGGAATACCTATCATCATTCATCATCTCCACAAGCTTCTCAATTTGGTTGTAACACATGGATTCCCTTAGCTTTGGACGCAAAGCCTTATTGTGCCTATCTTTAAAAATAAGGACAAAAGTGTTCCATCTAACTATAGGACCATTATGATCAGCCACATCCTGACCAAGCTTTATGGGCTCATTTTAGAAAATAAGGTTAGCCTTTGTCTTGAAAGCCAGGGAAAAAGAGCTAAAGGACAAGCTGGTTTTATGAGAAATCACTTGACTATTGACCATCTTGTCAGTCTCAGAATAATTGCAGAGGAATGTCACAATAGTAAGTCGATCTCTTCTATTATTTTGTGGACTTTATAAAAGCTTTTGACACCATTCCTCGTGATAAGCTTTGGGAGAGACTTAAAGAGATCATGGTCCCTCCTGAGTTGAGGTTTGTTGTGATTCGTCTCTACAAGACCGTCACTGCCAAGTTTAAGACCATCGAGGGGTGGTCTAAAGACATTAAATACAATATCGGTGTCAAGCAAGGGTGTCCCCTATCCTCTACCATTTTTGGCATATACATCGATAAGCTAGAAGGATGTCTGGAAACTGCGGGATGCAAGGGCACCAAGCTTGCTTGTGTTCTCATTACTCTTCTCCTCTATGCCAATGATATCGCGCTTCTTGCAAAAAGCCATGATGATCTTGAAACATAGCTTCAGGCTCTTCAAGCCTACTGCTCGAAGATGGGTATGACGGTTAATACTGACAAGACAAGTCATGATTATTAAATCCAAAAATATCACCCAGGGTGGTTTCATGTATAATAACCATTGCTTAGAGCAGGTTTCTTCTTATAAATATTTGGGCATTATCTTCCCTTATCAACTCAACTGGAATTATAACATCGAGAAAAGGATTATTAGTGGTTGGAAATATTATTATGAGCCTGAAAAAAATTGTAATGCGGTTGATCTTTACATTTGGATAAAAAAGATGTTCCTCTTTGAGACTCTTGTCACCCCTGTTGTCCTATACGGATGTGAATTTTGGGGTTGCAGTATATCCAAAGAGTCATGGAGAAAGATTGAGATGATTCAAAAGCAATTCATAACCTACAACCTTAATATCAAGGGAAATACTCCCTATCCTATGTATAAGAAGAATCTTTATAACATAGAACCCAAAAGGCTCCCTAAAATTGCTTCTAGGTTTAGTCAAAACCACCACCTTCGCCTCAAGCGCGGGTGGCAAAAGGATGCCCAGTCCTTGCTCAACCACTGGGGAATTAAGGAGGAGCTTAGTATGGGAAGTAAAGATAGGGTCAAAAATATTATTACCTCCAAGTTTAAGGAAAATTTGTGGGAAGAACAAGAGTTGTAGGGTAAACGAAAGTTAAGATACTATAAGGAAGTGATCAACCCCACCCTTGATAATCAAAATTACCTCTCTATGTTGACCAGAACTAAGAAAAAAATGAACATCGCTAGGATAAGAACTAATTCTCATGAGCTTCGGAGTGAGATCGGGCGGTGGTCTATTCCCAAGTCTCCCTCGAACGATAGAATCTATCATATTTGCGATATTAAGTAGGTGGAAGAAGAAAATCACTTTCTTTTAGACTACTCGACTCTTGCTCACATCCGCTCTCAATTCCCTAACATTTGTCATACTTCCAATCTTCTTGACCTATTAAGCCAACCCACCTATAGCGATCTTGGAGTGCTTCTTTCCCTTCTCTTTGATCATAGTAACAAGATTATGAAGAATCAAACTTAGATTCTTTTTCCTTTCTTGAGGTCTGATAGGTCACATTGATCTTAGTGAATGTTAATCATCATCATCATCATCATCATCATATACTTCTTATTTTTTAATTTAAATTTTGTTTTTAAATTATTATTATTATTATTATTAATTTAAATTTTTATTTTATTTTTCATTTTTATTTTTAAATTTAAATTTCTAATTTTTTTTTTTAATTTTTTTTAGTATTATTATTATTATTATTAAATTTTAAATTAAAATTATTTAATTTTATCATTTTTTTAATTATGCGCTTTATTATTATTATTTATAACATAAAAAAATGACCCACCTTTTTTTTTTGCGGTAATTTTTTTCTTTCTTTAAATTGTGTGTTTTTCTAATTTTTTTTCCTTTTTCCTTTTTATTTTTAAATCTTTTTTTTTTAATTTTTTCTTTAATTTTTTTTTTTTTACAAGTGATATTTTATCTTTAATACCACCAAAAATCGTTGAAATTTTAAGACTTTTGATATTTTATCTTTAATGTCATGTTTATCGTTGAAATTTTAAGGTTTTTTAGAGTCATGATATTTTATCTTTAATGTTATTATTAAAAATTATTGACAATTTACCCCGAAAATAAAAAGACGTTATTCCAACATCAACACTTTTCGTTTTCAATGTGTTTCTTGCACACAAAAAATTGACGACGTTATTCCAGCGTTAAAACTTTTCGTTTTCAAGTTGTTTTTTGAACACAAAAAATTGGCGACGTTATTCCAACATCAACACTTTTTGTTTTGAGACTGTTTTTTGCACAAAAAAAATTGGCTTTTACTTCCATTTTTAAAAAGATGTTGAAAATTTACCCCAAAAAAGAAGAAGGTTATTCCAGAATACAAATTTTCTTTTTTGGGTTATTTTTTCATGGTTTTTTGATGTTTTTTTTGTTAGTGTTCTCCTTTTGAAGTAATAGTTATCATTTGATCAGTAACATTGTTATAATTACTTGTAATGTCGTAGACATTCTTTTAGCACTTTTAGTTTATTATTAAGAAAATACACTTTAGAAATTCAACCATAAAAATAATAGCATAGTAGAAACCAAAATGCACAAAGACAACACAAAATTTACCCTCGGAAAACCCAATTGGAGGAAAACCCTATTAACCTTTTCCTTAGAGAAAGTATTTAGTTTAACAAGAGATACACCTAATTCTTCTAATCAAATATGATGGTCAAACTTGATCGAACTATCCTCTTGTCAAGTCTCCAATTAGCACAACAAACTTGGCTCTGCCTGATTTGCGTATGTCGAAACTACCCAGAAACTCGGCCCTGTTGCCTTGGATTTTAGACCTACTACCTAGAATATTCCCAGAAATTCACACGTGCAACGTTGCAAGATGACAGAGAAACTACACGTGCAAGGTCAAAGAGAGAGAGAAAAGATGCTTGAGATGTCTTCGTTCTTCTCGTCCTTTTGTCTTCTTCTCTTGGATGCAGGCAAAAGATATTTGGTTGTGTGAGATATCAATTTGTGCTTGGATGAGGAGGTCGAGTGGAGTATATATAGAGATATGGCTAGTCGAATGGGTGTATCTTTCCCTAGGGCCAACTTGACTTAAAGGAGGGTTGACTTGACCTTATTCGGCGCCAACAATTCAAATTTGAAAATTCAAAATTTTTCTTTTGAAACCGACATGAATAACATGTCTTATATTTGTTATTACATATACATCAGGGGCTAAAATATTAATTATGAAGACCTACCATAGCTATGAAATTCAACACTCCCTCTTAGCTAAGGAGGTATTCATAAAGACTATCTAGATGTTCTCTTGTTGGCAAATTTCTTTAAGAAAAGTTTATAAGAATTCATCATTAGCATTAACATAATTCAATTACCATAATCCTCGTTAGCAACTCTGACCCATTGTAAATTAACAACGTCAACTAGTCACCACAACTTTGGTCAATACCTCTAACCATAATTCTGGTCGATACCTATCACCCATTGTGCATCATTAGCGTCAACTAATTACCACCAACCTAGATCTATATTAACTCTAGATCTATAAAACTTTGAGAGAGATCAAATCTCTTGAGGTGAAAACCTCTTTTTTGAGTGCAAAACTTGAGGAAATGTTTGCACCTCGAGAGATTTGATTCCTCTCATTGCTTGATAGATCCAGAGTTAAGATGGAGCAGGCTGGTTTCAATCATGTGCAGTCAACGAAAATCTATCGAACACATGATTAATTTTACCAATGATATGTAAATACATATAATATTAATATAATCATTTTAAAGGTGCTAAATATGTCTGAGATTTATCTAGTCATTTAAATTTTAAATTTTCTTAGTTACCTCATTTTGTTGAGATGATAAATATTGTTAATAACTTTAATGATGAAAAATGATGAAATAAAAATTTTGAACGCAAAGTGACAATGCAATAGTGTTGAATGATATAAAATGTGAATAATAAGAATGGAGTCAATTACAAATAGTCTTCATTTTGATCAATCTCAAATTATTTTCTTCTACTATTCTTATTGTCATGCTTGTTAGTTTTGTCATCTTTTCATATCGAATATATGAAAATGAAAATTGAAATCATAGACCATTTAAATCTTTAGCTCAAGTTGTTGTAGTAAACATCATACCTTGTCTCTCTTGCTCTCTAATATTAAAAGGTTGAATTACTATAACACAAAAATCAATGTACAATATCAATAATTTTTTGTGCTTATACTGAAATCAATGCACATTGTTAATCCATTCACTTTAAAATTATTGTACCGTCATACATCCAATTACATCAAATTCGAAATCAACATCTACACTAAAATCAATGCATCTAATGCAAGAAATAAAATAAGATTAGAAAACAACATCTACACTAAAATAAATGCATCTAATGCAAGTAATAAAATAGGATTAGAAATCAACATCTACACTCAAATCAATGCATCTAGTGCAAGTAAGAAAATAAGACTAGAAACCAACATCTACATTGAAATCAATACATTTAGTGCAAGCAATCAAATAGGATTAGAAATCACAATCTACATTGAAATCAATGCATTTAGTGCAAGAAATCAAATAGGATTAGAAATCATCTACATTTAAATCAACGCATCTAGTGCAAGCAAAGAAATATCATTAGAAATCAACATCTACACTAAAATCAATGCATCTAGTGCAAGCAATCAAATAGGATTAGAAATCACCATCTACACTGAAATCAATGCATCTAGTGCAAAAAATCTTCTTCCTTCTCCCCCCCCCATCTATATCTATATCTCCCTCCATCTCTCCTTCTCTGTCTCTCTATATCACCCCCCCAAACACACACACTCTCTCACTCCATATCTATAAATCTCTTTGTCCCTCCCTCCCTCTCTCCATCTCTCTCTTCTTCTCTCTCTTCTCTTTCCATATATATCTCTATCTACCTCTGTTTCCCTATATCACCCCCAAAACATACACTCTCATTCTCCTATATATATATATATATATATATATATATATATATATATATCACTACCTCTCTCTCTCTCTCTCTCTCTCTCTCTATGTCCCTTGTCACTTCCTCTCTCTCTCCACTTCTCACTTTCTGTCTTTCTTCTTCCCTCCCTCTCTCCCCCTCCAAATCCATCTCTCTATCCCTCCCTCTCTCCTCCTCTCTCTCAAGTTCTTTCTCTCTCCCTTTCTCTACTACCTCCCTCTCTTTCCCCCATCTCTATCTCTCTCTTTCTTTCTCTCTCTTTTCCCTCCAATCCTCTCTCTTCCCCCATCACTCTCTTCCTCTCTCTTGTCCTTCTTCTCTCCCCCTTTCTCTCCTAACTCCCTCTCTCTCTTTCTCTCTCTTTTTCATCCAATCTTCTCTCTCTCTCTCTCTATTTTCCCTCCAATCATCTCTCTTCCCCCATCACTCTCTCTCTCCAACTATGTTACTATATCCCTCTCTTTCTCCCTTTCTCACCTTCTATCCCCCTTCTCTCCATCTCTCTTTCTTTGTATCTTTATCTCACCCCTAAACATACACACTGTCTCTCTCCATCTCTCCCTTGTCACTCCCTCTCTCTCTCCATCTCTCCCTTGTCACTCCCTCTCTCTCTCCACTTCTCATTCTCTATGTATTTCTTCTTCCATCCCTCTCCCCTCCTCCAACTTCACATCTCTATCCCTCCCTTTCTCCTCCTCTCTCTCAAATCCTCTCTCTCGTCCTTCCTCTCTGTCCCTTTCTCTCCTACCTCCCTCTCTCTTCCCCCATGTCTCTCTCTCTCTCTGCCCTCCAATCCTTTCACTATCTTCCTCCCTCTCTCCTTCTCTCTCTTCCACCTCCATCTTTGTGTCTCCTTCTCTCTCTTACCCTTCTCTACCTCTCTCACTCATCTCCCTCTCTCTCTCTTCATTCCTCCTCTCCCCTCTCCTTCATTTTATCTCCATCTCTCCCTTGTCACTCCCCCTATATCTCCGCCTCTATCACTCAATGTCTTTTTTCTTCCCTCCCATAATAATTTGGCCCACAGGTTTCACCTAAATAAAACATTTTTTCTTTAGTGTTTGTAAATATAAAAAGAGGTTTAATTTATTTACCATACCTCTGGTTTATTTATATTCTTATCTATTTGCCACACCTCTTTTATTTACCATGTTATTTGCCCCATAGGCTTGGTATATAATTAGATGTTTATTTCTAATCCTATTTGATATATTTTTATTTATTTACCATAACTATCTATACCTATTTTATATTTATTTATTTACCATACCTCTTTTATAAATATGGTATTTTCCCCATGGTATTAATAAGAATTTTTCCATAGGCTTCACCTAAATAAAACCTCTTTTTTGAGTTTTTGTAAATATATAGAGGTGTAGGGAGTAAATATAAAAAGAGGTTTAATTTATTTACCATACCTCTAGTTTATTTATATTTTTTATTTATTTACCATACCTCAGGAGTAAGTATAAAAATAGGTTTTGTTTATTTACCATACCTTTGACTTAATTATATTTTTATCTATTTACCATACCTATTTTTTTAGTGTTTGTAAACCTCTTTATATTTTAAATTTGTATTGAGTTTATACATAATAATAATTATATTGATTTTTAAATAGTACCGACATTAGATTAAAAAATGTTAAATGTTTACGTGAGATATACCCCCATACTGGGTTGTAGAGCACCTCTCGGCACAATAATTCAAGTCTACACCTTTGACCCATGGTATATAGACTAGTCTTGGTTCACAATCATCGAGGTCAACATCTTTGACCCATGGTGAAACTCCAAAGGCCTCACTCTACATGAGTAGTTCTAGGCATGACGCTAAATATGGTCACTCAACCTATCTGGAGAGTTTGAGTCTTATGTTGAAAAGCACCTTCTCAACTGAGTAATTTTGGGCCTCTGGGACCATTCTTCTTGTCAACATCTTGACTTAAGAAGAATGATTGTCCTTTGTCGGACCATTTTCCCTAATCCTAATCAACATGCTTGACCCAGGGAGAATGTTTGTCCCTAATGCTATTATAACACTCCCTCTTACTGAGGGAGATATTCTCAATAGGATGTTCATTATCTGCTCATATGTATGTACAGGAGCTTCAATGCTTCCTTCTACACCATGTCATGCATGAAGTGGTACTTGTTCTTGATGTGCTTCAACCTGTCATGGAAAATTGGATTATTGAAAGCTTCACACAACTTTGATTATCGAAATATATCATGATTGGTTTTATCAGTTGATCAAATAGTCCTTCGAAGTAGCATCAGAAGCCACACTACTTCACAAATCGCTAAACTGGTTGCAATGTTCTCCACCCCTATAGTGTTAGAGTGCCAAAAATGTCTACGGCTGCTCATCCACGAAATCACATCAGAACCCAAACTAGAGAAACTTTGGAAGTACTCTTTTTGTACTTTGTACTCCTAACCCAATCATAATTTTTTTATCTATGCAGTTGTATATCACTATTTGAGACATATCTCAAACCATAATTAATTTTACCATGTAGATATATCATATATCAATACATGCTTTGTTGTGATCCAATGATCATGTATTAGTTCCACCTAGAACTAGCTTAGAGTGTTCACTACAAAGAAAATATCTGGCCTAGTATTAACCAAATACATCAAGGAGCCAATTAATTTCTGAAACATGGATGGATCTACCAAATATGACTCAGAGTCTCTCAACTTCCTCGGATTAGTCACCGTGGGAGTTATCATAAATTTATAGTTCATCATTCCAAACTTCTGGAGGGTCTTGATCATATAATTTCCTTGACAAAGTAAGATTTCACCAAGCATGTGCCATACTTCTAGTCCCAAATAGTAGTGCATTAAGCCAAGATCATTCATATCACATTCAGAGGCCAAATCCCTCTTACATTGAATAATGAGATGCTCTACACCTATCAGAAATAAGTCATCAACATACAACAATAAAATCATAGGTTCAATTTTGTCAACCTTGATATATATATTTGGATAAACATCACTTTCGGAGAAACCAAGTCTTGTCAAGTAGCCATCAATTTGAGAATGCCAATCTCTAGGTGTCTGCTTAAGTCCATGCAAGTATTTATTCATTTTGCAAACATGAAACTCCTTCACATGAACCTAAAAACCTTGAGGTTGTTCTATGTACACTTCTTCCTCAATCACACCTTTGAGGAAGAAAAATGTACATCCATCTTATGTAAATTCCAACCCATGTAAGAAGCGATACAAATAACAGATCTAATAGTAGTGTACCTGGAAACTAGAGCAAAAGTCTCATAGTAATCCTCTCCTTCTTTATGGGAGAATCCTCTAGCCATAATTGTACTTGTCAATATTTCCATCCACTACATGCTTAATCTTGTATATCCATTTGGAGGTCACTATTGACTTCCTTTTAGGTCTTGGCACAATCTCCCATACACCATTTTTCATAATATATTGATATTCTTCTATCATAGCATCTTTACAAACTTTCTCGCTAGCTGCCTCCTCATTGTTGAAAGGTTCATAATCAATGAGATTAAAAATCAATGTTGCATATCCAAAATTATTTTTAGGTATCTTTCTTTCCTTGAAGATGCCATGTGGAGCTAAATTTCCTTATGCTTCCAGTAAGATAAATCTAAGCCAAGTTGGTATCTTCTTGATTTCATGAACAACTCGATCCATTGGTTCACTAGGTCCTTTTAGCTCTTCTTGATTATCTATGAGATGTTATATAGAATTTGAAGGACATGAACCCTCTTCCTTGGGAGCTTCATGTTCTTTTTCATCATTAGATTCTATGGAGACTTCTTTGGAATTCCAATAGGAAACATTCTCATCAAAGGTAATGTCCCTGTTGATTTCAACTTATAGTTGTCTAGGAAATTTTATTCTATAAACCTTTAATGACTCTTTGTATCTAAAACATATTTCTTTCTTTCCTTAAGGCTCTAGTTTCTTCCTTTTATCCTTGGGTACATGCATGTAGACTGGAAAACCAAACATTCTCAAAAGTCAAACCTTTGGCTTTTTTCCAGTGAACTCTTCTTCAAGGGTCATATATTCCAATATTCGATGAAGGCTTATATTTTGAATATAGACTGTTGTCATGGATGTTTCACTCCATAAGAACAAAAACAAGTATTGATCATGCATCACTTCCTTGATATATTCTTCAATGGACCTATTATTTCTTTCAACAACTCCATTTTGTTAAATATTTTAAGGGACTATGAACTCCCTCTTAATCCCACCTTCTTTACAGAAGGTAATGAGTTCCTTGGAAGTTTATTCTCCTCCATTATCTGATCTCGGAGTTTTTATTTTATTTCCTATCAAGTTCTCTAATTCAGCCTTGAATTCTTGAAATTTGTTGAAGACTTCATCCTTGGTCTTCATGAAGTAAATCCATTTCTTGTGGGAGAATTCATCAATAAATGTTACATAGTACAAAGCGTCTCCTAGATATTTCACTGGCATTGGACCACACACACCAGAATGAACTAGATCCAAAATTTCCTTGGACCTATTGTCACTACTTGGAAGATAATTCTTGACATTTTTCCCAAGTGCACAACCTTTACATGCTCCTTCATGCTCTATCTGAAATTTTGGAACACTTGAAACCATCTAATTTAAAGCTGGAAAATATTTGTAGTGAAGGTTAACATATCTTCTATGCTATAGTTCACATGGATTGATATCATTATGCACTAATGCTTGAGTTGGTTGTTTCAAAATTATATGCAACCTTCTTCATGAACTCAAATTATTTTAATGGAGTTTATACTTGAGCCCTTTGGCCATACAATAACTTGACCATCAATAAATTCTACTCTATATCCTTTGTCTTCCAAACATCAAATAGAAACCAAATTCATTTTCAAACCTGGTACATATATTATGTTTCTAAGATGAATGTTTTCACGCTCAACATATGTTGGCCCAACGCCTTTGACTCTATAATTTTGGTTGTCTCCAAGCTCTACCTTTTGTGATGATATCATTTCCATCATACTTGTGAGATTGTCATGATCTATTTTCATATGTATTGAGGCACCATTATATACCAAACATATGTCATTGTTATCTGCAACATAACCTATAAGTGCAGAGAAATAGAATAAATATTTGTCACTCGGATTTTCATACTTGGGTTTCTTTGGATGTTCATTAGTTTATGCTGTGGTATCATGTTGCTTCCCCTTCTCTTTCTATAATTTTATCCTTCATGACATTGGTTTATATAGTGACCAAATTTGTTACAATGATAACATTGAATCTTTGACATATATTTCTTCCCTTGAGGAGCAGGTCTTCTACCTTCATTTCTTCTTTGGAATCCAAACATCTTTCTTCCTCTACCCTTCTTGGAACGTCCTACAAATGCTTGAGATTCACATTCTTCGTATATATGAATATTTCCTTTTGATATAAGTCTAGAATCTTCTTGGGTACATGACGTCCATATATCTTCAAGGCTTGGAATATTTTTTATGCCACAAATACTAGGTGCAAATGAGTCCCATGAGTCAAGAAAATGATTAAGTGTTGTAGTCACAAGTTAATTATCAGAAATAATTTCTTCAATTTCTTGAAATTGATCTCTTAGTTGAGATATCCTCATGAAATATGAGGCCATGGTATCATTTCTTGTCATTTTAACATTAAGAAGCTCATTTTCTAAACTCATTTCTTAACCAATGTTGTTGATGGTATCTAATCCAACCAAGGCATCATACATTGTCTTTGAAGTGTCAAGATTTAATACATATAGAATCAAATGATCTATCATAGAATCCACAATAATACTCATGGCAATGATGTCATTCTTCTTGTATTTTTCTTTCCCTTCATTATCTGAAGGTTCAGTAACCTTTCCCTTCACAAGATCCAAAACATCATTATTTGCAAGAATGAGGTCAATCCTTGTCTTCCAAGCCCTGAAATTTGTAGCTCCTTCCAACTTATTCTCTTCAAGAGTGATATCAATTTCCTTTCCTTCACCAAAGCTCTGATACCATGTTGATTTTTCAAGTGCAATAGATATGAGCACTAATTTTTGAAAACTGATAATTACTTCTATTGATGTCGATACCCTTTTAGCACTTTTAGTTTATCATTAAGAAATAGCACTTCATAAATTAAACCATAAAATCAATAGGAAATTAAATATCATAATGCATAAAGATAACACAAAATTTACCCTGGGAAAACACAAATGGTGGGAAAACCCAACCACCTTTTCCTTAAAGAAATTATTCAAATCATTAAGAGATATACCTAATTCTTCTAGTAAAATATGATGGTGAAATTGACAAACAATACAATGGTCAAACCTGGTCAAACTACCATTTTTTCAAGTCTCCAATCATCCCAACAAACTTGGCCTTGCTTAATCTTCCTAGGTCAATTTTATACCTCCTAGAAACTTCCCATAAAATCGGCCATGTTGCCCAAAAAATATTGTTCAGAATTCTAGTCTTGTTGCCTAGAATATGTTGCCCAAAAGTTTTGACCTACTATTCAGAATATACCCAAAAATTCACACATGCAAAGCTACATGAGGAGAAAGAAACCACACATGTGAGGTCAAATATATAGAGAGAAAATATGTTGGAGTTGGCCTCATCCTTCTTGTCTTTTTATCTTCTTCTCCTTTGCTTGGATGCCCAAAAGATATCTTGTTTTGTGAGAAATATATTTTTTCTTGAATGAGGAGGTCAAGTGGAATATATATAGAGATCTAGCTAGACAAATGTGTGTCTCTCTACGTCAGGCCAGGTTTGTTAAATCCACAAATTATGATTTCTATTAAGAATAACTATGATATACACACACAGAGGAGAGACTCTTGGGATTCATATTCCAAGATCTCTTCTTATTCTCATTTTGTATTTACATATGTACAAAATATTTTCCAAATCTTGAAGGATTAGGTGTCAACATCCCCCTCCACCCCCACCCTTAATCTAAAGGGATGTTTGTAAGTCCAAGCATCATTTTGAATCTTTCAAACTTTTCTCTTCCAAATTCTTTGGTGAAGATGTCTACAATCTGCTCATTTATGGAACAATGACGTAGGTTAATAGTCTTGGCCTTAACATGATGTTGAATCAAATGATACTTTGTACTGATATGCTTGGTTCGATCATGGAATTTTGGATCCTTTGCCAATTTTATTGTAGAAGTATTCTCAATTAGAAGAAGAGAATAATGCACTTATTTCTCCTACAAATATTTGATAATTTTCTTGAGCCACACAATCTCCTTGGTTGTTTCTGCAACTGTCACATATTTTGTCTCTATTGTGGATTCTTCTAGAACTGATTGTTTGTGTGATCTCCAAGAGACAACTCTTGATCCAAGATTGATAACATAACCTGAAGTAGATACTCCATTTCATTTATCTCTATCAAAGTATGAATCTGAGCATCCAGTCAAGACGAAGTCATCCACATATGTATATTTGATTCCAAAGTCTTGAGTTTCCTTCAAGTACCTTATAACTCTTTTTGAAACAAACCAATGACCCTCACAAGCTTTTTGCATAAACCTAGAAATGATTCCAATAGAAAATGAAATGTATGGTCTAGTAGTAGTTAGGTAGTTAATAATTGCTACGAGCTATTCGTACTTAGTTGCATACTCAAATTCATTTCCTTCTTTGGATGTGAAATTAAATTTTATTTATTTATTATTATTTTTTTTAATTTTTTATTTATTTATTTATTTTTTTTTCGTTGGAGTGGATAAATGATTGCATTCAACCATGCCAATTTTGTTCAAAAAATCTCCAATTTACTTTTTTTGAGAGAGGAATATAAAATTTTGATGTTGGATTACTTCAACATCCAGATAGTAGTGAACATACCCCAAATATGTCATCTCAAAACCTTTCCTCAATACTTTCTTTATGGATGCAATATAATTTTCATTGTTCCCTATCATCCGTAGATCATCTACTTACACCACAAGTTATACAAGAATTTTTCCATATTTATTGAAAAATAAAGTTGCATCATCAAGATCGTAGTGTTTGAAATTTAGTTTTAAAAGATGCTGAGTCAATTTCTCACACCAGGCTTACAGTGCTTGTTATCATTGGAAAATCGGAAAAATAAAATGACATTATGAAATGTCAAGTAGAAGGATTTACAGGGCTGAGAAACATTAGAGAATATGAAAAATTTAAAAATATCTAAGGTCAAGAGGAAAAATGTCAAATTGTGCACCAAATACACTGGAAAAATGCACTTTGTGCGCATTTTTCTTTGATAGGCACGCTGGTCTGCGCGACTTTCCCTCAAAAAGCCGCGCGGTCCTGGGAGTGGCGGAAGTCACCATCTGGGACCACTTAACACACTTCAGGAGAATATCCTCCACTTGAGGCCGCCCAATGACAGCCGCCTAGAGCCACCTTGGGACCTCAAGTGAGAAAACAAAGGAATCAACCCCCTCTCTTGGGTCACCATCCACAAGTGTACCAAGAGAGGGAAGAAGTACTTGAATTTGCCTATAAATTGCCACCATGAGAAGAAAAAAATGAGAACACATTGTTATGTTGGACAAATTTCCCATGAGCAAACCAGTAGTGTGTAATCTGGAGCAGCAATAGAGTTAGAGGATTCGGTTGTTGGCCACCAAAAAACTTCAATCCCTTAGGAGAAGAGAGAGGCCTTGCAACATCATCTCAAGGGTAAAAACCTCCTTGCACTAGGTCTTAGAACTCCATAGTTCTAAGGATCCTTTGGCAAGTGTGTAGCATTATACATTTCTTACTAATAGCGATCAATAAGAGGGGATTTTATTCCACGGTCTGTATTATTGTCTTGTTTGACTCATTGGAGCATTTTTTTGTTTTAGTTTAGTTGTGTTTCTTCTTCTTATATGCAACATACTAAATTCCATAATTTAGTGTGTTTTTTTTTTATATTGGCATGTGTTCACTAACCTGCTAACCATATTTTATACCTGTGACCATAGCTTGTAGGTTGCAACCATTCCTACCAAGCACCGGTGGTTTAATACGCTCGTGCAACAAAACCACCACTACAGGATTGGTGACTCCACTTGCTTTACCCTTTAGTTAAGTGGTTGTGATTATTGCAGGGGCCTTCTTTCTACTCTGGAGTGTTGCTGGGATAGCTCTCCTTCTCCTCTTCTCTCCTCATTCACCCATTGTGAAGAGTTGCAGTTCAGAAGTTTCAAAAAAAATTATGCAGGAAAACTACGCGCAGTTTGCACAGACAGACACAACGGTCCACGCGCGTTCAACCCAGACCTGCTCGCAAAGTTGCGCGCCTGTGTAAGAAGTTTCTGGGTGGAAACCAGAGAACATATTTTTTAGTGGTTTTCTTCAATTTTCCCAATTGTAAAGTGACTGGAAGCCCAAAGAAAAACTGCTAGCACTGTGTTTGGTGTCCCAGGACTGTTTAAAACATGCTTTTAGTTGCGTTTAAGTCTTGCTAGTTGCATAGTTTTATATTTCAAAGTTTATCTTCACAAAACTCACATAGTTTAAGTAGGGGGAAATTAAGTGGCAAAACTTCCACCCTTTCAATATGAATTAACTCATTTTGTGAAAATAGACACCAAAACACATAGGTAATTAGCAGGAGTAAGTGGCCCATATCCACATATACTTAGCTAGTTTCTAATTATTTTTTCCTCGTTTTATCATTAATTTTAGTTTAAATTTTTTCACTAGTAATCAGGACCATGACTAAATTATCTTAGAGAAGCAAGTAATCTCTACTGCCCTTGCACCTTTTCGTGACCCTAGGCATGCATATGATGAACACTCCCTTTTGATAATTTACCATCTCCCTTTAGTAAAACACTTAGTTTAATTAGGCAAATTTGTAAGCAACCTACTATCCGCATATCATTTTATTATCGCAAGGAACAATCAAAACATAGTTTAGTAGGGGGACGTGTAAAGGATCACCACATATCCACATCTTACAAAATTTTTGATTGTTCACCTTCACACACACATTTTCGCACCTTAAGCAAAGTAAGCCACCTTAAAACTAACCATAAGTGAACTCACTAAATCTCCCCACAGGGGCCATAATATAATTAATAGTTCATGTTAGGACCATGGGGGTAGGAATCCAATAAGTTGCCATGGTCATTTTACATCTTGAAACATAGAAGTTGACTTTATAGGGAGCTTTAAACCCATCTATCTGCCCACGGAAAGGAAAACACGAGTGCCACAGAGACCCGATTCAGAGGGGGTTAAGATTAGGCCCAGTGCATGTGGTATTATTTGGAGCTACCTGACCCATCTAATGCTCAGTACTGGTAGTTGATTTACCAAGAAGCTCAAGACTCGAACGCTCACGTGGGATGACAGTACTTAGTGGCCAAATCTAGGGCATCCTTCCCTGCAGGTGACGGTGCAAGCAACACTAGATCCTCCACCCATTACCTTGGTCGATTCTTCGGCTGCTGGAAGGTGTCGCTAGTTCTTTTGGGACGTTAGCCCAGTACCCACCAGAAGATAGCTTCGCAAGGCCTAGTTACAAATGAGAGTGTGAGGAAGTTTAGGTCTTTAGGATTTTGAGTATAACATGAAAAAACAACCAAAACCATTTTTTGAGTGATTGATCACATATAACTAATCTAAAGGGAAATTAACCTTTTTTTTCAATTTGTTTTATGTATGTGGTCATCTTTTTTTCTTTGATATATAATCTCTCTCCTCTCATAGAACTAAAGAATATTTCCAAAACCATACCTAGTCAACACCATAACGGACCCAACGGGACCTCGTCGATCTAGACGTCTTTTGGACCTCCCCCCATTAGTGGGAGGAGTTCCAGGTCTTTTTCCATTTAGGCATCAAATACTAAACACCTCCACCCTTATCGGTTCATCCTTTATCGGGGAATATTTAGTTGGGAACCCCCAAGGGTCAACCAACTCCACACCAGTGGAAACCCGCCCAAGGTCACCACACACCGCCCCTCCCACAACCCCTAGGGGGTAGAGGATCACTACCTATTCGGGGAGCCAGCGGAACAAACAGTCGGGTACGTCATAAACAAACCCCATACCTAACCAAAACCATGTGTTTTCACAGTATACAATGGCACTCAACACACAGTTACCTTTCTTAGCATCATTGAACTTACTGGATCTATAAAAGTTAACAAATGATCCCATTGCACACAACCCCACTTGGCCCTCCATGTCCACGAAGCTCCCTTCGGACATTCCAAAATTTGAAGGGAAGTAAGCAGAAGACCCCGGAAATCATGTAATGACTTTCCACTTGTGGTGTTTTTGGAATAGTATAATTGATGATACTATTCGACTAATATTATTTCAGCGCACCTTAATCGAACCAGCCATGAATGGTATGTGGAGAAACCTTTTGCTACACATGGAACCTTTAGCGCCATAGCTACTGTGTTCCTCACATATTTTTAGTTACCCATCCACCATGATTCAGGGGTGGAATTACATATACATTTTAGACAAACACCAGCCGTCCATATCTCGGACTATCTCCATGAATGGCAGCGACGTCGAAGTTTTTGTAAAACCAAACTCGACGATCAATTTCTACTGGAACTATTCCTGAAAACTCTCACTATAGAGATTTCAAAGGATGTGGCAACCCAAGGGCCTACGTCTAAAGAGGATGCCATCAGCAAAGCCCAACAACTCGAGCTGATATACACGCAGTCAAGATACATTTATAACATCCTGCCTAATGCCTCGTGCCTGCAAACTTATAAAGAGTTTCCAGGCGTGTCGAACACTACAGACAGATTGATTGGGTCACTGACCCAAAATCACCTAGGCAGCAATAATCTGTACCCTGGTTACGCATATGATCCTAACCAAAACATCCCGCAACCAAGCTACCATCAGAGTCATCATGCACCTTTGCAGAACATGACCAATAGGGTGCAGTCGTACCATCATCAGCAAGGAGGATCATACCCTCCTGCATAGGGGACCTAGTACGCAGCTATAAATTCTGACGAAAGAGCTCCCCCCCAGCATTTATTCACAAACCAGGGACAACGAAACCTAGTTGCCTCACTCTCTTGAGTTGTTGAACTTTTCACTTAGGGAGGTTCCTAGTACGTTGAATACTACAAATGGTTTGATCAGGTATTTGGACCAAGGTCACCTAGGTAGTAGTAACCAGTACCCAGGAGACTCAAGGAGTTACCATGCGCGTCGATACTGCAGACAGTTTAATCAGGTCTTCGGCCCAGGATCACCTAGGCAGTAGTAGTACCCATGATACTTAGAGAGTCACCATGTGCGTTGATACTGTAGATGGTTTGATCTGGTCTTTGGCCCAAGATCACCTAGGCAAAAGTAGTACATGTGCGTTGATACTGTAGACAGTTTGACCTGGTCTTTGGCCCAAGATCACCTAGGCATCAGTAGTACCATGCGCGTGAATACTGCAGACGGTTTGATCTGGTCTTTGGCCCAAGGTCACCTAAGCAGCAGTAATCAGTACCCAAGATACTCATACGCTTCTACTCAGAACTTATCACAACCTGGCTATCATGAAATTCAGCCCAACACTCATATACCAACCAGGGACAAGGGAACCAATATCCCCCATTCCCTGCATAGAATGGACCACTGCCACAATGTAATGTGCCAGTAAATCTAGTGCAACCTTCCCAAGCTCATTAGCAACCATACAACCAGGAGAATTATGAAAATCCTACAAATGCTGCAAAAAGAAGCCAAGGAGCAGACAAAAGGGAGATCTTGGATAGGGGACAGTAACTAGCAACCTCCCCCCCCCCTTGCGCAACCTCAGTCTGGGGGCAACCCCAACCAAAATCAAAACCAGGAGGCAAATAACAACTCCAAAGGGAAAATTGGAGCTCAGAGTATCTGATCACGAAACTGCAAGCAACACAGTGATCAACACCTCATAATGCCCAAAGGAGGCTCCACAGATTCACACCTCAGAAATATATATATATATATATATTTTCAGTTCCTACAGGTATGCCCTCTCTTATCCTCTATTCATTCAGCACATGTTTTCAATAATATTTGAATGAGAAATATGCTTTCACTTGGGGTATTTTGTTGCAGGTGTTGTACAACACAACAAACCATCTATTGCCCCATGCACTGAAGGTTATAGAGCAGGTATCATCCTACCCTCAGCATGATAGAGTCCCGGAGAAACTTTGCATATCCTGACATCATTTCTCCACAATAAATCAACCATAGGTTCCAAAAACCTGACCATGTTTATCCTCTCCCCACCTTGCACATGATAAAAATCCTCGTTGGTCGGTAGAGCCTCCCCGTCCATGGCATCCATCACTCAAAGTAGACCATGCATCAGACAAATATGATGCCATGGCCATACCACCTCAGTCTGGGAAGAACTTCATGCTCATTCATCCACCATGCATCAAGTCAATTTTTATCAAATTGAAATAAAACCCCTTTCCCAGACTACCATTTTTTGCAAGCAGATCATATACGCACCATCGTGTCTCGCATTTTTCCTACCCTCCCTCCATCAGCATAGCCCATCTGTGATATTTTTCATCTTCTTCATCATCCCCACATAGAGACCAACCAATGGGGCCCCCACCCTCAGCAAAAACACCTTCCTCACATCATTAGTGAGCGAGCATTTTCATGTTTTTGGGGCACCCGTCTCTATGTTTTGTAAAATCCAATCCAATTTTTTTTATTCTTTTGGCGAGTGTACAAAGATATCAAATGGAGAATAGTCCCCCACTCATCCACCCATTTTTCTTCCATGGTAGCAGTCCCTAGTCACCCTTGGTCGAAGCATCACACCCTTCACGCAAAGCCACCACGACATTCATAACCAACATATACCCACCCTGGACGTCCTACAGACTCCAAGGATTCCCTCATCATAAATAGTTATGAATGCCACCAAACTACTTTTTTCATGCTCTGACCTTGGGCTCCTGAACTCCCATCATCAGTTTTCATTCATCCCTCGCCATCATGCCTAAGTTAAAACTATCAAAACCAGATACCCTAGTCCCTTGCATTAGTAACTCTCTCATTTAGTTGAGGCTTCCTTTTTGTCGACTTCAACACCCATTCTCCAAAAAGGAAGCAATACCTTGGATGGCTCCTCATCACAATAGGGGCATCCTCGGGTGGCACTATGGCAATCATCATTTCCCATAGATGTCATCAATCCTCCTGACATTCGACTACATCACATGCTTTTATGTCAAGATGGTATCATACTTTACAACCATTGCACTTTCCCAGATTCGTCGAAGACTCGTGCCATTATAAGCATCTCTTTCAACAATGCTTACATAGGAAGGTCCTATTCATACACTCATGCGTACAATGAGAATTTATATGCCATACCAAGATTACACATGTGGGCACCACATTCAACCTATTGTCAAATAAAAAATTCCCCTGAGGGCATCAACGATCATCATCATCAACCAAATCATCAGATCACTACCATATCAGTGACAAAAACAGAACCTTTATTTGTCAGATAGATTTGTTTAGCTAGCCAAAGCATTATGAGCATGGGACATGCCCGCCTTGTAGAAAAATTGTATTTATTGTATCATACTATTTCTTATAGGTTTCTGACAGAACATGTCACTCTTTTACCCACTGTAAGGGGTTTCCAACCTTGGGTTGTACGTAGGTCTCTCTCTCTCTCTCTCAACACAGGTTACACAGAACATAAACTATATTGCATTTCGGTTATACAGTTAGTCCTAGACCTCACACATTAGGGGGAAACTGGAAAATCGGACAAGCAAAATGACATTATGAAATGTCAAGCAGAAGTATTTACAGGGCTGAGAAACATTAGAGAATCTAAAAATTTTAAAAATTTGTAAGGTCAAGAGGGAAAATGTCAAATTGCGCACCAAATACACAGGAAAAATGCACTTGTGCGCATTTTTCTTCGATAGGCGTGTTGGTCTGCTCGGCTTTCCCTCAAAGAGTCGTGCGGTCTTGCGAGTGGCGGAAGTCACCATCTGGGACCACTTGACACACTTCAGGAGAAGATCCTCCACTTGAGGCTGCCCAAGGACAGCCGCCTAGAGCCACCTTGGGACCTCAAGTGAGCACACAAAGGAATCAACCCACTCTCTTGGGTCACCATCCACAAGTGTACCAAGAGAGGGAAGAAGGATTTGAATTTGCCTATAAATTTCCACCATGAGAAGAAAAAAATGAGAACACATTGTTATGTTAGCCAAATTTCCCATGATTAAACCAACAGTGTGTAATCCGAAGTAGAAATAGAGTTAGAGGATTCGGTTGTTGGCCACCCAACAACTTCAATCCCTTAGGACAAGAGAGAGGCCTTGCAACATCAGCTCAAAGGTAAAAACCTCCTTGCACTAGGCCTTAGAACTTCGTATTTCTAAGGATCCTTTGGCAAGTGTGTAACGTTCTACCTTTATTACTAACAGAAGTCAATAAGAGGGGATTTTACTCCATCGTTTTTATTATTTTCTCGTTTGACTCATTGGAGCTTGTGTTTTAGTTTTAGTTTAGTTGTGTTTCTTCTTCTTATATGCATCATACTACATTCCATAATTTAGTGTGTTTTATATATATTATCATGTGTTCACTAACCTGTTAACCATCTATTCTTCCTGTGACCATAGCTTGTAGGTTGCAACCATTCCTACCAAGCACCAGTGGTTTGGTACACTCGTGCACCAAAACCACCACTACAATCGAGATGGATGAGAAACAATATATTGATCTAATCTAGATAAAAAAAGCATTCTTCAGTATCATTATATAGAATAGAAGCAAAATATATAACAGCAACATTATGTTGTACACAGGTCCTCTAGATGAAGCAAACTTTCCCAGATCTCCATGTAAATTACAATGAGCCCATTCTGATATTTTGTGACAAAATCAGTGCCATAAGTCTCTCCAAGAATCATATGATGCAATCAAAGACCAAACATATTCCTATCAAATACCATTTTATTTGGGAATAGGTTGCAAAAAAGAACATCAATGTATAGTATATTGGGACAAAGGAACGGATTACTAACATATTCACAAAGGCTCTCCCACAAGATACATTTGAGTATCTTCGACAGAAGCTTGGAGTACTTCTGAGTTCACTTTGATATGCATTCCATTAAGTCAAGAATACAAAGGGAGAAAGGAATGCAAAGGAAGATATTTTGTTTGAAGGATTTGCCCTTTTCCATCGATGTCAAAGGGGGAGATAAATTGTAATATAAATCATGGAGATAGGGGGAGAAAAAATCACAAGGGGAGTATGTGTGTTTCCATATGATGCACTCAAAGACCAAACATATTCCTATCAAATACCATTTTATTTGGGAACAGGTTGCAAAAAATAACATCAATGTATAGTATATTGGGACAAAGGAATAGATTACTAACATATTCACTAAGGCTCTCCCACAAGATACATTTGAGTATCTTCGGCAGAAGCTTGGAGTAATTTTGGGTTCACATTGATATGCATTCCATTAAGTCAAGAAGACAAAGGGAGAAAGGAATGCAAAGGAAGATATTTTGTTTGAAGGATTTACCTTTTTCCATCAATGTCAAGGGGGGATAGAAATCGTAATAGAAATCATGGAGATAGGGAGAGCAAAAATCGCAAGGGCAGTATGTGTGTTTCCATCAATGCCAATGGGGGATATTGTTGAATATTGTTTTTCATTGATGTCAACCCAAGTAGCAGCTAGAATAATTCATACTTTCCTCGCTCTTGTTATGGCATATTATCATAATGTTGCAAGGAATACCATCACAAGTTGGTTGTTTTTTTCATGTCAATTCTAATGATAGGTGGAATGCCACACAACTCTTCACGGTTGAGGAGATATTCCTTCTCAAACATGAAGACCCAAAAGTGTGGTCATGGTGCCCTAAATAAATGATAAAAAGGTAGCTTTATTACTAATCAAAAGTTTGCATTAATATTTAAGAAAACCTTGAATAAATTATGTGGGTCTAGGGTTGACCAATCGGCCTCAAAAAGAGAAATATTCAATCTGAAATCAGCTTCCAAAGAAGGATTAAATTTTTCCCAACCCAAATAAAATTTATAGAGATATTTTTATGTGAAATCAAGGAATCTCCATGTGTATAAGCGAAATTCAGCCCCTCCCCCTCGTCAAGACCCCCCTCCTTTTGCATATATAGGGCACTCAGTTCCCCTCCAAAAGTAATAATTTATCAAGCATTATCTTGTATATTTGCTCTAATATTTCTCTAAGGCGAGGGAAAAACATTGATAAGTAGTAGAAACACAAGGTTTTCATGTTTTTCATTGATTATTATTTATTTATTTTGGGTGGCATTTCATTAGGCTAAAGTCGAGATTTTGAGGCAATTTGCAGGCCCTCTTCCGATGCGCTTTTTCAGTGTGTCTGAGGCCCATTTCTAAGGTGCGTCGTATCAGACAAACACACCGAGATTTATAATTGGTATTGGTATTTTTGCGGTGCCCATAGGTCATACAAATGCACCAATGTGTAGTCTCACATAAACGCACTAGTGCGTAGTATCGCACAAATGCACTAAGATTTTTAATTGGTTTTGGTATTTGTACGGTGCCCATAGGTCGTAGAAACACACCGGTGCGCTACAGCATACAAACGCACCAGTGTACAGTAACTGACACACACCAGTGTTCATTTTGTATTTATTAGAAACATCGACCTGTGACAGTGCAATTATTGTGATTTTTTAAAATTCATTATTCATCAAAAGTTGACACATATATATCTTATAACAGTATTCATATGAATTTAATTTTTATTAGTGCATTTGAATGTGATGTTTGGATTAGTTTTTTATATCATATCATCAAATTTCACATCTCTTCATTATAATATTTAATCATTCATAAATTTAATCAATGGTGTTACATTTCATAGTGACAATGGAGAACGTAATAGAATAAATTAAAACACACACACATATACATATATGAATAAGACAACCTTTGTCATACAAAATGGGACAGTTATTGGTATCCCTTTGTCTTTCAATTGCGACACTATGTCCATTACATTAAACAAAATGTTTGATTTCATAGACAAATATTTCAAAAAATACAATGCCTTGCTTTGATATCCAAACATAATGATCATCATTCTTCGCTTGAACTGTTGTCACTGCTAGAGCTACTTCCATGACTTGGGTTATTTTGAGGAATGTTTTGTTCAAGGTGTTGATTTTTTTCTTCTTCTTCACCTTCCATCTACAAACATAAAAATAAATTGTAATGAGTGTATATACATTGGTGAGAATAATGAAAATTGCAATATTAGATAATATACATCAATGTATATCGAAAAGAAATGGTGTACCATAGAAAAAATTGACTCATAAACTATACACATTCTTTCAAAACCATGTACCATGCCATCTTTCAAGGTTTCATTTGTTGGCGCAGTTCCATACTTTGTTTCCTACAAGTTTTATACCCCATAACAAATTGCATATTTAATATAAAATATTTTTTTGTTCTGTTAATTATAGATGGAGCTAAGTAAAACAAGATCGATAGATGCTTACAAATTCCACAATTAATTTTTGATATGCCAACATATACTCACAACCCATATTTAACCCAATTTCAATCAATTCGTCTGATGGTTCTTCTTTGTATGTTAGCACTTGTTTGAAGACATTCAATGATGATTTTTGTAAAACAACTTAAAAAATACAAAAAAGAAATCTAGTTAAGTTGTTATAAGGAAGTATCAATTACTCACAAACTTAGAAATTAACTCTTTTCTTCCTTTTCGTCATGTTTTATGTGTTGAATGGGTTTTGTTGTACCTTAAGAAACAATTCCTTGGCTGTGAAAAGGAATCCGTGCTTAAGACATTCTTATAATTATGTCACAGAGATATGGATCCCTGTTTAATCACCTCCAGATTTTAATCATTAAACCTTCAAAATCAAATGTTATAAATGTCCCACAATGCTATTATTTGCTGATATGGAATGAAATGATCAGAAGAGGAATGAAAGGAAAAAGTCCAAAATGACATGTTGTTGTACAGAATCTATCATCTCAAACTTTAGAAGAATTATAAGGAAAGAACAGTTAAAATGAAGGAGCGCCTATTAAGGGTTTTAACTCTTATTTACACACGTAAAAGAGACCTGCTTCTTCGATACTTCATTTTATTCAAGGACTGAAAATACATTATGTAAACTAGGAGACGTATCAATATCAAAAAATACTAGAAGCTTGCTTTTCCTTCATTAATCGCTTGAAATCTGAGTACAAAGATCACTGTCTGGAGGTCCAAAAACCGGAACCCCTGCTCCTCTGCTTTGTTCTTCTTTTATCTCCGCCATCTAAAGTAACTTCCTAACTGCTATGATCAGTTTTGAAACTAATTCTTGGAAGTTTTGGAATTATTTAAATTTACAAAATATTTGTTTTAATATTATATATATAATATATAATATAAAACCAAAACTAGAACCTTACTCTAGCACAAGTAAAAAGAACGAATGGTACACTTTGGGTCCCATTACACCCATATGTATTAATGACAAATTCACCCATGGTTTTTTAAAACTAATAGCCGGCTACGGGAGCACTGATAGCGGTTTCTTGATAAAAGGCTAAGTGATGCCGTAATGCATCATAGGCGTAGATTTCGTAAATAGTGGTTTAGATCAAACCATTTGCGGGGGCACTATCTCTCATAAAATTCGTTTAATTTGTGCTGCCGCAAAACCATTGGATCTGAGCCGGATGATCCAAGTCGTTAGTCCAACTTGGATATTATATGTGGATTTCTGCTTTTGCAAACCACCACTGTCATCCATCACAGGGTCAAGAACAACTGCATCGATCCTGTTCGATCAAAAAGTCTTCATTGTCTCTGACTGTTAAACCAGACTCTGAGTGTTGATTTGAAGGTATGGCACTTATAATACTCTTTATCCCTAAAACTCTTCTTCCAACATAACCGGGTGAGTAGACTTTTCAGATCTTTCAACGATGAATCTTGAGTCCATCTCATCTGTCTGATGAAAATTTATATCTGAGCCTACAACAAGCAGTTTCTTTTCACGATATTTTCCATTCCAAATGGTACCCAACTAATTTTCTAGCTGTTGGAATGGGTTTGTTTGAATATGGTCAATTTTCTAAGTTGCAACACGCCCCCTTCTCTTCATATTCCGAGCCTGATAAATATCGAATAAACGTGCAGTACTCAGGTAGAACCTGGAGAAAATTTTGCAATATTTGCTCCACTAATTCGTTCAACCCCGATTGAATATTGAACTTTTCATTTTCTGCACGGCGAACCTTTAAGGAATCTTTCAATTCTGTATAGCTCTATGACTCTGGAAATGTAGCATACTTCAAAAGACAAACGAACTCCACATTGCTGAGCCTAGTGTAATAAAGATCATAGTCTTTGGATAATGTCTGTAACTCTGACGCAAGTGCACCAACCTGACCATTTCTCTTTTGAGCTTTTACAGACTTTCTTGATCCTCTATAATTGGCAGTAAGAAAAGCACAGCGGTGATATTCTTCAGCAAAGAACATTGTCTGTTTTGGCATAATAGTACTGATATGCCTTCCTATGTTGATGTGGAAACCAGACGAAACCGTGACATCATTTTCAGATTTTTTAACACGGCCTATCTTAAGTTTCTCTGTTCTGCCACTGCCCACAGAAGCAGCCGGAGTTGCTACAAGAAGATTATGATCTTCAACGCACACATAAACATCATCACAAAGGTCCACTACATAGCGTATAAAATTGCATGAAACATTTTTCCTTGATGCATCTTTGAGATAGGTTTCTTGATGCCAATAGAAAACAACGATGACTTGCTCCAAACGACCAACATACAAGCCGGCCTCAAAATTTTCTTCCTCCATTTGCTTATGAATCGAATCATCTACCACAACCATTTCTTTCAATATTCTACCCATCGTTCTCTTGTCCCCATAGAATCCAACTATGGGCAACGATAATTGATTCAAGGACTTAAAATCGATTCTGATATCAGGAAACTCATGGTTATCTGCAGCATTGGGTAAAATTCTATTGCACAGGCCCAAAATCTGTTCTTCTGGAAGATGGACCTTGTTTGCAAAACCCGTCTCAAACAACATATTCCACAGTTCTCAGAGGCATTTCATCTACCTCCGCAAGATGATGCATGGGACGGCCAGGAGTTGCAATAATAACATCTGGACTTTTAGCTAGACGAATTAGACTACAACAGGTTCCATTTTCTTTTCTTTTCTGCAAGAAAATACTTGAAAATTAATATTTAATGCTAAATTGTTTATTTATTGTACCTAATGATCGAAAAATTCAATGATTACATATTACATTTGAAGCACGTTGTTGTTGAGATGGCTCCTCCTGCGATGCAATTTTGTTCATTTCTTTGACCATCTCCTTGTACACCTTTTTGGACATTCCTACTGGCATATTTCTGATATCAGCTCGTTCATCTTTTGAGATTTTCATAATCTTCCTGAAAATGTAACATGACAATAAACTATTTAATTTTTATATTGATATATGAAAAGTAAGTATAACAAAAGTGATATTTGTTAGAAAATTATATATTATGGAGCAATGCAACACATAAAATATGCGGAAAATAAAAGCACACAAAACACATAAAACTAGAGAGACACAGATATACGTGGTTCACCCAGTTTGGGCTACGTCCACCCCAAACAGCCAGTCCTTCCTTTCTATTATCCAGCAAAAATGAAGAGACAAAACCTACAGCAGATCCGCTGTAATATCCTCTGTTCTCCCCGCGCCCCTTGTTTCTCGCTCTGAGAATACACATACAATGCACAACCGCAATACAATGCCCTCATAAAAGCGAGGGGTTGCCTTCTAGGGCAAAAAACCCTAATCTAAACATAACTTCTGCCATCAGATCATTTGCCTAATGAACGGCCCAGATTGACTAGAAATTACTATACTTTTACAAGGCAATTTTACATCTTTTTTTAGCTTCGGGGGCGCTGCCCCAGAAAACCCCTACCAGGGGGGGCTCCGAAAAGCACTGCCGCCCCCCCCTGGACCCCCCACGACAACGATTAATTACGGGCAGCGTTGCCGCCCCTTTTAAGGTACAGGGGTCCAATGTTGTGATACAAAGTAAACAATATAACCAGGCTCCACACCCAACAATATTTATAAATAATTCTAGACAAACATTTAAAGGAATATTACTTTTTCATTCCTGCATTTTTGTTGTTGTACATTTTTTCTATTAAAATTCTAACATGTCTCATTGACCAATTCTCTGGAAACGCTTCTTGTAGTTTAGATAAAATTTTGTTCTTGGAATCATTGGATTGATTTTTGTATTGTAAGTGTGTTGGCTTGAGGGGTCCTGACCCAGGTTTGGAGGTTAAGGTTTGCCAACAAACCCCTATACTACTGGCCCTTTCGGAAATGACCTACTTTCGCAGGCCAAGGTATCACTTGAAGTAGTATGGGAGGGTGTTGGAACCAGGTTTCCGCACCCTGGGAGAGAGTAGATAAGTAAGGCAGAT
Organism: Pinus albicaulis; assembly: GCA_034641835.2. NCBI lineage: Eukaryota > Viridiplantae > Streptophyta > Pinopsida > Pinales > Pinaceae > Pinus > Pinus albicaulis. The sequence continues at coordinate 1,371,261,539 of CM076572.1, read as the reverse complement.
CTTTGTTCACAACTTATCGAATTCGTACAGAGCAAGTCTATTCATGGGCTTTTAACAGTATAATCAGTTATTAACCATAACATAGCTATTATCATTCATAGATCTGGTTATTACCTTCGCATCCACGTGTGCATCAACAATTACCAGCACATAATATCATAAACACAGCTATAGATACATTTGCGGCACAAATAGATAGCACAGATGTATTCACAACTTAAACAGATACCATAGATTCGCATCAACAGTAGACACAAGAGATCCAGCTAGCACAAAGATACTTCAACTATTTTCCGCATACATTAGTATCCAAAAACCTAGTTATAACCCAAACCAGTCCGCGCACACAGCCTAGTGGGGTCTGCACATAGCAGGACTGAGGATCACCCAAAACAACCCAAAAACCCCTACGCATGACTAATTAATACCAAAATATACAAAATTCACAGCTGAGGGAGCCCTTCTCCAACAGGCCCCCAACACAATCTTGTGACTCGTCCTGAGTCACTATGGCCGTGGGTTATGCATCTTCGCCTGAAGCTGCTTGATTGCATCAACCAATGGGGGTAGTACTCCTTCACTTTGTGCAGTAGCATTATGGGCTATCTCCACCAAATTCTGCAAATTTGGGCCTTCTGTAGCAGCAGTTATGCTCTCTAACATCTAGTTCAGTTGCTTCACTGCGATGTCGAAATCCTGAGACAGCTTGAGGGCCTCATCGGCCCACGGCTTGAGGTGATCACTCAAAGTCTTCTTCCGTTGCTGAAGAGCTTCCATGTCATCTTTGAGCATATGCCTAGTGCGCAGTCGGGCTAAGCGCTGAGTGGGGACCAGAGTGGTCAGTGTAGCCTCCATTTGATCAAACTCTTCATCCTTCTGTTGCAGCTCTTGGTTGATTTCGCACACGAAAGGGTCACGTTGTACCTTGGTCCATAGCTGCATATTTGTTTCCAACAGTTCTGCGCCCTGAGCAATCTGACCTGTAATGATATTGGTGGCCTCTGTAACCAGCACAACTCGTTGGGCCCTTACCTCAGGCGGCGTTTCTGGCTATAAATTGGCCTACAAGGTCGCAATCTGTTGTTCCATCTTCGTCTTGACCACCTGGATATTGGTCCTTGAGGCCTTTAGCACTGCAACCAACCCCTCAATCTTGGCCTAGGGGGTGGAAAAATCCAGGATGTCTTCGGTGACATCCACACAAAGCCTACTAATTAGGTGCTCTAGCTCTATCTGCTGCGCGGTGGCGAGGGTACATGTAGCTTATGCCTGGGATACCTCAACAGTTTTTTCTTCAATTGTCTACTCAGATGTACTGAGCTGTTGGTGCACTTGACGGTCTCTATGTTAAATCTCTTCGAACAAGGATGCATGAAGGATCTACAACGGTTCATGCGGCAGGCGGGCTAGATCCAACTGTACCTCTGCGTAGGCCTGGACTTGCGCTCCTAAGTCAGGTGGAATCAGCATGAAGGTTGTGCCCAAGAGAGGGCAAAGGCGGCTTTCTGGCGTACTGATTACTGTGCTACTTGTTGTTTGGGTCGACCTTGCCTGAATCATACTTGTTTGCAAGGTATCAGTCTTGAGCTGCAGAGCCCAGAGCTTAGCCTGAAGTGTATCAATCGTGGCTTTATGTTGTTCTTTCAGAGCCAACCATTTGTCTTCTGCAGCCAAGGTGACCGCATCTGCTATCTGCTCTAGTTCCTCTTCTATCAACGTAACTCTTGTGTCACGTTTCGTCTGTTGAGCTCATTGCTTATTTCGTGGCCCTTTAACAGGGTCGCCAGTCTGCTTCGTACCTCGAGGTGAGTCAACACCTCCCGCATCCAGACCTTATGTACCCAGATCCTACTACAAATCCTTTTGTGATGTTGTTTTCACGCCCTTCCCAATACTTTTTTCCAACACGCTCCATAGGGTTCGGCCCCTCCATGGGGAGACCAGTGATACAATGAATAAGTGCAGCATCGATGGGGATGTGATCCTGGATCCATAAGATGACATCATGGACCAGGGAAAGCAGTTGGCGCACAAGTCGGTCAGTGATATTGTAGTGGCCAAAGTGAGGCATCCACAACAGTTTTAATAGCCCAGAACCAGCCAACCCTCGTACCCATGGCATTGGGACTATCTTTAGCCCGTCATATTCCAATACCCTTTCAAGATATAGCTCTGGTGCCAGCTCGGGGAAGGCCGCCAAAATTGGCCAGGTCATGGTTGTCGAATTTTACCTTGTGGAGCTTTCCAAAGGGTTCTCCAATGATGGGGACCTCACCCGGAGTTAGTGGCATTTGCAGATAGGTGCATAAGCCATCGACATTCTTAGGCGTGCGTGTCGAGGGCCTGAGAGGCCGAACATAGGGCAGTAGCTAGTTGATCGGTTCAGCAATCCAGGCCTCTTCTTAAGCAGACTGAGGTATCTTCAATGGGTTAGGAAAACGTGTCCGGGGAACTACTCGCGGGGACTTCACATTGCAAGGGGAGGTGTTGGGCTTCACCTCAGCCCATTTCACAGGTTTCCCTGACCCTTGCGCTTTTTATTTCCCCTTCTGCTTCCCTTGGCTTGGCGTAGACGTAACCTCCTCAACTTCGGGGTCAACTTCCAGTACTTCCTCAGATTCTTGCTCCGTTGAGGCCACAGTCTATGAGGATTTAGCAGGATTGTTCTCTGTCATTTTGGCGCGAAATATGAACTCAGGGTTGCTTCTATCAGAGGGTGCAGCATGCCCAGACATCAACAAAGTGCAATAGGCACAGAATTTCACAAAGCACAAACTGTTCAGGAGATATGGAACCCTCTTCTAATTTATCCCTCTGTTTTTATAGCCACGGGGGTCACCCATCGGTTGGGTGAGGCTTATCAGAAACTTACCATCAAGTAAATGGTAAAAAATCCTCGGAAATCGCCTCATTAATTGTCAGCCGCCCACTCCCTTCAACGGTAAAATTTATTTTTTACCCAGTTTTACTATTCCAGTGGCTAGTTTTCACACCTCCTGTGCTCTTAGTACACCCCTACGCTCCCAGCGTACCTCATACATTCCCAATGCACCCATGTGCTCCTAGCGCACTTATCCAGGCCTTCAGACCTGCGATTGACCCCTGCACGTCTTCCGCCCCATACAGCTACTCTGGCCATATAGTCATTTGGTCCAGTATGGTTTGAGCTGGATGCTATTGAAATATCCTGTTATCATATTGTCATGCACGGTAGTTAACTGAATATCTCCTCCATCAGTGATTTATTTTACCATATAAGGACCTAGCCAGTGCTGACGGAACTTCCCCGAGTGTTTCGAAAACTAGCTATCGTACAACAAGAACAATTCGCCCTCCATAAATGTCTTTTTCCAAATATGTCGATCGTGCCATGCCTTATCTTGAGCCTTCTAAACCTGCTGATGGAAATTAGCAATGAAACGATCTTCCTCCAAAGCCACCAGTTGGGCTAAACGCTCCTCCATGATATCTGGCTCTGCCATGTTCGTAAAGGCTGCAATGCGCAGGCTAGGAACAATATACTCCATTGGCATAATGGCCTCCATGCCATAAACCATTTGAAACAGTGTCTTCCCAATCAACTTCTTGCAGGTGGTTCGATTAGGCCCACAGAACTGAAGGGATGCACATGTCCCAGTCGTTGCGATCATAATTACAGACCTTGGTCAATGCCTGTTCCAAGATTTTATTAAAAGCTTTGACAAACCCATTTTCCTGTGGATGATACGGGGTGATTTTTGTGTGGTGGATCTGAAATTCTTGATTCAAGGCCTATATTTTTTCATTAACAAAGTGTGTACCTCTATTGCTCATTAAAATCTTCGAACAGCCAAACATGGTCGAAATATGCTCAAAAATGAAGTGCACAGTTGTATTTGTAGTGCAATCCTTCACAGCTTGTGCTTCGACCCATCTAGTTACATAATCAGTTGCAATGATGATGTAGCATGCACCTGTATTCTTTCCTGGTGGGTTGATGGGCCCAACAAAGTCGATGGCCCATTTTTCAAATGCTTGCAGGGCCATTTGCAGTTGCAAGGGAATTTTGTCTCTACGTGATGGCCTTCCCATCCTTTGGCACATATCGTAGGCTTTGTGATAGTCGTGAGAGTCACTATGCAGTGTAGGCCACCATAGCCCAGCTCTCAAGATCTTCTGTGTCGTTGCTTTCCCTACGTAGTGACCTCATACTATGCCCCCATGAGCTTCTGCTAAGATGGCGTGTCGTTCATGCTCCAAGACGTATCTTTGCAGTACTTCGTCAGCTCCCAGCTTATACATATGGCCTGCAATGATGGTAAAATCCGCTACGCGGGTTACCAAATCCCTTTTTTTTTGTACCAAATAATCCGCAGGTGCCATCCCCATAGTCAAGAAGTGAATGATGTTGGTGAAGTGCACACCAACTACCTTAATAGCGAACAACTGCACATCAGGCAGTGCTTGTTCTAGGTTGGTCGGCTCTTCGCCACTTTCAATCCGAGATAGGTGGTTCAGCCCAGCATTCAACTTTCCCAGCTTTACGATGATCTCAAAGTCATATTCTTCAAATAACAGGAGCCATCGGCATATTCCCCCCCCCCCCCCCCCAACACAAGCTTATTCACTAGGTACTTCAAAGCTGAGTGATCTGTGAACGTATTGAAGTGCCCACCCAACATGTAATGCCGGTATTTCTGCAGGGTATACACCATGGCTAACCCTTCGTGCTTGGTAGTGGAGTAGTTGCGCTCCACACTAGAGAGATTCTACTGGAAAATGCAACTAGATGTTCGATTTCCCCATCCCCTGGCTATGTAAGGACAGCTCCTAGGGCAATCCCTAAAGCGTCGACATGAACATGGAAAAACTTCACCCAATCAAGAAAGATGAGGATAGGCACAGAGACCATCTTTTCCTTGAGTAACTCAAAGCTTTCCTGACACTCATCGTCCCAAAAGAATGATACATCATTTTTCAGCAGTTTTTCCATGGGCACTGTGATCAGTGCATACCCTTGAATAAAATTTTTGTTATAGCCTGTGTGTTCGAGGATAGAGAAAAACTGCATCTCAGATGTAGGAATTGCCAGGTTGATAATAACTGCCACCTTGGCAGGGTCAACCATCAGCCCTTGTCGACAAACTATGTGACCCAACAAGATCCCAAATGGTACGCACAATATGAACTTATTGATATTCAGGGAGATCTGGTGCTTTTTGCAGGCATCCAACATCATGTGCAGGTTCGATACATGACTCTTTACTAACCCAAATACAGTCCAATCATCAAAATATACCTCCAATAACTTGTGGATAAATACCTTAAATACAGCAACCACTACTCGCGAAAAGATGGCAGGGGCATTCTTGAGTCCAAACGGCATAACAGTTTACTAAAATGAACCCCATTCAATAGCGAACATGGTTTTGCTACGATATTTAGGTGTGATCCTAATCTGATGATAGCCCGAGAGCCCATCAGTTAACGACTATGCCTACTGCCCCCCTACGCTATCAAGGATTTCATCTGAGAATGGCATAGGAAAGGGATCATGTACACAAGCATCATTCAATTTGCGCAGGTCAACATAGATCTGTATCTCTCCCTTAGTATTTTTCTCCTGAACCGCCATAGGACTTACCCAATCTGACTGTTCGATCGGTTGGATGATACCTGCGACGAGCATTTTTTTGATTTCTTCCTTGACTTTTCGTTTGTACTCGGGGTTCAACCGATAAGGGCGCTGCTTCACTGGGCGTGCATCTGGTTTTAAAGTGATGTGCATGACTCCTAGGTCCCCTGTGATCCCTTTGAGTTCCAAAAATTTTGTCGGAATAAGTCCTGGCATTCTGTGAGGAGTTCTGCAACTTTTCCCACAGTATCATCATCCTAGTAGTCCCAATTTTAGCTAACTTAGGTTGTGCCTCTGTTCCAATGTTGACTTCTCGCAACTTCATAGGCTTGGTGATATCGACGGTCTACAGTGGGGGTCTAGCAACTGCGCGCTCTCCCTCCGACTCCGGGATAGAGACATTTCGCAGGACGTCATCACACTCCTCTATTGACAAATTATGGCAGTTGACAATATCCTGCATATGCATTTCCCATGTTGGTGCCCCCCTGTGTTGCACAAGGGCATGATTCATCAAATAATAAGGCATCAATGTCCTATAGAGCTTCGTCGAGTGCCTCCGTTACTCCTATCAACCCAAATGTCCCTACAACCTCGTCCTTGAGGGTTTTCCAGTGGCAGGTGCGCTGGTGTAATTCTGCATCTAAATACCATGCGGTTGGGATTGGCCCCAAGGCATGAATGAACATATGGACCCTTTCCTCTATAGTTCTTTCACCCCATTCTTCCATCCATGCGGTCAAGTGCTCGCGCAGGTCCCCTGGCCCCAAGAAATTCTTTACACGCAGGTGAGACGGAGGTTCAAACCATAAGACCATCATGTCGCGACATTCTTCCCAATCCTGGAATGCCCCCTTATGCGTGTCCCACCACCTCACAGGAGTTGTGCACATGGCTAGATTAAGGGCTCATATCCTTTGTTCCCTTGGGACTACCAAAACCATCAAAGTAGGGCATTTCTCTTACCTCTAAGGAAATACACAGAAAGTTCTTCGTGATCCTAAGACATCGCAACGCAGATACATCATGTAGCTAGTTCTGCCAATTTTTGATCTCCCCATCGGAGGCAAAGAAACATCATTGTCCTTTTCCCAGCAAAGTATACCATCAGTTGTAGGATTGATCCAATCCTCTTCCCAAGCGGTTAATTTATAGATGTGATCCACATCCTTTTCTTCACGCACCGGTTTTGTATATCGCTCTCCTTCCGCAGGGTCTAGCGGGACTATCACCCTCATACCCTCATTCTCAAAGACCATGCTTATTTACTTTAGATTGATAATGCCTCCCATATCCATAGCCCAATCCAGCTCTAGGAGTGCAGGGTAAGGGTCTGCATCTTCCACAATTTGAATTACTTCGAAATCGGCCTGTACCTTAACGCCTGCGATATCTACCATAATCTTTGACAGCCTCCCTAATGGTATGATCTTTTTTTGGGTAGCCATACGCAGTTTTATAGTGGACCATTCCAGCTTAGGCTATCCCATCCACTACCAAGTTTTCTTAGGCAGTACGTTTGCATCTGACCCTAAGTCCAAGATAACTTGATCCATTTCATAGTCGCCAATCTGCGTTGTTAGCCACATCTCTCGACTAGTGTGTTTCTTATGGTTGTATAATTTGTGAACATATTTAACTTATGTGGGAGGATCAGTTCTTTCCGTGCAGCCATCTATCAATGTCTAAAGATTTTTGACTGCCTTCTAGTTGCACAGCAGCTTCATACATGCTTGCAGGAATATTTAACTGTCATCTGCTCTTAGGTGTGTTTGAGTGTTGGAAGTAGATGCCTCATCCTTCATAAAGTTGTTGCAGGCTGCGATGAAGGTTTCCTTCTCCTTCTGTAGGTCTAGGCTTTCCTGCTTGACAGCTTCTTTCAAATAAGAGATTCAGTCACAACTTTCTCCTCAACTCCCCCAGTGGCCATGCCGCTGCGCTTTATGACATTAATGCTTGGTCCTTCGTCACACAGTTCAGCTTTAACCCTCTACACATTCTATGTAGGTTTCTGTTGTTTTTCCTGCATTTTTGCTATCATAATTGGGTAGTCTTCAATCACATGGTCCAGCTGTCTACAATACCTGCAATATTTTCACGCAAGATTTAGATAGTCCCTTGCGAAGCTCCCTACTTCTCCACAGTTATAAAAAATCAGCTGCCCTCTTCCTCGACCTGCACTTGCACCTCTACCACCTCCCCTACCCCTAGTTGGGGAGCCTCCTCTGCCTGAGAGAAATAGTGGTGAAAAAGGATCAGCCTGTAAATGTTCCCTCGGTCTGTCATTAAGTCATAGGTCCGACAGTTATGTTCGTCATGTCCCACTGATTGGAAAAATCGGCACCATTGTTTCTTTAATTCCGAAACATACGTACCAAGACGAGGGCAATGGTTGGTTTCATGTAGTCTAGCTACGTGACAATCAGTGCACCATAACATCGGACTACTTGGTCCCGCAGCCTCCTTAGGGCGCAATGGGATGGGTCCCCCAGCCTGCGTGTAATCTGCCAGTAGTGGACACTAATCCTTGGTGTGGCCAGATACCCTGCATCGTATGCACCATATGTCTGGGCTAGCTTCTTTTCCTCGATCTTTTTGCAGATTCTGGATTTCAATATGCATTGCCTCTGACTGTCCCTGGATCTGTTGTACCCCAAATTGAGCATCGTCCCTTGGCACAACCTCTAATTTCATAGCAATCTCCAAGGCTTTCTCTTGTGTTGCAATCGCCTGCTGACCCATAGGTCCGTGTAGGTGAGGCAACAAAATAGCGATAAACCATTCCTTGTGCTGCCTATCATCATATTGAAATTCCCCATCTCTAATCACCTTTTTTAACCGATGATCATCTTCCCATACTGATTCAGTGGGTCCCTGTTTAAAGTATTTTAAGTCAACCACTATTTGAGAGTAGGACTTGGGCTTCCGGAACTGTTGTTTTAAGTCTATCTTTATTTCTTGAATAGACGGATCTAGGTGATGCCCTACATACCCCATATACCAGTCCAAGGCCCTTCCTTCAAAGGCGAGTGATAGTTGCACTCTCTTTACAGCATTGGTAGCTACATTTTGTGTAGTCCAGACGGATTCTGCTACAAACCAAAATCGGTCCATATCTTCATCCCCTACACCCTTGAAACTGGGTAGCTTCATGTGAGTGGCCATATCTTCTTGTGACGGTGGCGAAGGTGTGGGTGAGTTCTTACCTTTACGCTGACTTGAAAGTGGTGTAGTTGGAGGACTATCTCCTGCGTGCGCAGTCGACTCCCTTAGCGGACTATAGATGGATCTATCCCCTTCTCGATTAGTTCGGTAATACTTACCACTTCGAGTTGTACTTTCACTCTGATCAGATTTCATTCATTCGGTGTGGCTGCACATAATGCTCTTTTCGCACAATAATATCTTGATTAATGGTGGAAATGTTTTCAAAAACGTACCCTGGAAACCTTTGAAGAACCTTCACTCTACTTCAGAATAGGATATGAACTGATCAACTGCAAATTATGTCACAAATCCTCCTAGCACGCTATCCACCCAGTGATCTACCGTACGAGTGATGGTATTGTTAGTGCTTTCCAACTACTGGATCAACTCTAGAGTCCACTACGTGACCCGCTCATCCTTCCAACATGTCTGGAAATCTAGGAGCCTGGCTAGCCACTCCTGCAGCTTCTGCGCAAAGGTTACGAAGAAATTTTCATATACTTCAGTAAAAATGTACTTATTTTTCCACTTCTCAGTTGTCAGCTTCACGCTACGATTCTCTTTTACAGAAAATTCCTGAATCTGTCTTTCAAACCAGTCTTCAATTTCTAGCTTCTCAGGTCTCCAATGTTCTCTTGGCTTTACTTCATCTCTCTCTCAAAATGCTCCCGGTCCCAGCAATGGAACCAATTGTTGGCTTGAGGGGTCTTGACCCAGGTTCGGAGGTTAAGGTTTGCCAACAAACCCCTATACTACTAGCCCTTTCAACAATAACCTACTTTCGTAGGCCAAGGTCTCACCCGAAGTAGTATGGGGGGGTGCTAGAACTAGGTTTCTGCACCCTGGGAGAGAGTAGGAAAGTAAGGCATATCTGTGTTCACAACTTATCAGATTCGTACAGAGCAAGTCTATTCGCAGGCTTTTAATAGTATAATCAGTTATTAACCATAACAGAGCTATTATCATTCACAAATTTAGTCAGTACCTTCGCATCCACGTGCACATCAAAAATTACCAGCACATAATATCATAAACGCAGCTATAGATACATTCGCGGCACAAACAGATAGCACATATGTATTCGCAGCTTAAACAGATACCATAGATTCGCATTAATGGTAAACACAATAGATCTAGCTAGCACAAAGATACTTCAACTATATTCCACATACATTAGCATCCAAAAACCCAGTTACAACCCAAACCATCCCGCGCACACAACCTAGTGGGGTCCACACACAGCAGGACTGAGGATCTCCACGCACACAGCCAACAGGAGAACTTACCCAAAACAACCCAATAAGATCTAATAGTTCTTATGTAGCATCAGTCTTAATTCATGCCTACCTTTAGACTCAAACTATCCATCTATTTATATCGACATGGCCTAAGTTATCCTAGGGTCTGAAAACCGTGGTTTGCGGACCCTAGGGCTACCCTTTGACCCATTACAAAACATTGGGGGCTTTGACCCACCCCAAAACCCCTACGCAGGACTAATTAATACCAAAATTCGCAGCTTAGGGAGCCTCGCTCCAAAAAAGTGGAAAGAACGTCTATACATTCGTTCCACTAGATCCCTCAAACTTTTGTAAAAAAATTTCCCCCTTTCGTTAACCGCCAGCACCACTCCAGATGAGCTAAGGAGCAATTCATTTTCATTTGCATGATCTATTTTTTTTCTTTTCTTAGAACAACATTTCTTTTATTAGTTGTTGTTCCCTATAGAACATTAAACATATGCGAATTAATAGATTTTTTGACACATGTTATATAATATTTTTAAGTATATTATTAATGAAAAATTAAAAAATAAACTCATATTGGATCAATAGTAGTTTTTCATTCACCTGATTCATCCTTTTGCAATTTTTCCATCAAGATTTTGTGCTCTTCTGATCCTAGATCAAAAATAATCTTATCGAGCTTCAATCATTTTGTGGCTCTGCATGATACACAGTAAACAATACATATTAGTTAAACTTACACATAGTTCAAAAATAATATTTTTTGTAAAGAACTTGCTTTTTTTGCTTTTCTTGATGTGTTATCAGTATTTTTGTTACTTGATCTCTTGTCAATCATTTCTTTATCAATCTAAAACCTGTATCATATCATTCATTAATATATTTATAAATAAATTGTCAACTTTTTAGGTAAAAAAATAAATCTCAAGAAACCGGTGTGTCATTCATGGTGTATGCACCAACATCGGTGTGTGGGGGTCTTATAAACGACCCGCACAACAGTATAATAGATCGTATAGTGCTTTATGTCAACAAGGAGCACCAGTGTGTTACATGTTAACCAACGCACCGATTAACACAAATAAAATAATAAAAATCATCCAGTGTTAGTTTTTGTGGCATAAACGCCCTGCGCAAATAAGGGACCACCATACGGTGCTCTCTGTCAACTAGGAGACCTGGTGTGGTACGTTATATGTTACCTGGTGCACCGATTAACACAACAAAACATTTTTTTGTGAAACAGCACGTTCACGGTGCGCCATAATGAAATAGTGCACCGATGGCCTATTTTACATATGGCACAATGATTAAAAAAAATTTATTTTTTATTTTTTTATTACACAGTACTTTCGTGGTGCACTAGGATAATACAGCGCACTGATAAAAAATAAATAAATAAATTCACGCAAGGGCCGACATGGATTTGGATCCGACTATGCAAGTCGTCCCATGGGTTGGATGTCATATGCCTATATATAGCAATAAAAACTCTATAAATCTAAAATGAAAAGCCCTAATTCTGAAATCACAAAAACAGGGAGAAGAAAGGGTAGAAACAAAAAGAATGAAGGGTTTAGGGTAAAAATGGACCTTTTTTTCTAAAAATGAAAAACAAATTGAAATTTTTTTCTTACTTCGTAAAAAAATTGCAAAAAAAGTAAAAAATATAATCAAATTTAATCATGAGATCGTTTGAAATTCTATGCTACATGGTTTGAATCACCAGAGGTTTGGAATTCTTATTATCTAAATACTTTTATTCAAACGTATTTCGTTGCTCCATAGTGTTCTCGTGCTCTCTTGCTCCAGGTATGTCTCTTGGAAATATCTGGCTGAAATTTTTTGCAAAAATAGTGAAATAATGAAAAGTGTTTAGTATTTAAAGAATTGTTTTATGAAATTAGATTTTCGAAAATATTTTTCTGCCCATTTTTCAATTTACCACTTTTTTTTCTCTTAAATAAAATAGAGTTGTGCTTTTTTTATTTGTGGTTATTCGTCACCGGTGTGTCACTTAATAGCACCGCACCGGTGCATCCATTGGTAACATGGTACCGGTGTGCAGTAGCTAAAATGCACCAGTGCGGTTATATGTACATTAGCACCGATTACAAGAAGTCCATTTTTAAGGCACCATAATTAATTTTAGGTGTGTACACCAAAATTCAGTGAACTCCAACCATAGAAATTGAGAATTATAATTTAGTTTATTCTCGATGGAAATATGCAATTAGAATTAGAATTTTGTTTAATCTTGAGAATTAGAATTGGACAAATTCTTGATGGAAATAACTATTCTTCCAATGTATTTTGTTTATTGCAGGAGGTCCCCACTGATTATGTGGAGAGAATGCAATGTGGGGAGTGTGAAGATGCAATACTACAGGGCCCAAGTGGAAAATTGTGGCATGTGAACATGTGCTATGCTAAGATGTGGGCAGTTGTCACAAATGGTTGGGAAATTTTTGTTTCTGAGCAGTTTATTGAAGTTGGAGATATTTTAGTTTTTAGACATGTTCGAAATGTACATTTTGTTGTGAAAATATTTGGGCCATTTATTTTCAAAACTACACCGCTTCTTCTTTCATAAAAAGAAACTTGAACCTTTCCACAACCTACAACAAGAAAATGTGCCAACAGGAGCCTCTGGCATGCATATCTCTTTCTTCTGTTGAGGTCTTGAAGGAATTGATTATGGCCAGTCTACTTCGCTGAGGAATCTTCTTGAATTTTCTTTGGTTCTACCGAAGGGTGCAATTACTGACAGATACAGGATTGTAAGCTCCCTCTAACCCTCATTAAATTGCAGAATATGGATAAATCTCCATAGAAGTGACTATCATTTGCGTAAAATGACTCGAAACACATAATGGAGTGTTTTCTTTTTTGAAAGTTGTGTGTTATTATGGTGAAAGTAATTATTCTTTCTATTTTGTGCTAATATGGTGAAGAAATGGAATAGTGCTCAAGTATATGACAACAGTCTTCAATCATATTCTCAAAATATATGGGTTATGTGTTAAATGCATAGCTATAAGGTTCGGTCATATTGCTGCTAGGAATAATTCAACTGAAATACCAATACGGCAGGATCGCTACTGTCTACTATCCCATGAACCCATAAACTCCACAAAAAATCTCAAAAACCTTTTAATAAAATGCAAAATAGTCCAAATATATATATATAGTCTATTGCATTCTTGACACTCGAATTCTTCTAAAATTTGTTTATGGAATTAGCATCCATAAGAGGCAATGCAATGGTAATATACTTGAATTCTTCTAAAATCAATTCAATGGAATTAGTACATGTGTTATTTCATCAATATTTATACTTTTTAAGATGGGTTTTTATAAAGAAGGGGACTTAATTACCTTATACCTTATAAGACTCTCTTTTTTCGAAACATTATAATATGTATTTTTAATTAATGTTAAAATCAATATTTCACTTGATAATTTGCAATTATGTTGATCTCAATAAAAACGGTGTATTGCATAAAGTTCTTTTTTCTGGTATGTAAGATCATAATAAAATAATGATAATTCTAAAGTATATAAATTTATTTGCATTATTTTCTAAACTTTATTATGTTAAAAAAAAATCATATTATTCTAGATTTATTATTTTACAAATTTACAAATTTAAAAATTTTAATAAAATCATTTCACATTAATATAATTAAAATTTTACAAATATTTTCCATACAATTACAATTTTACAGTTTCACATTAATACAATTAAAATTTTACAAATATTTTACATACAATTACAATTACAATTACAATTTTACAATTTTACATACAATTACAATTACAATTTTAGAATTTTACATACAATTACAATTACAATTTTACAAATTTACATATATACCATTACAATTACATTTTAAAATTTTACATACAATTACAATTTTAGAATTTTACATACAATTACAGCTTTACAATTTTACATATATACAATTAAAATTAAAATTACAATTACAATTACAATCATTTCACAATAAATTAAATATTACAATTACAATTAAACTTTTACAAATATTTTACATACAATTATAATTACAAATACAATTACAACTTTAGAATTTTACATACAATTAGAATTACAATTACAATTTTACAATTCGTCATATATACAATTACAATTACAATCATTTCACAATAAATTAAATATTACAATTACAATTAAAATTTTACAAATATTTTACATACAATTACAGTTAAAATTACAATTACAAATACAAATACAATTTTACAATTTTACATACAATTAAAATTTCAATTTCAATTACAATCACGACACAATATTTAATAAATATCATGGTCACTTAATATTAAATTAATTAATAAACATCACGATCATGATAACCATCATACAAACATCATATTCGACTAAAAAACACATTCAAATTCGCTAACATCATCGGGATCATGATCACCTAACAAAACACAATTATCATTTTATAGCATCATCACAACACAAACATCAAATATACATCTCATGTCAAATAACTATTATCACATACACATCTATCTGCAAGCTGCACATTAAATGAACATATCTAACATGACCTAACAATATACACATCATGATGATCAACAACATGTAAATTAAGTACAACTGCAACATGAACATAAAATACATGGACTACATGGACTATATATATATAACTGAATAATTTCAAAAATATACAAATATAATATAAATTTCATATATAAGCTCGTGGTACATCATCAATAGCAGTACTAGTCAAGGCCTGCTAATGGTGCAGCCTCGACAAGCTTAGATACATGTTGATTTGGTATTGGTGCCTTAGGCTGATCAGTGTTAGCCATCAGTATTTTTTACATGTTAGTGATGACTATATCTACAGCTGAGTTTTCTAGAAACTGATTTCCTTATGTCAATATGTCATCCAGAAAACCCTCCTAAAATTTTTTTCACCTTTCTACCTTTTCAGTTCGCCCATGTCGAAATCAAAACCTCATATCACAATCCTATCTAGCTTCAGCCTTATTGGCCTGCCCATCAGCTTTAAAAGGCAAATCCACATCTGTTTCAAAAGTCTCCCCTATGTTAGGAAGTGGCGTTTTAGGACATTTCACCTTTGGCAATCCTCAAAAAGCCGAAAAGCCTCCATCTGCAAAAGACCTGCCATGACTGATCCCTTACTTTGCAAATGAAATTGACAAGCAGCCTTAAGTCGCGCCACTCACATCCCCTAGATCTCAGCACTGCATAAAATCCAATCTCAAGTTGACTATTAGGTTTTTCACAGTGTTCTATGGTTTCTACAAAGGCAGGAAATATAATTTCATCTCATGGAGTAAATGCTTAAATTTACAGTTAGAGGAACAGCTGCTTCTAAATGTAACTTGAGCCTGAGATATGTCTGCAAAACAGAAAGCTACTCATCCAGACTTTACAGCTCTTTCCAGCATGAAAATCACAGGAAAAAGGTCACCACTGTCTCAGCAAACTGGTAAATTTTCAAGGCCCAGAACCTCCTTCATTTACAAGCAGAGGGTTAGGGCGCCTCCTTCATCCATAAGTAGAGGGCGCGGGCAAATATTGACTTAGATGATGGCAAAGATCCAGGTTTGACTTGAACTGAAACAAATGAAATAGGGACTCCAGGTTTTATGAATATGGCTAATGATCATAACAGGAATGTAGTGGAAATATGATAAGCTCAAAGGAAAGGGGAGTTTGGCCTGATAAAGGAGCTCATTTCAAACTTGCAAACCATATGAATTGTTGAACTTTAGAAGGGCCTGTCATCAGTAAACATCCAAATCATAAGAAGCCTGTTTTGTTCAAGATCAAATGGAATAGATGTTGTTAACCAATGCCATTACACAGGCAGAAAGAAAGCCCTTAGCTTTTTCAAATGCACTGACCTTCATAGTCACAAAGAGTTTTTGTCAAGAAACAGGTCATGAGATAAACAATCCAAATGATAAATTTCTCAGTCACCCTTAGAACAGTGTCACTGTGGCTAGGGTTTTCTTCTAAAAACACAGTGATGCTTGCAAGTAAAGATGCTAAGATTGGTGTTTTTCAAGAAGTTTTCTTACCACCACATTCAGAGAAAGGCTGTGTCGAACATAATGGTCAAAAAGTCTCCGGACACCTTATCTGATGAAGAGCCTCCTCCATGCATGAGTAGAGGGCCAAAGCCATTGCAAGTTGCTAAAACTAATTGATATAAGAAAGCAGTGGAAGGATACCACAAACTGAATAAAGGTCATTGCACAGGTGAATGATAGTGCTGATGATGCAAAGGTATTGGTGCTCCTATTCAAAAGAGTTGCCTGTCAGACTGTACCTAAAATGGAAGGGAGACAGAAATGAACATAGGCATGCATTGATACTACAAAGAGTAGTTGCTTTAAAAAAGGGTTAAAGGTACCCCATTGTCACCTGCCATTAAGTTTAAAAGATCTCTTTTTGAGTAAAGCAGAGGAGTATAGTGTGAAAGCATGCAACTACAAGAAGGCACTTACAGTCCAAGGAGAAAAGCTTATAAGTCACCTAATAGCAGAAATTATTAACAAGTTGGAGTGGCACAGGCAATCCCCTGTTGAAGTGATAAAACAGCTTCAAATGCCTTTTGCCAGTTTTTGGATGACTTTTCTTCCTTAACATTTCGCCTAACTTATCAAAAGAGGGGACAAAGTTGAGTTTTTGCAATATCTCTTTTATAAAAAGACCAATGCACCAGTCAAGATACGTTAACAAAGCAAGCCCTGTTTTTTAGAAGCATAACAGTTGTTTTTTTTAGCATTATCTTCACAGTGGTAAGGTGGGTTTCCGTACGTCAGAAATAGCACCAATGTTGTTAAAAAACAATAGCAGAGATAATATAGATATGTTTGGATTATTGGTCGAAGTTCAGAGCTCGGGGTCAGAATCAAAGGGCGGGTATATATATGCAAATAACAAACCCACTGTTTGAAAAAACAAACAGAGTTAAAAATCAATGTTAAATCCGAAAGGGTAAGTGACCGTTGGAGAGTTATGGTGATATAGTATCAAAGGGTAATTATGGTGTAAATTTTTCATTTTCAAAAATCTGAAGAAGAGCCCACGCCTCTCCACCATCGAGACAAAGAGAATCTGGTCGGAAATTCACAAGTTTGCCCTAGAAAAAGCAGCGCGACGTGCCTGGGATTTGGCGCGACATGCCTGGGCAGAAAAATACACGGGGCCTCTTCGTCGGCGCGACGTGCCTGTACGTGGGCGCGACGTGCCTGTACAAGGCCGCCCGACCACACGACAGGCCGACCCGACAAGTTTTCCTGCGCGACGGGTTTTCTCCAAAGGTTGCCGCGCAGCTTTTCCAGAGTATCCAGGGTTTCTTTCATCCTTTCAAGCGGGCGTCCATCAAAGTTTAAGGTATTTATGAATTCCCCATCGATTGCAAGATATTGATAAATGAAAAGAATGTTTAAAAACCTCGGACCTTGCTATTTTTATCTACATAGTGAGATGAGGTAATTGCATTGTGATAATACGGGGTTTTATGGTTAGAAACCAGTTTGTGTCGTTTTCAAATCATGTATTGATTGACATCAGAGGTTTCAAGAATAGAGTGACTGTTGTCATTATCTCACCAACACACCTTTGTAGCAAACTGCCCCCTGTTTCACGGTATTTTGTCACTACTGTGAAAAATTGTTAACAAAGAGTTTCCAAAGGTGTAGAGTCATTTTCTAAAAGGCAGAGTTGTTGGTGGTTAAATGTTAAACATTGGAGGCAGGGGTATAGAGGTGTTGATGGACTATTTAAACTCACAAATTTGAAAATAATCCCTGGCTGAAGCAGAGAATATGTTCTCTAAACCACTGTTGCACTGATTTTTCACCCAAGCTAAGTCTGCTCCTTTCTTTCCACTGTATGGTATCTACAGAAATTTGTTGACAGAGGGATTCTGAGGGTGAAACAGGGCCATTTTCTAGAAGGCAGGGTTGTTAGTAATTGGGCACTTGTTGATGATCAAAGTTTACATTGAAGCCAGAAGCACCAAAGTGGTGTTGGATTTCTCAAAACTTCACAAGTGAAAGGGGCCATTTTCTAAAGAGCAGATTTGTTAGTATTTGAAGTTAAGATTAAGACAGAGGTTGAAGATTTGTTAACAGGGTTTTTCTGAAGGTAAACAAAGCCACTTTCTAAAGGGCAGAGTTGTTGATGGTTGAAACTTTAAAACATTAGAGGCAGAGGTATAGAAGTGTTGGTTGATCTTTTAACTTCACAAGAAAAGGTGTCCTTCACAAAGCACTGTGCACTGATTTTACAATCTAACTTGAGTCTGCCTTTCCTAGAAACCATATTGTATCATGTTGAAGACTTGTTGACAGATATTTTCAAAGGTAAACAGCATAGTGAAAGACAGAGGTTGTTGATGTTGGATTTTGACATCAAAGGCAGAGGTATAAAGGTGGTGATTGACTTCTCAAAAGTCACAAGTGAAAGGTGTTTTCCTTAACACTGTGGGCTAAATTTTCACCTAACCAAAAGGTCTCCTTTCTTTCCACTATATGGTCTCTACAGAAATCTATTGACAGAGGTATTCTTCAAGGTGAATGACCTAAAGAGCAGGGTTATTATATTCGAGTTTTGTTTTGAAAACACAAATAACAGTGTAGGTTGGCCTCTAACAAAGTCACAAGAGGGGTGATTGTTCAAAACTGTGCACAGGGAATCTACAAAGCAGTTACCCCATCTTTTACACATGGTACCATTGTTAAAAAGGTTACATAGCTGAAGTGTATCCAGAGTTGAAGGACTGTTTTTAAGAAGTGTAGAGGTGGCTTATTCAAGGAAGCATGGCTTGAGAGGGCTAACCAACATTTGGAAACAAAGCTTGAGAAGGCAAACAGGGATCTTGAGCTACAGAGAAAAAGGACTCTTCACTTTCAGAAGCTAAATCAGTTTTCCAGGCGAAAATTGAAGGTAGAACAAGAAAAATTGAAGAAGTTAAAGGAGAGGCGCCTAACATGGAAAGAAGCAAAAAGCACATCAGCCCTCGATATTTTGGCTTCAGCTTCGGAGCATGTTTCTATGGACCCTTGAGGGTCATGCATGCCAATTTTGGGCCTGTTTCGGAAACTTTTTGTTTTTTGGCATTTTTTGGGTTTTTGGTCAAAAACTCATAAATGCGCCATTTCAGTTTGATGAGTCGTCAAGGGAGGAGGGTGATACCAATGGATGCCATAATTTCATGAGCAGCTCTCCAGCGATTTTCAGGGCATTTGAAGATCATTCGCCCCCTCAAATTGGTGAAAAACAGCCTCATTTTGCACATTCTGCCCGCCATATCAGCAGTCTGTTATTTTCTGGGTTTTTGCGCACAGGTACAGTTTTGAGGGACTTTCAGAGATCAGATTGAGGTGATTCCACTTACGTTGGAAAGCAGACACAGAGAGCTTTCCAACGAGCCATCATGAGCCTCATTTCGACATCGGGAAGGATGCCATTTGCATCCAGCAAGTCAAGGGACCTTTTTCAGGCATAAATATGAAGTATTTTTGTAATTTTTGAACTCCAAAAATCTGCTTTTCCCAAATGTGCGTTAAGCTATTTTTATCATGGGAAAATCATGTAAAGTCAATATAATTTCCGTTTTTAGCAGTTTTTTAGATATTTTGTGGGATATTTTGTGCCTTGGGCTTTGCAAAGCCTCAAGGACAAGTTTAGATATTTTGACTTGGCCAATGGGATAGCTAGTTGCTCCATGAGGGTTTCCTCCCTCAAGCCTATTTATTCCATGGTTCTCATTGTAAATCAGAGGCTGAACTTGAGAGAAGAATTAATGCATTGGTCATATGAGCTTTGAAGAATACACTTGAGTTATGATTTTTGGACTGCCTCTTGGATGCTTTTGAGGAATGTCGAAGGCTTGTTGATGGATTCCTTGACATGGTAGAATGGTATAGTGCTTCTTAATGTGTTTTGTCTTCTAGTTTTCACTCATAATTCATATTTCTTGCTGCTATAGATCAGTAAAGATTGATTTTGAGACATGCCCATGGAGGCACCTCAAAATCCCTGAATCTTCATAGTTTGATGTTTTCTTCTCCCTTAGTTATGCTAAAGAATTCTTAGCTGCTCTTTAGTAACCTAAGGTGTTGTTGCTAAGTTTTATTCATCAGTTCCATGTATGTTGAGTAGGATGTATGGTTTGCCCTACCTACCTATCGGCTGCCCATAGTTCTGTCCATAAAACTTTCTCTTTGACTGATTTGTTGATCATTTTGTTGAACCAAGGAGGCCTAGTCCCGATCTAGCCCTTTGCCTAAAACTATGAAAACTTATTTGTCCAAGTGCCCAATGACTTAGAGACTGTGTTTAGGCGTTCCGGCATAGTTTATGAGTTGTTAGTTTGTCTCATGTGTTTTCCCCAAAGTCTGATAGCTATTTCCCGAAGTTAGAGGGTCTTATACCTCTATGTATGGCTGGAATGTTTGATTTCCTATGTATTGATTAGCTTATAGCTATTCCTAGCATGATTAATGGCTTGCTATTACATGTTTATGTCTGCTATTAGCTAGTTTGCACTTGAAATCCCTTGTCTTTCACCAACTTATTGTTCATTTAATCCATTTTTCCCAGAGATCCCTTCTACTGTGAATCAAATCGGCCCTACAGCAGCTTTACATCATCACCTCATAAGCTTCCTTGACCTGTTTGACCCCATAGCCCAATTTATCTACATCTTGTTATCCAATTTATGTATTTGATCAGTTTCATCCCTCACAAACTTAAAAAACCAAAAAACTAAAAACATACTTCATAACTAGCCTAATATCAGAACATCGCAAGTAAACACACCGACATCTTTTACACTTATAGAGAGAGCCCTCTCTGAGTCCAGGAAGGCTAGGTCCTTGGGCTCTAAAGCTTGGTTTGATGTTACATCGTCATTTGGCTAGCCAATCGGCCAAATCACGGGACCCTAACAATCAGGATCAACTATCGGCTGCTCATCATGATGACTTGACATGGTCGATGGTCTAGTCTGCTCAGGATCATGAGTACTGTTGGATGTTGCAGGCTGTTGACTTGACGTGGCCGATGGTCCAGCCTACTCTCCATGATGACTATTGCTCGATGCTAGTGGAGGCTGCTCAACTGGCGCAACGCGAGGTGAACAATGATCACTCCCTTGATCATGATCCTCGGATGATGCATCGACGCTGCTCGTAGACTGTCGATCATGTGTTGTGTCTTGACCATGCCTATAACGGCAAAGGTCCTCCTCAGCCATGTAAGTAAGGTCGTAGCTCCTATGACATGCCGCATCAGCCTGTACATGTCAAGCGGCATGCCTCTCCACATATGTACCAGCCTACCATCGGCTTGTATGTCTCCCATACTAGCGGGCCTGACTCCCACCTCAACAATCAATGCACAGAGTTGGTCGCCCAACTCCATCCTCAATCTGCTATCAAGCCTACCGCACCTAGCAAAAGGTGGTACCGGCGCACCAGCAGAAGCAGGTCTCTCTGCACCAGCCTCCAGATGATCCTCGGCATCTGGCATATCCTGATCGTCATCAAAATCCACACCTGGATCATGTGGTGGTGCTAACATGCCCTTGCCATCAAAATACCCAATGTCTGAAAAATATATACAAGTACACAACAATAATTAGACAATTTCATTACACAATTTAATAAAAACAAGTTAAAGAACATGTTAAAATAAATTTAAATAAAACAGTAATATTACCTCTATCATTCGGCGACTCATCATCTGTCAAGAGGATGTTGGCACACCCTCGCCAATCCAAACTAGCATAAGGACAGGGGACCATAATGAAAGGATGCTCGTCAACACTGGCTAGCAACTCTAGTGCATCATGCGATATCCTCGCGGAAAAATCAATCTCTCCCCCCTTGGGCATCATTTGTCCCCACATGTGCATATGTGCCTCCAACATCGGCCTACGAGGCTGCCAAACAAAAGTGGGTATCGTCTCTGGAAACCTCTCAAAAAATAAACAAAAAATCTCTGAAGCAAAAGGGAAGTTGACCCTCCCTTGAGCATGAGCATGACATTTATCTAAGGCTGTACAAAACTGCTACAAAAAAATGGCAAACCACCTGACAAGTTGTGGCTCCTCTACTAGAGAATCAACATAATATAGAAGCGAGAAACTGATGCATTGCCCGTCACTGGTGTTGTGTGAAATGGTCGAAATCAGAAGTGAGAGGTACCTCACCTCCTGACTACCAAATGCACCAATACGTAACTGACCTCCGAAGACCTGAAAATCTGAAGGAGACAGTATATCTGCGCTAATGTATCTCTGGGAGTACACCAATTGACTCCCTGCTGCATAGCCAACTGGAACCTCTAGGAACGAGGGAAAATCCACCCCTCTCCTAGATAGCCCTATAATGAAATATATTTCCTCCTCAGTTGGCACGTACCACCGGTTAGGATCAACCAAGAAAGTCTGTCGGTGGACATTCCACTTGTGGATAATATGTCTCAAAAATACACCATGGCCCTTTAGGGAAGTAGCCTCCTAATAGAACTTGACGAGGCCTACCTGCCTTAGGAACCCCTTGGTAGCTGTTGTAATAGGGAGATGGTACTCATCTCTATCCCTCTCTCGTGCCTCCCACAGGCGAACCATGTTATACTGGTCCGCTTGTTGTTGTTGTTGTTCCCTCTCTTCTCTCCTTTCACGTCTTTGAATGATTGACATATTAAATAAAAAATTTTATTAAATGAGACATGTATTTAGGAATATACATATATTTTTTTTTTTTGGAAAAAAAATAAACAGTCGGTGCGCCAAAAAAAACAAGCATGCACCAGTATCGGTGCGTCTTTTTTTGTCGCGCACCGGCTGCGGTGCACCTAAAAATTTCCAACACACCGTTGACTATGGACGGTGTCAGGAGTGCGATGCGCTAACTAAACTCTACGCCCTAGGGCGTATAGTTCGGTCAGCGCACCGATCACCTCCTGACATCATTACATAGTCAATGGTGCGATCTTTTACCAAGCCATACCGTTGACCCTGTCGAAATGCAGAATGCAGTGGGCTGACAAAAATACCTGCCCCAAACTGTTGCTATTCCACATGGTCAACGGTGCAGCCGGCTAACTGACCGCATCGCACTTTTTTTTAAATTTTAAAATAACACAGTGCACCTTTTGGTACTATCCCAGAACCGGTGCATATACCGTTAGCACCGGTTGCGGTGTGCCTTGTAAATTTACAGGCAGCACCACGAATCAGTGCGAGCCGAACGGCTTGAGTGCACCACGCGACAATTTTTTTTTTCTTTTAAATGGTTGATTTTAAGGTAATTTGAAATTCTAATCTGCTAAAAGGCTTAATTATGGAAAAACAAGAAAAATACTTGTACATTTGGCCGTCGAGGAGGCATATTGGCTGTAGAATTTGCAAAAGAAAATTTTCCCACCATTTTGCAAAATTCAAGTTGGAGATTAGTGGGCAATGCACAACAGCAGTGCGTGGGATGGGTGCAATGGGAGCACCGCTGTTAGGGCGGCTCAGACAAGGATAAATTGCATCGGTGCTTGAGAGCTCTGAAGCATTGAGAAAAGTGAAAAATGTGGTTTTTTGGCCGTAATTTTTTTTATTATTTAACCATATTCCGGTGCGCAAGGTTTTATAGGCGCACCGATGCGGTTTCTTAAGGCCGCATTGGGCGGTTGTTGTTTTGGCGCGGGGTTTTATGGTGCACTGGTGCGGAATATCTGTAAAGCACCGGTGCGCTACAGTAATAAGATGCACCGGGTAGGTGTGTACAGAGTGCATAGTATCTTATGTGCCAATGTTTTGTGTGCATCGGTGCTTTCTCTTGTTTAACGCACCGGTGTAGTTTAGGATGATAAGCACACCAGACGAAAAACATCTACAAAAACCTCCACCCGCCAACTTCCTCTAGTAACCTCCGCTAGAAACGGATCTCTGGGGTATTTTTATAATGGATTCCTCAAAAAAAATCTGCTAGAGGGTATTTTCGTTGTAGTGGAATTTGATTTTTTGGAAGGGTCATGGATGAGGAAAATTAAAGGTTAGTTCTTTAGTCAGTATAAAGCTGCATCTAAGCAGTAATACCGAGTTTTTTTAAGGGCATGATTGGAACACGAACTAGAATATCAAGAGTTGATTTTAGGCCTATAAGGGCCAAACACAAGGAGAAATTCCATTTTTTCCAAACCACTAAAAAATGGGCATAGTAGGGCTTGGCTAGGCAATTTTTTAGGGTTGAATTCATAAGCCATTTTCAAGGGAAATCTCCTATGAGAAGGCTGACTTAAAGAATTATTCATGATGTTGTTTAGGACTAACTTTGATGTAATATAAGATTGTTAAAGGGTTGGGTAAATTGAAGATGAATTAAGGCTTGTTTAGGCCACAGACTTAGAGTTGGTTAAAGGTCTTGTTAGGTTACAGTTTTAAAAAGAAACTGGTGGTTTGTTCTGACTTCAACTTAAGGGCTACATCTGATGCAAAATGTGGAAAAGAAGGCATACCTTTGATAGTAGACTTAAGTTGATCTTCTCATGAAAAATGAGGTATGAACCAAATCATTTATACTTGTAAATTGATCAACCTATATTTGAAATATTTAGTTCAAGGTGGTGATAAAAATTTGGAAATAATGGTAATAGCCTATAAAGGATAACCTAAAGTTGTATTTAAGGATCAGATCTAAAGTTTGTTGATTTTGAATCTAGACCTAAGCAGTGACCATTGGGCATATATCAGTGGATATATCAATAAATTTTTATTTATATATGTTTGAAAGTGGGTCATTATCCCTAGTACGAGAGCCCGCATTTTATTCTTCTATATTTTATAATAGGGTGGTAGGTTTGTGCAAGGCGAAGATTGAAGTCTCCTTCAGTTTTGGAGCCAAATAACACTTCAAGGTGGCATGGTGGTATTAAGGCAGCAGATTGATGTTAGTATGGTGTTGGGACATCTTTCTAGTCGGAGCTAGTAAAACCAGGGTGTTGGAGCAAATCCTTTTAGGGAGTTGGGGAATCCTGATAAAATTGAATGCTTTTCAAATTGAGTAATAGGGAGTTGGATCTTCCCTTAAGTTGGAACTAATAAATTATTATACTCATCATTTATATTAGAAAGGCTTATGTGGTTTTTCTCCAGGAAGGGTTTCCACCTAAAATTTCTTTTGTTTTGTTCATGTGATGTGATGTGTTGTTAATTATCTTATTTGATTTGTGGTAATGATATTTATTTCTCTAAAATTAATTAAAATTAATTGAAATATAGATTCACCCCCCTCTCAGTATTTCCAATGCTATCCTCTATGGTGGTTTTCCTCATTTTCATTTGGCGTGGAGAGTGGAATGATTTTACCTCTCTTTTCCTTTTCTCTTCCCCGCATTGGTTATGGGCCTACCTTACTTTAGTAGTCTGGAGGGTGAGTGAAGGAAGTAACTCCTTCCTTAGTTATACTTCATGCCCCCAACCTACCTCTCTTTACCTTAAGCACCTTCCATTAGGGTGAAGAGTGGAGGACGGAGGTAACTCTCCCTTTGAAGACTTTATGAGCTCATCTAACACATATTAATTGAGCCAACTCAAAAATTTAAATAATATGGGGGTAGATATAATACCTCCAACCCAACTTTACCAATGTTTTTTCCTTTTTCTTTGTTTAACCTCAACTAAACTTTAACTTAGCATATACTTAGAGAATTAGACATGTGCTATATTCTTTGCATAAATATGCCCATGCATGATACGGTGTGTAGGGTGTGGGGGGGCGATAATCTGCCTACATGGGGTTTCAGGGTAGTGCCAACAAAAAAGGCAACTTTTATGTTCATGGTTTTTGGGCACATTGTGATTTTTCCCATGGTTTTCTAGATCTGGTTAAAGGAACTATAGTTATATTCTAATCATGGGTTAATGGATTGAGGGTTTATCAATGCTACAACATGTATATAATGTACTATGACATTGAAAAGAACATAATGAAAAATCAATCTGGTTTTCCTAGTTTTGGGTTCCATGAGAAAAATAGTGTATATTTTATGTGATTTCCATTGTATCTTTTTTATTTTTTTTAAAGAATTTGGTTACAGGTATTATCTATACAGGGTCAAAAATTACATAGAGATGCAACAAGAAAAGATAAAATGTGGAATAACTAATATTTCTTAATGTTTACCGTACCTTACATGTGTACCTTCAAAGAAACACTAAGTGTATTCAACCTATTAAAATTGGAATTTGACACTTGTATGAAAAGTAAAAAATTTAACAAAACATTTCATTTATCAACACCCCATTTGAGAGAATTATCTCAAGAGGGTGATATCATGCCACTGCAGTTCAGTTTAACATAAATTTGGGGGATTTTTTAATCAATTTCAAATGAAGTCGAATAATCCAATTTTAGGTAATGAGTATACTAAAAAAATTTCAAATATAGTTTACTTTTTTATGCTTATTTTTTTCCCATGAGAAATAACTTTATATTTCCTATTAGGTATATACATGTTTTTTTCTTTGTGGGACTACTCAAACAATACAACTCAAAACAATTACAATAGTACTCATTATGAGGTCAACATGTTAGATGCAGGAATTGAATTTAAGTGGAGAATATTGAACACTTCTCCCAACCATTTATGTTAAACCCAATTTACTATTTAATACTTGAAATTTATTATTATTACTATTATTATTAGTATGTGTGTGTGTTGGGGGGCGTGCTTGGAGTATGCCCTAAAACTGCTTATGCTTGGCTAATATCTCATCTTCTTTGGACATAAGGAAACAAGTTAACTTCCCAAGACCCAGAGACATCTCATAGGAGTGAAATCCTACCCCCTTACGGACCACTAGTAGGTTATTCCATGTCGCATGGTTTTCCTTAAATAATAGTATTGAGTCAACCAATATTTCTAGATAGGATAGTAGCCAATGATGGATATCACCGGAGTTATGATAAGTTTTCCCACTTACTATTATATATATATATATATATATATATATATATATATATATATATCCCCACTACTAATTTGACAAATAAATTATGATAAGTTTTCACACTGTTTAATATATATATATATATATTAGTTTGAGAAAAAAATCTTTAAGAAACCTTTATTTCATTACCAACTCTAAACCAATGATCTCAAAGTTTGAATACCAATATTTTTTTATCACATATTAACCTAAATTTCATGATCAGATTCCTTTTAGCATCAAATATCATGGCTTGATATTATTTGTTAGTTTACACTTATCTTTTCATTGTACTCTTCCTTTTCACTCCATTTTCTAATTTACCATCATCCTCTTCATTTTAACTCTATTTTCTAATTTTACCATCATCCTCTTCCTTTTAACTTCCTTTTATATTCCACTTGTACACACAATATTGCCCAACCAATCTAAAACCAATAAATGTTTGGAATCTATGAGATGCTCTTAACTAATATTTCTAGTTCACAACACTAACTTATCTTTTAGATGGGTCACATTTACGAGAGATGTAGTCTTTGGATTTTTACATAAAGCTAATTGAAGAGTACATTGAGCATCACGTTAGTTTTAATTGTTAAATTATATTTTGTTTTAATTCGGTAGAAATAAATAATATTACAAATTGGTTGCAATTAAATTTTATAATATATTAATATAAAAAGAACACAATTTAGAACTAACAAATAGAGAAAAAAAATTCAGTTAATTTTCCGAGTTAGTTTTAAAGAGTTTATGTTTTTATAAAATTTATAAAACTATTTAATATTTAATAGTATTTTATATAACATGATGTATTAATTTAAGAAAAACAGGAGCTTTGCGGTTTAGTGTTTTTTTTTAATGGTGTGGGTTTGAATCACTAGGGAAGCCTACAGGCTTCTTCTACGACCTCTCTCCACTCCACATCTCTGTCATGGATGAGTTTTTGTTTTATGTATAGATAAGGAGTTGGTATAATTCTATGAAGTCCCCTTGGAGGGAGTCCAAAATCAATCCCCTACCACCATCCACATATCCCCTAGCATTCAAGTAGAAATTAATGTGTAGATTCTAAACTTCTCATGAAATTTACTAAATCACAAGACTAGAAGCTACTTTATTGATTTGTGGAAGAAAATTCACAATCAAGAACACAAATCATTAACATGAAACAAGATTCAACACATATACACAGAGATCTATCTAGGGGAAACAACTGCTCAAAACCCCTTACTATATGTATTGCATTAATCAAAGAATCTGGATGAATACAATATTCTCTGCTCAACCTAAACCTGTATCTTCTATCCTCTACCTGACTGACTAAACCTAGCCAATACTTAGCCAAATTTCTAAGCCTTCAAGCTCCTATTTCCTTGCGTTGTTACTAAAGGAATTATCTTGTATTATTTAGGAAATTCCTCAATCTCGATTGAGTATTTCCTTTAGGTCCTTCTCTAACTGAATGCATGACCTGAACAACTTGGAATAGTTTACAATTGATAGTACACTACCTTTGAACTCCACTCTCAACTTGGTAACTCAAATTATATGCATGAATGAGTTAATTTAGGTTGATTGATCAGTTAACTAGTTGAACGTTGAAGTTACACCCCACTGCTAGACCTTCCTCTAGTTCCTCCAATAGTTGGAAGTAGTTTAACTGACCATAACTCAATTCAACTAAATTAAATTGTTACAAATGAAATTAACTCAACCTAGGCTCCTAAAATTTAGGAATCACCGCACATAACTCAAGTCCATGCCCCCAACTCGAATTAGCTAAGCTAATTGAGTGATAAAAACTATATCACCTCAGTTAAATCATTCAAGTTGTATGTTGATGTGGAATTTATAATTTCTCCTAATTTAATAAAAGGGAAAATTAAATTTGGAATTTCTTTTTGCATCTTCAACACTCTTTGACTCCAAATAGCTCACTCATTCTAACATCCCCCTGTACTTTAGTATGAATAGTGGTAGTTCCACCTCCTAATGTACTTGGCTCACTTTTTTCCTTGCCATTGGCGGATGGGACTCCATATATGTTTCCACCCTTTGAGGAGGGTATCCTTTCCCAATCACCAAAGGACCATAACTCATTTATCATGACATTATTATGGTTCCTTTACATCTATCACTTTCCCCATGATCTCACCTCCATGCACAATTATTACCTGGAGGTAGTGTAGCATTCCCCCTTTCTCCTCCAGACCACCTACCTGTTGCTAACCCACATCTCTCCCAACTCAGTTTTCTTAGTAGTTTCTTAAAAATATAAATGCTAATTGGATGTGAGAAATATCCTACTCAATTTTCTACTAACCAATTAGAAGACAAGGATCCCATTGAAATTAGAACAAAAAAAAAGGGTGGAAGAGCCTACCCTATACAAGGAAAGGACATCTAGCTAAATGAAATTTGAGGATGGAATACTTTTTTGTAGGTGATATGTTTTCTAGTTGTAGAATGAAAATGGAAGCTATTTGTTCAAGGATAGACTCTCACTTCAAATCTATGATCGATTACTCACCCAAATGCTTCGTTTTAGCTAATCTTGGATGGGGTTGATTCTAGAAACTTGAGAGGGTGTGTAAAATCTACTACAACAATGTTGGAAATGAGGCTCTTAGGTGTTGTTTAAAAAAAAATGGAGAGTGGAATTTGACGCCCGCTTGGACAAGCTAACAATCATTCCAATTTGGTCTATTTACTTGATATCCCCCTTATTTTCTGGTCATAATAGGTTTTTAGAGAAATTGGAAGTGTCCTTTGTTTTATATCTGAGGTAGACATATCTTCCTTATGAACTAGATATATTCACATGAAAAGAATATTTGTGGATTTAAACCTCACCTTTGACTTATCTAAAACTATTTCTATCAAGGTTAGGAAAATCTCTCACAATAATGCCCTTGACTACGAGGTTATTCAATTCAAATGTGCAAGATGTCACGCATATGGCCACCTGAGTAATGACTATCTGATGGGGAAGTCAAACAAGAAATGAGTAAAAAGGGGTTAGTCAGTGAGTAAAAATTGACCCAATAGCATAGTCAAAGGCATTTGTCTTGGTCTCAAATGGTTGTTACAAGTCTGGTATTGTGAGCACTGGGGCAGATCAAAGGTGATGTTTCAACTCTACGTATGACTTCTATTGAGATTCAGACCAAAATAAATTTTCTTTCACTCCTCTCTTGGTGACTTGACTCAAGGGCCAAGTGATATGAGATAATTTCAACACAAACCTGCAGTAGAAATTGGCAAGACCGAGAAAGTTGCGGAGCTCTGTTAGAGTGGTTGGGGCTGGCCAATCCTAAATGACTTAGATCTTGTTTAGATCCACGTGCACCCCCCGCTCATCAATAATGTATCCTAGATACTAAACCTGGGTCATGCCAAAAGTGCACTTCTCCAAATTGGCACACAACTTGTGTTGCCGCAATGTTTGGAGGACCTGTCGAATGTGGTGGATGTGCTCTTCCCAATTCTAGCTAAAGATAAGGGTGTCATCCAAGTACACCACTAAAAAATGAGTTGGTGAATAGCCACAAGATGTCTTCCATCAGCCTCATGAAGGTTGAGGGAGCATTCGTCAACCCAAAAGGCATGACCAGCCATTCGAAAAGGCCCTCCTTAAGCAGTCTTCCACACATCACACAGTTCAATTCGTACCTGGAGATACCTAGACTTCAATTCGAACTTGCTTGATCCAGGTGGAAATTGGTGGCCACCCACCTATTCCACTTGGGGCCCCACCATTGTTTCTTTCATTTTTTCATTTTTCTTAATTGTAGCACAATTTACTATTTTTAGCAGTTTTTCGGGTCTTGAACTTCCGAAGCCATTTGGAGGCCCTAAACGATGTTTTTTTGGGAAAACAGGGAGCAACATTATTCCTTGACCAATGTTTCTCACTCAAAATTTTTAGTCCTTAGATAGATATTTTTAACGAGGTATTGTGTGTGTAAAACATAGATTGTATGGCAAAGTTACGTCCCCAGGACGTTGATGTACAAATTTACCCAAACGAAGCCCATAGTTTTGGCGCTTCATCTCCTAGGGTTAGGTTTTTGGATTTTTATGGTTTTCCATTGTTTATCTATAATAAATAGGCCTTCGAGCCTCATTGTAACACAGTTCAAAGGCATTTAGCCGCCAATTCTCTTCTCAGAGATAAGCTTATACCATCGCCCTAGCTGGTTTATGTCCATTCTGTCTGTAAGCATATTTCAGTTATTTGATATTAATAAAATGAAGTGTTATTTCTGTTGCATATTTGTATTTATGGTTATATTCATATTCTATTTCGTTCATGCATAAATCTAGATCAGTGGTATTAGAGCGGTCTTCTCTTTCTCTGTTTTTCTTTGCATGTCCCCAATGAGGTTAGTGTATAAGGAGTTAAGGCTCGATTTGGTTGAACCCTTGCAAGATTAGTCTCGCAAACCTCGACGACCTCCCATAATGGAAGAAAATAAAAATGAGGGAGCAATAGATCCTATTAGATTATTGCTTGAGGAGGCCCTTGAGAAACAAAGGAACTCGATGATGGAAAAAATTTCCCAGATCCTTCAAGAGCTACCACTGGCTGCGCATCTGCATCCAGCAACTTCTCTAGAGGCACCACTCCTTTCAAGGTACAGGTCAACTTCGACAATCCTGTATTTGAATTCCATATAGATGCAGACGTCGTAGATAGATGGTTGAATTTTTTGGAAGGGTATTTCTTTTTCCATGATTTCTCTAACCAGGAAAAGATTACTTTTGCACTCCTCAAAGTCGTCCCCCATGTCAAAGACTGGTGGGAAACCTACTGTGAGAAAAAGGACGGGAGGGAAACCTCTCTATTCTCATCCACGCCCACTTGGAATTCATTCCGAGACGACATCAAGGAACAATATCACCCCATGGGGAGCTATGAGGACAGGTACATCCAATGGACCATGCTACGATAGCAAAGGGATCAAGATGTGCTCGATTTGACGAATTTGTTCCATACCTTGCGCAAAAAGTTGGGTATTAAAGATTCAGAGAAACATTTGGTGCTAAAGTACAGCAGTTGTTTGCACAAATACATTCAGGAGGAAATGGATTTCCTCGACATTACCTCGCTTAGCACAGCATATCGATATGCCGCCAAGATCGAGCAGAAATTTAAGAAGAAGAAGCGAGACTTGGATCTGTGAATCCAAAGCCATGGAAAGGCATCCCCGAACCGCAGAACAAGGGGAAATGAAAAAGTCGGGTGGCTTGAAAAATCACCGCAATGCCAAAGAACGACATGGGAAGTGGTGTGAATTTCATAACAACCCCACTCACAACAAAAGCGAGTGTCGAGGCAACCTGTCGTTGGTGACCGAACTGAAGGCATCTAAATCAGATGCTTGTTCTGATTCTGAGTCAGAACTGAAAAAGGGCAATGACAAAGGAAATAAAATCATTGATGCAGAACCCAGTGCCACTGTTTCCACCACCAAGCTCCAGAGGGAGGAGCCCGAGGATCCAAAGGAGGGGGTGTGCCTCTTCCATTCCTTGATGTGGGTGAAGGGTTATCCACTACAATTCCTTGTCGATAGCGAAAACCAAAAATCTCATTTCAGCAGAGTTCATGAAGCAGCTCTTCCTACCAACCATAGCACACCTATAGTCATATACCATTAAGTGGGTTCACCAAGGAAGAGATCTCCACGTCCTCCAATAGTGACACCTTCCATACAGCATCAAGCCATTCATGGATGAGGTATTGTGTGATGTTGCTCCTCTTGAGGTGTCTAATGTATTATTATGCCAACCATACTTGTGGAACCGACATGATGTTTATGAGTCTAGGCCTCGTTATGTTATTATTACTTTGAGAAATAAGTTGTACAGGATACCGGAGGTAGTACCGCCTTCCACCATATTTTTGAGTACTGCAAAGCAATGCAGTAAGATTATTTCCCAAACCAAGAAATTTTTTTTCATTACGGTTCGCCCATAGGGAAAGAAGAAGATTTTGGTTGCAGCCTCCAAATAGGGCTCCCTTGTGCGGAAATAGAAAATGGACAAAGACATGGATGAATACAAGGACATTTTCTCCTCACCCACAAAGGTTCCTCTACACTGTCAGGTCAAGCACTCTATTGATCTTACCCAGGCGCGTTGTTGCCTGATGTTTCCATACCTCATGCGACCACACAGACAGAATCCACACATGTATTGTGTAAGGCTAATAAAGCAACCAGATTTATTGAATGCATCCAATAGGTCCACGAAATCTTAGAGAAATCCAATTCCAAGTACAAGTAGCGACATGATCAACATCGTGTGCCACACAAGTTCCAGGCAGGCAACAAAGTTTGGGTACATTTGTAAAAGGAGCACCTTGATGGGCCCCACCGCAAGCTTTTCCCACTCCGATATGAGCCATACACCATCACCAAGGTGGTAGGTGACAATGCCTTCGAGCTTAGTATTCCACCATTCCTTGGACTGCACCCAGTGTTCAATCTGGACCGCCTTCGACCCTACTTTCCACCTCTACTGGACACATCCGACATGGCAGGACAACTCACATCCATAGAGTTAAACCCAGACTACATGGAAAAATCCACAACTAATCGGATTATGGACAAAGAGATAAATAACACTCAACAGAATAAGATGCAATTGTATCGGGTTGTCAAAGCTGGCTAACTCCTACACCAAGGCAAGTGGCTGACCAGGGACCAAGTTCAACACAAGTTTCCTCATCTTATGGAAGAACTCAACGCAATGGGGACCATTACTTCCTAAGGGGGGAGGAATGATCCAGGTTGATATTGGTGGCCACCTGCCTATTCCACTTGTGGCCCCACCATTTTTTCTTTCATTTTTTCAATTTCCTTAATTGTAGCACAATTTACTATTTTTAGCAATTTTTAGGGTCCTGAATTTCCGGAGCAGTTTTGAGGCCCTAAACGACATTTTTTGGAAAAACTAGGAGAAATGTGGGTCTTTGATCAATGTTTCTCACTCAAAAGTTGTATTTCTCAGATATATATTTCTAACGAGATATTTTGTGTGTCAAATGAAGATCGTATGCCAAAGTTACGTCCCCGTGACATTGATGTACCAATTTACCCAAACGGGGCCCATTATTTTGGTGCTTCATCTCCTAGGGTTATGTTTTTGGATGTTTATGGTTTTCCATTGTTTCTCTATAATAAATAGGCCTTCAATACTCATTTTAAAACATGTCATAGGCATGTATCTGCCACATACCTTCTCAAAGATAAGCTACCATCGTCCTAGCTAGTTTATGTTCATTCTGTCTGTAAGCATTTTTCAGTTACTTAATATTAATGAAATGAAATTTTATTTCCATTTCATATTTGTATTTATGGTTATATTAATATTATGTTGTGTTCCTGCATAAATCTGATCAGTATTATTAGAGCAGTCTACTCTTTCTCTATTTTTCTTTGCATGTCCCCAATGGGTCAGGGTATAAGGAATTAGGGCTCGATCTAGTTGAAACCTTGCAAGATTAACCTCACAAACCCCGATGACCTCCCATGGCGGAAGAAAAGAAGGATGAGGGAGAAGGATATCCTATCAAATTATTGCTCGAGGAGGACCTCGAGAAACAAAGGAACATGATGATGGATAACTTTTCCCAGATCCTTCAATGGCTACCCACTGTCGGCACACATGCATCCAACAGCCACTCTAGAGACGCCACTACTTTCAAGGTACATGTCAACTTTGAAAATCATGTATTTGAAGGTCAGATATATGTAGACACTGTAGATAGATGGTTGAATTTTCTGGAAGGTTATTTCTTGGTCCATGATTTCTCCGACCGAGAAAATATTACTTTTTCACTCCTCAAAGTTGTCCCCCATGTCAAACACTGGTGGAAAACCTACTATGAGCAAAAGGACTGGAGGGAACCCTTTTTGTTCTCGGTCGCACACACTTGGAATTCATTCTAAGACGACATCAAGGAACAATATTACCCCATGGGGAGCTATGAGGAGAAGTACATCCAATGGACCACGTTGCTGCAGCAAAGGGATCAAGATGTGCACGAGCTAATGAATTTGTTCCATACCCTGCGCACAAAGTTGGGCATTAAATATTCAGAGAAAAATTTAGTGCTCAAGTACCACAGATTTTTGCATAGATACATTCAGGAGGAAATGGAGTTCCTCGACATTACCTCACTTGGCACATCATATCGATATGTCACCAAGATTTAGCAAAAATTTAAGCAGAAGAAGAGAGACTTTGGATCTGTGAATCTGAAGCTAGGGAAAGGTGTCACTGAACCACAGAACAAGGGGCAAAGAAACAATGGGGTGACTTAGAAAAAAACCATAATGCCAAATAAGGACACGGGGAAGTGGTGTGAATTTCATAACAATCTAGCTCACAACACAAGTGAGTGTTCGACCAAACAATCACTGGTGGCCGAACTGAAGGCATCTAAATCAGATGCATGTTCTAAATCTGAGTCAGAACCAGACAAGAAAAATGACAAGGGAAAGAAAAGAATTGATGCAGAACCCAGTGCCACCATTTCCACCACCAAGCTCCAGAGGGAGGAGCCTGAGGATCCAGAGGAGGGGGCGCGCCTCTTCCATTCCCAGATGTGGGTGAAGGGTTCTCCACTACAATTCCTTGTCGATAGCGGAAGCCAAAAAGACCTCATTTTAGCAGAGGTCACGAAGCAGCTTGGCCTGCCGACCACAACACACCCACAACCGTATACCATTGGGTGGCTTCACCGAGGAAGATATTTCCGCGTCCGCTAGCAGTGTCACCTTCCATACACCATCGAGCCATTCATGGATGAGGTACTGTGTGATGTTGCTCCTCTTGACGTGTCTGATGTATTATTAGGCCAACCATACTTGTGGAACTGACATGTTGTGTATGAGTCTAGGACTCATTCTGTTATTATTACTTTGGGAAATAAGTTGTACAAGATACAAGAGGTAGTACCACCTTCTTTCATCTCTTTGAGTACTACAAAGCAATGCAGTAAGATTATTTCCCAAACTAGGAAATTTGTTTTCATTATGATTCGCTCATAGGGAAAGAAGACGATTGTGGTTGTAGCCTCCAAACAGGGCTCCCCTATGCGGCAACAACAAATGGACAAAGACATGGAGGAATACAAGGACATTATCTCCTCACCCACATAGGTTCCTCTACACTATTAGGTCAATCACGCCATTGATCTGACCCCAGATGCGTTGTTGCCTGATGTTTCCATACCTCATGTGACCACATAGACAGAATCCACACATGTACTGTCTGAGGATGATAAAGCAACCAGATTTATTGAACGCATCCAGCAGGTCCACGACATCTTAGAGAAATCCAATGCCAAGTACAAGCAGAAACATGATCAACATCGGGTGCCACACAAGTTCCAGGTGGGCAACAACGTTTGGTTACATTTTCAAAAGGAGCACCCCGTTGGGCCCCACCGCAAGCTTTTCCCACTCTGATATGGGTCATACACCATCACCAAGGTGGTAGGGGACAATGCCTTCAAGCTCAGTATTCCACCATTCCTTGGTCTTCACCTAGTGTTCAATGTGGACCACCTTTGACCCTACTTTCCACCTCTACTGGACACATCCGACATGGCAGGACAACTCACACCAATAGAGTTAAACCCGGACTGCATGGAACAAGCCACAACTGATTGAATCATGGACATGCAAATAAACAACACTCTCCAGCAGAATATCCAACTGTATTGGGTTGTCAAACCTGGCCAACTACTGAACCAAGGCAAGTGGCTCACCAGGGACCAAGTTCAACAGAAGTTTCCTCATCTCATGGAGGAACTCAACGCAATAGGGACCATTTCTTCCTAAGGGAGGAGGAATGATCCAGGTGGATATTGGTGGCCACCCACCTATTCCACTTGGGGCCCCACCATTTTTTCAATTTCCTTAATTATAACACAGTTTACTATTTTTAGCAATTTTTCGGGTCCTGAACTTCTGGAGCCGTTTTGAGGCCCTAAACGACATTTTTTGGAAAAACCAGGAGCAACATAAGTATTTGGTTGATGTGTCTCACTCAAAATTTGTATTCCTCGGATAGATATTTCTAACGAGGTATTTTGCACGTCAAATGGAGATCGTATGCCAAAGTTACGTCCTCGGGAAGTTGATGTACCAATTTACCCAAACGGGGCCCATAGTTTTGGCGCTTCATCTCCTAGGGTTAGGTTTTTGGATGTTTAGGGTTTTCCATTGTAACATAGTTAAGAGGCATGTAGCCACCACATCTCTTCTCAAAGATAAGATACCGTTGCCCTAGCTAGTTTATGTCCATTTTATCTGTAAGCATATTTCAGTTATTTGATATTAATGAAATGAAGTGTTATCTCTATTGCATATTTTTATTTATGGTTATATTCACATTATGTTGTGTTCCTGGATAAATAAGGATCAGTGGTATCAAAGTGGTCTTCTCTTTCTTTGTTTTTCTTTGCATGTCCCCAATGAGGTCAGGGTATAAGGAGTTAGGGCTTGATCTGGTTAAAGCCTTGCAAGATCAACCTCGCAAATCCCGACGACCTCCCATGGTGGAAGAAAAGAAAGATGAGGGAGTAGGATATCCCATAAAATTATTGCTCGAGGAGGCCCTCATGAAACAAAGGAACGCGATGATGGATAACTTTGCCCAAATCCTTCAACAGTTGCCCACCGGCGACGCATCTGCATCCAACAGCCACTATAGAGGTGCTACTCCTTTCAAGGTATGATCTAGGTGGATATTTGTGGCCACCCTCCTATTCCACTTGGGGCTCCACCATTGTCTCTTTCAATTTTTCAGTTTTGGTACAACTTACTATTTTTAGTATTTTTTCGGGTCCTGAACTTCCAGAGTTGTTTTGAGGCCCTAAATGACATTTTTTGGGCATCATTTGTCTGGCTACTGTGATTTAATTTCAAAATCTAAATTCATGGTCAAAATTTGTAGTCCTCGGATATATCTTTCTAACGATGTATCATGTGCGTCAAACAGAGATAGTATGCCAAAGTTACGACCCCCAAAAATTGATGTACCAATTTACCCCAACGGGGCACATAGTCTGGCGTTTCATCTCCTAGGGTTAATTTTTTGGATGTTTATGGTTTTCCATTAATTATCAATAATATATAGGCCTTCCAGCCTCATTTTAAAATAGATTTCAGAGGCTTGTAGCCGCCACATCTCTTCTCAGAGATAAGCTACCAGCGCCCTAGCTAGTTTATTTCCATTCTGTCTGTAAGAAAATTTCAGTTCTTTAATATTAATGAAATGAAGTGTTATTTTTATTGCATCATTGTATTTATGGTTATATGTGTATTCTATTTCATTCTATCATAAATCTGGATTAGTGGTATCAAAGCGGTCTGCTTTTTCTCGATCCTTCTTTACATGTCCCCAAATAGGTCAGGGTATAAGGAGTTAGGGCTCGATCTAGTTGAACCTTTCCAAGATCAGCCTCGCAAACCCTGACGACCACCCATGGGGGGTGAAAAGAAAGATGAGAGAGTAGGATATCCTATCAAAATATTTCTCGAAGATGGCCATTATGGTGGCCTGCAAGAAGAATATCATATCAGAAGCCACTGATAAACTCTTCTTTGAACGAGTGTGGGTGCACTTTGGGATCCCATAGTCTATTATCTCAGATCGAGAAATCAAGTTCCTCAACACATTTTGGTCCAACCTCTGGTCAATGCTGGACACCAAGCTCACCAAGTCCACAACTTTCCATCCCCAAACGGATGGCCAAACAAAGGTCGTCAACAGGATGATTGTACACATTATGCACATGTACAATTCAAAGCATCCACGCACATGGGATGAGAGTCTGCCCTATGTACAACATAGTTATAACTGGGCTCTCCACAGCTCAATCGGCCACAACCCCTTTCAGGTGGGCTTGGGATTCCAACCACTATGTCCCATTGACGTAGCCATTCCATTTATGGCTACTCAGGCTGATTCAGCTCATGTCCAGTCTGAAGTTGACAAAGCGAACAGCTTCATCGAGCGCATTTAGCACATTCGCCAACAGGTTCATGACATATTGGACAGAGCCAATGCTAAGTACAAGCAACGGCATGATCAACATCGGGTGCCACACAACTACCAGGTAGGTGACAAAGTCTGGCTACATTTGCAGAAGGAGTGCCTCACTGGACCCCACTGCAAGCTTCGCTCACTTTGATATGGGTCGTACACCATCACCAAGGTTGTAGGGAAAAATGCCTTCGAGCTCAGTATTCCATCATTCCTTGTTCTGCACCTAGTATTCAATGTGGACCAACTTCGTCCCTACTTCCCACCTCTACTAGACACCTCTGACATTGTAGAACAACTCACACCAACAAAGTTAAACCTATACTGCATGGAACAGGCCACCACAGATTGTATCATGGACATGCAAATCAAGAACACTCGCCAACAAAATATCCAATTGTATCGGGTTGTCAAAGTTGGCCAACTCATGCACCAAGGCAAGCGGTTCACCAGGGACCAAGTTCAGCAGAAGTTTCCTCATCTCATGGAGGATGTTATCACAAAATTGTACTTGATTAGCTTCTTATCAAACAAATCAGTGTAATTTTTTCAAACCACTTCTAAATAAAGCTTAGCCTCTTCAATTTAAGAGGGCTCTCTCAAGGGCGTTTTATGATATTGAATAATAATAATACTAGATGGCTAACTCTATGGAAATTGTAACTTGTATTTTTATGATTACAGGTTGAAAAGAATGTAGGCTTGCTACCATTGGGCTTATGGAGTCAAAAATCAGTATTTTCAGTGACAAAGGTTCTTAAACATGGAAGCTGAGGCAGATAGAGGTCTTTAACAAAGGCAACTCACACATAAAAACATAGGAAAACACAGTCATTTCATCACTAAATGAATTCAGAGCATAAAATTATGAATTCTGAGTAATAGAGATGAAATCTATTGCAAATGATAAAACATAAAGATATAGATCAATAAGACATCAAAAACCTCATGAAAATCTGAGGTATGTCAAGGAGAATGTCACTTTGTATTACTGATATAGGTCAAAAACATAAAAGCAGTAGTTTGGTGCAAATGTCCTCCAACCCTTTACTACTTCAATGCTCTATCTTTAATTAGTCAATCTTACAACAAGGATAATCTGCCTAGTGGCTATATCATCGAATTCTCCTATGATACCTTTCATAACTGAAATACATAACTTTTAACAGAAAATTGATAGCTACACCTTAAAGACACCATCTCCTAATAGGACTCTAACTCCTATTTATTACATTGCTCTTATCCTATCTATGAAATAGTTACATGATAGTTACAAAATAAATATCACATGCTTGAAAGACACATGACAAAGTTCATCACCACTTTACATATTTAAATCCCTTCTAAATCTATGGAACATAACCTTGCTTTTTAGGAATCGGTGACCCTTATCTTCAACGCTACTTTCATTGGTGACCGGTCTTCATAGCACTTCCTTCAAGCTATAAATATTTGATGATAAGATCCCTTGACATGCTTGAGGTCTCTAGCTAGCCAAAACTGTCTTTAAAATGTTCAAAACCTTCAACAATGGCTCGCTACGAAAACAGGACAGTTTCGTAGCAAGTTTTGGTAACGTTGAAAAAGTGACTTACCACCATGAATCCCCCTCCTTGAATCCTGCAAAAACTGACATTAAAAGAAAAAAGGCTGCTACAGGTTTTTTCGTAGCGTATTCCTGGCTTTAAGCCTAAGGGACGCTACAAAACTGTGTAAAAACTCAGAAATTTCCCCTTTCCACACTGTCTTCAAAAACTAACCTCTAGCTGCAAAATTTTGATTTTCTATATGTTGTGGACCTCCTAAGGCATATTTCATCTCAACTTACTACTCATGTGGTGTTCTCTCCTCATTTATGATCAGTTGACTTATAGGCTCTTCCACCACAGACATTTTCAAACCTTTATTTTCCAGCTCTTCATGAATCAGCTCCAATTGTTTCTATAGGTCTTTTACTTGATCTTTCAGTGCCCTGTTCTTGGATTGCAACTGCAGGTTTCTCTTTTTTATGTGCTTGACCTCTCCTCTTAGTGGCTGAGTCCACTTTATCATCTTTTCTATATTTTCCAAGGTCTTTGAGACACTTGTGACTTGATCTTCCTAGGTCTTCCTCATTTGTTCAAACTGAACCCTTTCAGCTCTATGCTTCTTTGCCTCTTTCTTCAAGACTGCTATCTCTTCCTTTGCCTCTTTCAACTGTTCCTTAAGGGTTTCAAATTCTATTTTTTCAATGATTTTCTCTTTACCCTTCTTTTGTTTGATGGCCAGATCTTCTTTTGCAAGTGAGGAGAGGTTTATGATGCTTTGTGGTGGCTAAGCAGTTTCACTAACCTTTTGAATCTCTTTGCTGCCTTCCATGACCTTTCTTGCATGCCTAGTCATTGGCGTTCTAAGTTGAAATATGAATCCAGCATAATCACCTGCAAACTCCAATTTTTTATTTGTTTTGCCTTTCTTAAGCTTTCTTCCTCCCTCTTCTATGTCTTCATCTTGGACAATGGGAATTTCTTCAATATCAATTACATGCAGGATGTCTTCTAAATTACCCTTAACCACTGTTTGGCTCCTAGTAACTCTCTTGTTGCCATGTTTTCTAACTGTTGGCTTATGTTTGGTAGGTGTAGCTTTGGGTGTGTCAATCTTCTACAAAGGCTCTGTCTCCATGCTCACTGGTTCTAACTGCTCTGCCACTGAAGGTGACGAAACATCTCTAGGTTTGGGAACTCTTTTAGGAGTGACAACATCTACTTATAAACAACTCATGAACAGAAAATATGTCCAATCTTTTCCTAATCTCTTCAACTCCTCTAACACCAACAACTTAATCAAACCATGATGAAAAAGAGAGGTTTCATTTACTTATGTTTTAACTTGAACTTTATCTGACATTTTACCTAGACTTCTATATAAGTAAAAGGGAAAGAGACCTCTTACCCACAAAATGTAGCAGAAGCCTAAGGTGGTAGGAGTAGACCATGTAAAATCTTCCTTCACATGTGAAATAATTCTGAATGATCATCAACAGCTTTGAAAATTTTTTCGTCATGTAAATCCTTGGGATAGCATTTGTGAGATCAATTTCACTATGATCTAGCTTGATGAACTCTTTGCAGTCTTGCATGGTGAATTTGATGCCTTTAAACCATTTTTCCCCTCCTCTAGGGATTCCTGTTGCTACTGAAATGCTATATGGTGCCACTGTGAGGTTTAGCATTCCCACCTTTGAAGTTGTTCCAGTAAAACTTTTAGCAAACTCCTTGGAAACCTGTAGATGACAACCCTGTAGCCTTTGGCAGAATTGCAAACAACATGTTCTTCTGAAAACCACCAAGGCAGTTGAATCTTCATTTAGTAAATTCATGTCCATGGGCTCATCCCTGAGGCAGTGGCCACCTTTTTTAGTCTTCTTCCTTGCAGCCATGGTGAATTTATATCTTCTCAGCCTCGCTTGATTAATGACATCTGCAACCTTTGAAAATGCCAGCAACCTGCTTGGCTCAGTGAAGCAGCTCTCCAGAAACTCAATAACATGCAAGGATAAAGCAGAGAATGACAAAAAGACTCAATTGGGTAATGTTTTATAGTTTCGATGACAACTCATGCCTTAAGCATGACTCATGCATGCTAAAAATGGTAATGATGACCTCAGGCATAACCTTATACCTTCAAATTAACCCTAACTGACTCGAATGACATCCACCCTAACTCCTCTAATCATGAACTGACACTTTACATCAGTTTTGACAAGACAGACAGAAAAATTATTTTCATAGCGTAGCTAGTTCATTTTCTGACAGTTTTGCTATGAAACTATTAGGCAGTTTCGTAGCGAAAACTATTATTTTACAGTGTAAAATGCTATGAAAAGTGGTAAAACTGGCTAAAGTGTCCTTTTTCAAATTTAAACGCTTGGGAAATGAAAACTGACAGCAAATGATGATTGATGGGACATGACATGACTTAAATGGAGGTGGATTTAAATAACATGGAGGTGACCTTGAACTTTAGGATAGGTTAAATATGTAAAAATGACATTTGCCTATACCAACTTCAGACCTTTGATAAATAAACTGTATGACCATGTCAAGTAATGTTTCACACTATTATAAGTGATAACAATGGCTCCACTTGGGATGGTGTGCCCCTGTGGTACACCAAAGAACCTATAGTTCCAGTGCCATCCATCTTCTTGGAAATAAAAACTCTGAAATTTTCCAAGCCTTCTTCAAACTCTAATGGCCTTCACCTTGGGCTCAATTTTGATGATTAGCTTGTCTTTATTAACATAAAAACATAATACAATGGAATATATACAATGGAGTAAAATATCAATAGAACTTAAGAGGAATAGTGCTTCAAAAACCTTCCATTGACAGGTCCTCCAGCACAAGGTTGTCCATCCATCTCCTGCAGTAGGTAAGTGTTGTTGCCATGGAATGAAGCTACTATGAATGGACCTTTCCAGATATTGTCAAACTTACCATGTTTCCCCTTTTCTTCAATTCTGGCCTCCCACTTCAATACCACATCTTGAATCTGAAAGTTTTCTTCTTTAAAATTCCTGTCAAATGTCTTCTTTATTCTGTTTTGAGGCTGCTGATTTCTGTTATATACTTCCTCCCTTTTTTCCTGCAGAGCTATTAATTGGTTTTTTCTCCTCTGAATAGCATTAGGCTCCTCCTCTAATCCTT
The DNA here is from genome assembly GCA_034641835.2 of Pinus albicaulis. Taxonomy (NCBI): domain Eukaryota; kingdom Viridiplantae; phylum Streptophyta; class Pinopsida; order Pinales; family Pinaceae; genus Pinus; species Pinus albicaulis. The sequence goes on along the minus strand of CM076572.1, from coordinate 1,371,217,708 downwards.
GCAATAGCTTCATAACAAGCACTCCCAAGGATGTAGGAAAAATGACTTCAGCCCCATACACCAACTCATAAGGTGAAGTACCAATCAACCTTTTTGTACACACTCTATCAGCCCACAGAGCATACTTTAGCTTTAGATGCCATGAAATTTTATTTTCCTGTAGCACCCTCTTAATAATTCTCACAATGCTTTTGTTAGAAGATTCAGCAAGACCATTACCTTGTGGATAGTAAGCAGTAGAGTGTCCAAGTGTAATGTGATATTGATGACAAAAATTGATCAACCTCTTGGATTTGAAAGAATGTGCATTATCAGTGATGATCTTCATAGGGCAGCCAAACCTGGACAATATGTTATTCTCTAAGAATGAAATGATAACTGAATCATTTTCTTTCCTAGTTTGGATTGCTTCAATCCACTTGGTGAAATAATCAGTTGTTGTCAAGATCTAGTGATGCTGCCCTGAAGATGATGGATGTATCTCACCAATAAAATCTAGCCCCCACTGCTCGAATTGTGCCTCGACATAAATAGGCATCAAGGGTAAAGGAATAAGCTTTTTCTTACCATCAAAAATCTGACATTCATGGCAAAAAGCTACCTTCTTGTAGACTTCTTTGAACATGGTAGGCCAGTAGTACCCTGCTCTGAGAATCTTGTTTGTTGTGGCCTTCCAATAATGATGACCTCCATAATCTCCTTTATGAAACTCTTCAATCACTTTTTCAGATTCCTCTTCCAACAAACAATTCAAAAGATTACCACCAGTATCTTTCCAATACAGATTTTTATCTATGATGCAGTACCTCAGAGATTTCAGCTTCACAAACCTTGCTTTAGATTTTGTCAATTCAGCGGGAGCTCTATGATGATTTAAGACAAAAACAATTTCTTTGTACCACTCAGACATAATGTACTTCTCTTCAATGGGAATCAGCTCTTCATCTTCATCTGATAAATTTGAAATTTCTGCAATAAAATTCATATCAAGACAATCAAAATTGGACTGTGCCATCAACTTTCCTATCCCTTGACCTTTCACCAATTTTGTAGGTCTGATTTCTATGTCATATTCCAGCAAGTTATCTATCCACTTCCCTCTCTTGCCATCAGGATCGGCTTGAGTCAAGATTTCTTTCACTACAGCATTAGGCACAAATTCTATGACATGAGAATACAAAATATAAATTCTGAAGTCTTTGATGGCTTTGATGAAAGCATATGCTTGTTTCTCTAGGATATTGTACTTCAGCTCTGAATTAGCTAAGGTCCTACTAAAAAATGAAATGGGATGCTTTGTACCTTGTTGTCCTTTCTGCAGCAAAACTCCGGGAATTGTGTTTTCAGATGCAAATGTAAAAACCATTAATTCCTTTGAAAAATCCGGGCTAATCAACACTGGGGCCTGTGTGAGTACCTTCTTGATTTCCTCAAATGACTACTTTTAACTGTCCATTTAATGTCAGCTCCTTTCTTCAGCATCTTAGTTATGTCTTTGAAAATTTCAGCAAAATTTGGAATAAACCTTCTCACAAAATTCACTCTTCCAGGGAAAGACCGAATTTCCTTCCTACTTCTAGGCAGGTCTACTTTATGAATGGCATTGACTCTATTTGGATCAATATTTATCCCTTGTTTATATATAATGTGCCCAAGCAACTTTCCATAAGTTAAATAAAAAATACTCTTAGTGGGATTAAGAGAAATACCAAACCTTCTACACTTCAGCAGAACTTTCTCCAGATGCTTCAAATGGTCTTCCTCTCTCCTTGAGAATATTATTATGTCATCCAGATAGGCAACCACCAACTTATCCTTCTCCTCAGCAAAGGCAATTTCCATTTCTCTTTGAAAGGTCGCTCCTGCATTCATCAAACCAAAGGGCATCTTGGCATACATGAATTTCCCCCATGGTGTGGTAAAGGCAGTTTTCTCCTGGTCTTCTAGGTGCACTAAAATTTGATTATATCCTGAAAAACCATCCAGCATAGACATCCTTTGGGAACCAACAATGTTCTGTAGAATTTGATCCATCTAAGGGAGAGGGTAATTGTCCTTCAGAGAAAATTTGTTCAAGTTTATGAAGTCAATGCAGATTTTGATCTCTCCACTCTTTTTCCTTACTGGTACCAAGTTAGCAAGCCATTTTGAGAATCTGATTGGGACAATAATTTTTGCCTCAAAGAGCTTCTTAATTTCCTTCTCAATCAAAGGCATGAGAAGTGGATTAATCCTCCTCAGCTTTTGTTTGAAAGGATTTTCATTTTCTTTAATAGGAATGGTATGTTGAATAATAGTAGGATCATATTTCTTCAAATCAGCATAACTCCATCCAAAAACATCAATGAACCTTCTCATCATCTCAATATATTTCTATTTCATCTCTCCAGAAAGAAATTTTGAAAGCTTGATCATTTTAGGCATTTCTACTATACCAAAGTTACAACTCTCTACCTCTTCATCATCAGCTTGTGTCCTAAGATATTTGAACACATCATTTTGGTCAAAGAGCTTTCCAAGTGGGATGAGACCTTTGGGTATAGAATTATTCTTCAGCTGCAACACTTCAGAATTACCCTTAGTTTCAGCAAGCATGTTTTGCTAATCTACTTGTGTGCTTTCAAACTCCTCTTTCAAATCTATAAATTTTTTGACTTGTTGGTCATCTTCAAAAACTTGACAGTGAATTATCTTGTCTGGGATAGCAGGCCTATGACGAAATTCAACCTCATACCTTTCAGTGGAATGTCCAGGGATAACAAACAGACTTGTAGAAACAGATAGGGAATCAACTACTGAGTTTTGGTCCCTAGTCTTCACAATAAATGAATATTCTTGAAATTTTTCTAACATCTCCATGATCAAATTTATGTATGCTCTCATTCTCACATCCTTGGTTTCATATACACCTTAAAAAAATTTAATAACTAATTCAGAATCTCCACAAAATTATTTTTGGGCACCCAATCTTTTCAAAATTTATAAACCCAAAAATAGAGATTCATACTCAGCCATATTATTTGTGAAATCAAAGTTTAGTTTGAAAGAATAGAACTTACTTCCATCCTCTGTAATTGTGATCCAAATGCATGCTCTGGCCCCCTCTCTCCCAACTGATCCATCAAAGTGTAACCACCACCAACCCTATGGTTTTTCTTCAATAATTTCCTGATTTTTTGCTTGCTGATTTTCAACCTCCTGAATTTACGCTTTCCTTTCATCTTCTGCTTCATCAGTTAACTCATTGAAAAGAATAGTTGATCCAAGTTCAGTTTCAACAGCATAAATTGGGAAATTCTGAGGTTTGTCCTTACTACTTACCATATAAGCCATCCCAATCCCTCTGTACAGCCTTCTTTTCTCACCAAAAATGAGAATGGTGGCATATGTTAGGTCCATCTGCATGGTGCCTTTGATCTTTGCTGCCCAAGACCTGGATAGAATCATGCCAAACATGGGTGGAATGTATGCTAGTACAATGTCCATTACCATTGCCTTGGCAAGGACTTGTGTGAGACCAACAACAAAATCTTTTATCAATCCAATGCTTTGAAATCTTTTTGAATCAAAGGAAAACAAATCCTTATATGGCCTAGTGATTTCTAATCCCATCCTTTCCATAATCACTTTATGCATGAGGTTATGAGAGGCTCCTTAATCCAACATGGCATTATGTAATGTCATGTGATGAATACTGAGACTGACATAGAAAGGAGGTACCTCTTCATTCTTCTCATATTCCAATCTTGGTCCCAAGTAAATAGTAGCATGGTCCTCTTTTACATTTAGGATGTCTGCAACTCCAGGTTGGGAATTCATCATTTTTACAATTTTACTTCTGTATTCATTCACCTTAAGAATTTCTCCAAAAGAGACTGGGATCTTGATTTTGGAAATCTCATTCTCCAAACTAAAAACAGAAGTAATTTTTTCAGTCTCTTTGATAGGAGGAGGAGGTGGTGGATATTTTCTAACCTCAGTTGCTTTAGGGGCATCTTTCTTGGGTTGTGTTTTGTTTGCAGTAATAGGAACATTTTTGTTTCTGAGGTTGTATTGTTTCTGCATCTTAAAGATTGCATGTTGATAACCCTTAAGGTAATCAAACGGTTCCTCACCCTTGTTTACATCAAGATTAGACTCATCATGTTCTTCTATAGTCAAAAACATTACGGACATATTTTCATCTAGGCAATGAATGGAGTCTTCTGGTATCTCAGGTTGATCTTCTTCATCAACTAGATTTTGCTGAAAAGGAGGCTTTACTTGAGGGTCAGGCTGATTTCTGTTTTCCCTTGGTCTCTGCTTATTTTGAGGTCTTCTGAACTATGGATTTGTAAATTATAGTTCATGTTGTGCGAAAGGAGCAGAAGTGTTTCCAAGGGCAAGCCTATCCATCATTTTTTCCATTGTTTTCATCATGGAGTAAATTTGTCATCTAAGGTGGAAGGCTCATCTTCTTCTTTCAATTTTGTTTTTCCCATCTTGGACTTTTTAGCTGCTATCATATTAACCTCCACCTTCACAGCATCATTTTTCATTTCTTCTAGTGAAGGTGATTCTCTTTCTCTTAGCAGGATAGAAAATTCATAATCAAAGGCCTCAACATATCTCAGTTGAGTTGCTCCTGGTGGAGGCTTTAGATGGGCAAGAATGGAATCATAGAATTTATTAAATCTCTTGGAAAAATTTTGGACAGTTTCATCTACAGCTCTTTTCAAACTATTGTACTCAATGAGGGGTTGCACAGGGTTTGTTCTATTTCCCCACTTTCTCAAGAAGCTATCTTCAAATTCATTCCAATTATGCAAACTCCCTGGAGCAAGGGCCTTGAACCACTTTCTAACCTCACCAGTAAAGCTCTGAGAAAATAGTCTCATTTTTACATCCTCATGGTCAACCTCCTCCCTGTCTATGAAGTCATTGAACAGGTCTACATGATCTTCAGTTGTAATCTCCTCATCACTTCCCCAAGTTTTGATTCTAGCAGAATATTTGCTTCAAAGGGCATTAAGGACAACTGGGAGAACAAGAGGGGCATACCTAGCAGGTGCAGCAGCAGGGGAGGTGGAACATTTCCAGCCATGATGATAGGAACTATGGTGTTTTTAGAGACAACAGTAGCAGAGGAAGAGGAATTGTTAGGAGGTGGGCTAGTTGGTCTTTGTAGTCCAGTTACAATTGAACTATAGTCATGTAAAGGGCAACCAGATTTTCTTCTTAGCAAGATTTCAAATGGGTTTATTTCCTTCAACTTATCCAAAGATTCCCTCTCTAAAAATAACTCTGATGTGACTGCTCCCCAAAATTATTCTTTATCTTTTTGGGTAAGGCTGAGGTTTCAATACCTCTTCTATGTAGGTCTAAAACAATTTCAGTCAATTCTTTTTCATTTTCAGACCTAAAAAAGACTTCCTGAAATTTATCATCAAACTTTTTATCTTCAGGACTTCTTAAAACTTCAAAGGATAAGGCTTTTGTGTGTAATGGAGTACCTGATTGTGCAGAACTGCCTTGAAAGCCTCTAGAAATTGTGTTTGGATTATCCACAATTGTAGGTGGATTTGGGTCAAGCTTACTCCTTGTACATCTCCTTTTCGAAGCCACCTTTGAACATGAGAAATTTGAATGGATTCCCCATGGTAGTTGCAGCTTTGAACAAATTCTGAGCTCCTGCTACCTTCAAGAGTTCAGCTTCAAAACTTTGGGAAATATATCTTCAAACTCCTGCACCAAAATGTTATCATAAAATTGTACTTGATTTGATGCTTATCAAACAACTCAATCTAACTGTTTCAAACCACTTCTAACTAAAGCTTAGCCTCTTCAGTTTGAGAGGACTCTCGCAAGGGGGTTTTATGATATTGAATAATGATAGTACTAAATGGCTAACTCTATGGAAATTGTAACTTGTTTTTTTATGATTGTAGGTTGAAAAGAATGTAGGCTTTCTACCATTGGGCTTATGGAGTCAAAAATCAGTATTTTCAGTGACAAAGGTTCTTAAATATGGAAGCTGAGGCAGATAGAGATCTTTAACAAAGGCATCTCACACATAAAACATAGGAAAACACAGTCATTTCATCACTAAATGAATTCAGAGCATAAAATTACAAATTATGAGTAATAGAGATGAAATCTACTGCAAATGATAAAATATAAAGATATAGATCAATAAGACATCAAAAACCTCAAGAGAATCTCAGGTTTGTCAAGAAGAATGTCACTTTGTATTACTGATATAGGTAAAAAACATAAAAGCAGTAGTTTGGTGCAAATGTCCTCCAACCCTTTACTACTTCGATGCTTTGTCTTTAAATAGACATTCTTACAATAAGGATGATCTGCCTAGTGGCTAGATCATTGAATTCTCCTATGACGCCTTTCATAACAGAAATACATAACTTTTAATAGAAAATTGATAGCTACACTGTAAAGACACCATCTCCTAATAGGACTCTAACTCCTATTTATTACATTGCTCTTGTCCTATCTATGAAACAGTTACATGATAGTTACAAAATAAATATCACATGCTCGAAAGACACATGACAGAGTTCATCATCACTTTACATATTTAAATCCCTCCTAAATCTATGGAACATAACCCTGCATTTTAGGAATAGGTGACCCTTATCTTCAACGCTGCTTTCACTGATGACCTGTCTTCATAGCATTTCCTTCAAGCTATAAATATATGATGATAAAATGCCTTGACATGCTGGAGGTCTCCATCTGGCCAAAATTCTCTTTAATATGTTCAAAACCTTCAACAATGGCTCACTACGAAAACATGACAGTTTCGTAGCGAGTTTTGGTAGCGTTGAAAAGTGACTTCTGCATCTATTTTCTTCACTCCTTTGTTGTTCCATCATGTTCATCAAGCTATGATGCCTTACCACCATGAATCCCCCTCCTTGAATCCTGAAAAAACTGAATTTAAAAGCAAAAAGGATGCTACAGGTTTTTTGGTAGCCTATTCCTGGCTTTAAGCCTTAGGAATGCTACGAAACTGTGTAAAAACTCAGAAATTTCCCCTTTCAACATTGTCTTCAAAAAATGACCTCTAGCTGAAAAATTTTGATTTTTTGTATGTTATGGACCTCCTAAGGCATATTTCATCTCAACTTACCGCTCCTGTGGTGTTTCCTCCTCATTTATGATCAGTTGATTTATAGGCTCTTCCACCACAGTCATTTTCAAACCTTTCTTTTCGAGCTCTTCATGAATCAGCTCCAATTGTTGCTCTAGGTCCTTTACTTGATCTTTTAGTGCCCTGTTCTTGGATTGCAAGTGCAGGTTTCTCTTTTTTATGTGCTTGACCTCTCCTCTTAGTGGCTGACTCCACTTTATCAACTTTTCTGTATTGTCCAAGGCCTTTGAGACACTTGTGACTTGATCTTCCCAGGTATTCCTCATTTGTTCAAACTGAACCCTTTCAGCTCTATGCTTCTTTTCCTCTTTCTTCAAGACTGCTATCTCTTCCTTTTACACTTTAAACTACTCCTTAAGGGTTTCAATTTCTTCTTTTTCAGTGATTTTCTCTTTACCCTTCTTTTGTTTGATGACCAGATCTTCTTTTGCAGGTGAGGAGAGGTTTATGATTCTTAGAGGTGGCTGAGAAGTTTCACTGACCTTTTGAATCTCTTTACTGCTTTCCATGACCTTTCTTGAATGCCTGGTCATTGGTTTTCTAGGTTGAAACATGAATCCAATATCATCACCTGCAAACTCCAATTTTTTAGCTATTTTTCCTTTCTTAAGCTTTCTTCCTCCCTCTTTTAGGTCTTTAGCTTGGACAATGGGAGTTTCTTCAATATCAATTGCATGCAAGATGTCTTCTAAATTACCCTTAACCAATGTTTGGCTCCTAGTAACTCTCTTGCTGCCATGTTTTCTAATTGTTGTCTTCTATTTTGCAAGTGTATCTTTGGGTGTGTCAATCTTCTATAAAGGCTTTGTCTCCATGCTCACTAGTTCTAACTGCTTTGCCACTGAAGGTGATGAAACATCTCTAGGTTTGGGAACTCTTTTAGGAGTGACAACATCTACTTAAAAACCATTGATGAACAGAAAATATGTCCAATCTTTGCCTAATCTCTTCAAATCCTGTAACACCAACAACTTAATAAAACCATGATGAAAAAGAGAGGTTTCATTTCCTTATGTTTTAACCTGAACTTTATCTGACATTTTACCTAGACTTATGTATAAGTAAAAGGGCAAGTCAAGGGACCTCTTACCCACAACATGTAGCAGAAGCCTAATATGGTAGGAGTAGACCATGTGAAATCTTCCTTCACATGTGAAAATTTACTTTTGAATGATCATCAACAGCTTTGAAAAGTTGTCCTTCATGTAACTCCTTGGGATATCATTTGTGAGATCAATTTCACTATGCTCTAGCTTGATGAACTCTTTGCAGTCCTGCATGGTGATTTTGATGCCTTTAAACCATTGTTCCCCTCCTCTAGGGATTCTTGTTGTTGTTGAAATGTTGTCTAATGTCACTGTGAGGTTTAGCATTCCCACCTTTGAAGCTGTGCCAGTAAAAATTTTAGCAAACTCGTTGGAAACCTATAGATGACAACCGTGCAGCCTTTGGTAGAATTGCAAACAACCTGTTCTTCTGAAAACCTCCAAGGCAGTTGAATATTCATTTAGTAAATTCATGTCCATGGGCTCATACTGGAGGCAGTGACCACCTTTGTTAGTATTCTTCCTTGCAGTCATGGTGAATTTATATCTTCTTAGCCTCGCTTGATTAATGACACCTACAACCTTTGAAAATGCCAGCAACCTGCTTGGCTCGGTGAAGCAGCTCTCCAGATACTCAATAACATGCAAGGATAAAGCAGAGAATGACAAAAAGACTTGATTGGGTAATGTTTTATGGTTTCGATGACAACTCATGCCTTAATCATGACTCATGCATGCTAAAAATGATAATGATGACCTCAGGCATGACCTTGTACCTTTAAATTAACCCTAAATGACTTGAATGCCATCCACCCTAACTCCTCTAATCATGAAGTGACACTTTGCATCGGTTTTGACAAGACAGACAAAAAAAATGTTTTTTGTAGGGTAGCTAGTTCAATTTCTGACAGTTTCGCTACGAAAATATTAGGTAGTTTCGTAGCGAAAACAACTATTTTATTGTGTAAAACGCTACGAAAAGAGGTAAAACTGGCTAAAGTGTCCTTTTTCAAATTTAAACGCTTAGGAAATGAAAACTGACAGCAAATGATGATTGATGGGACATGGCATGACCTAAATGGAGGTGGATTGAGATAACATGGAGGTGATCTTGAACTTTAGGATAGGTTAAATATGTAAAAATGACATTTGCCTATACCAACTTGAGACCTTTGATAAATGAACTGTATGACCATGTCAAGTAATGTTTCACATTATTATAAGTGATAACTGAGGAACTCAACACAATGGGAGCCATTACTTCCTAAGGGAGGAATAATGATCCAGGTGGATATCGGTGGCCCCCTGCCTATTCCACTTGGGTTCCCACCATTGTCTCTTTCAGTCTTTCAGTTTCAGCACAACTTACTATTTTTAGCGGGTTTTCAGGTCCTGAACTTTTGGAGCCGTTTTGAGGCCCTAAACAATGTTTTTGGGCATCGTTTGTTTGGAAAATGTGATTTTGTTTCATAATATAAATTTTTGGTTGAAAGTTGTAGTCCTCGGATAGATCTTTCTAACGATGTATCATGTGCGTCAAACGGAGATAGTATGCCAAATTTACGACCCCGGGAAATTGATGTACCAATTTACCCCAATGGGGCCCATAGTATGGTGTTTCATCTCCTAGGGTTAAGTTTTTGGATGTTTATGGTTTCCCATTATTTCTCAATAACATATAGGCCTTCGAACCTCATAGTAACACAAAGTTCAGAGGCATGTATCCGCCACATCTCTTCTCAGAGATAAGCTACCAGCGCCCTAGCTAGTTTATTTCCATTCTATCTATAAGCAAATTTCAACTCTTTGATATTAATGAAATGAAGTGTTATTTCTATTTCATCTTTGTATTTATGGTTATATGTGTATTCTATTGTGTTCCTGCATAAATCTAGATCAGTGGTATCAGAGTGGTCTACTTTTTCTCGATCCTTCTTTGCATGTCCCCAATGAGGTCGGGGTATAAGGAGTTAGGGCTCGATCTGGTTGTACCATTGCAAGATCAGCCTCGCAAACCCCGACGACTGCCCATGGGGGGTGAAAAGAAAGATGAGGGAGCAGGAGATCCTATCAAAATATTGTTCGAATATGGCCATTATGGTGACCTACAAGAAGAATATCACAGCAGAAGCAACTGTTATACTCTTCTTTGAATGAGTGTTGGCGCACTTTTGGATCCCATAGTATATCATCTTAGATCGAGACAGAAGGTTCCTCGGCACATTTTGGTCCAGCCTCTGGTCAATGCTGGACACCAAGCTCGCCAAGTCCACAGCTTTCCATCCCCAAACGGATGGCCAGACAGAGGTCGTCAACAGTATGATTGTACACATTTTGTGCATGTATAATTCAAAGCATCCACGCACATGGGATGAGAGCCTTCCCTGTGTACAACACAGTTATAACCGAGCTCTCCATAGCTCAACTAGCCATAGCCCCTTTCAGGTGGGCTTGGGATTCCAGCCACTATGTCCCATTGACGTAGCCATGCCATTTGCAGCTACTCACGCTGATTCGGCTCATGTCCAGTATGAAGCTGACAAAGGGAACAAATTCATCAAGCACATTTAGCACATATACCAACAGGTTCATGACACATTAGACAGAGCTAATGCTAAGTACAAGCAATGACATGATCAACATCGGGTGCCACACAACTTCCAGGTGGGCGAAAAATTTGGGCTACATTTGCAAAAGGAGCACCTCACGGGACCCCACCGAAAGCTTTGCCCACTCTGACATGGGTCGTACACCATCACCAACGCTATAGGGAAAAATGCCTTTGAGCTCAGTATTCCACTATTCCTTGGTCTACACCTAGTATTCAATGTGGACCGCCTTCGTCCCTACTTCCCACCTCTACTGGACACCTCTGACATTGCAGAACAACTCACACCAACAAAGTTAAACCCATACTGCATGGAATAACCACCATAGATTGTATCATGGACAAGAAAATCAATAAAACTCACCAACATAAGATCCAACCGTATCGAGTTGTCAAAGTTGGTCAACTTCTGCTCCAAGGCAAGTGGTTCACCAGGGACCAAGTTCAGTAGAAATTTCCTCATCTCATGGGGGAACTCAACGCAATGGGGACCATTGCTTCCTAATGGGGGAGGAATGATAGAGGTGGATATTGGTGGCCACCTACCTATTCCACTTGGGGCCCCACCATTGTCTCTTTTAGTTTTTCAGTTTCGGCACAAATTACTATTTTTAGCAGTTTTTCGGGTCCTGAACTTTTGGAGTAGTTTTGAGGCCCTAAACGACATTTCTTGGGCATCGTTTGTTTGGAAAATCTGATTCCATTCCGGAATCTACATTCCCAATCAATAGTTGTAGTCCTTGTATAGATCTTTCTAATGATGTATCATGTGCGTCAAACGAAGATAGTATGCCAAAGTTACGACCCCAGGAAATTGATGTACCAATTTACCCCAACAGGGCCCATAGTCTGGTGTTTCATCTCCTAGGGTTATTTTTTTGGATTTTTATGGTTTTCCATTGTTTCTCAATAATATATAGGCCTTCAAGCCTCATTGTAACACATATTTCAGAGGCCTGTACCTGCCACATCTCTTCTCAGAGATAAGCTACCAGTGCCCTAGCTAGTTTATTTCCATTATGTCTGTAAGCAAATTTTAGTTCTTTGATATTAATGAAATGAAGTGTTATTTCCACTGCGTCTTTGTATTTATGGTTATATGTGTATTCTATTGCGTTCCCTGGATAAATCTAGATCAAGGTATGGGTCAGCTTCGATAATAATGTATTTGACTCTCAAATAGATGCAAATGTCATAGATAGATGGATGAATTTGTTGGAAGGGTATTTCTCGGTCCATGATTTCTCCGACTGAGTATTAATTTTGCACTCCTCCAAGTCGTCCCCCATGTCAAATACTGGTGGGAAACCTACTGTGAGAAAAAGGATGAGAGGGAACCCTCTTTGTTCTCAGCTGCACTGTTACACATCATTTTTCCACCATGACATTTTACTATTAATATGGATCTATCACCATCCATAGTCATGCTTCCTTAGAAGTAAAAAAAACATTCATGTTCCTGAACCAAGTTTTGGAAACTAGAAAAAGCTCTTTAAAACCCTTAAAAGGTTAACTGCGCACTTTTTGTGGTCATTTTCCTTTCATGCACGGTTACTTCTTCTGTTAGCCATGGTGATCACCGCTCTATTCGCCAATAAAAATTGTGCACCCCTGTAAAAGGAAGTAAACACGAAAAATTAACTTCTAGAAGCCTAGTTGGGTGAGTATTCTACCAACTAAAAGTCTCTTGAGTCGTGCGAGTTCGAGCTATATCCCTCCACTCATGGAGCTTATCCCCTTGGATAAAGGAACCCTAATCGTTTGATTAGAGGATCTCATCCCTCTCTTGATGGATCTAAAACCTCCTCAATATCTCTATAAATTGAGCTGAAGCTTCAAGTTTAAGGGTTAACACATAACTGTACATTGAATATCACACCTTTGTACACAAGAGTTCATTGAAGATAAATCTATGTTAGTCATTCTAGAGAGGAAGGTTTGTCAAACCAAGGGGCACGATTGCATAGAAATATAGGAGAAATATGTACAACATCAAGGCTCAAGTTATAAGATTGTTCTTTTTTATTCTTGATAATACATATGGATCTTGTTTTCTCATTGTGTTGTTTTTAGACTCATTTAAACAATGTCAATACTTAATCTACTTGATCATTAAGTTGAACTGGTGTTTTTTATTATTATATATTGCAAGTGCTTTGATCCTTTCCATGCTTGTGATTGCGGGTTCTTCTCAGCATTGAAGGATTGCTTTGGAGCGAAAGACAAATGTCTACATCAAACGTCTCGTTGAAAGGTAGGAGCATAACCTCCTCATTTCTAAGTTATAATAATCTAAATGTTAATAGTTTAGAGAAAGAGGTATTCAAATGGTTGTTGGTTTCTAGTTATATATTGGGATACTAAGGAGATCACTCTTGTCCGCAAGAGGGATTTATCCAGAAAAAAAATTGGTGACTCCAATGGGGAATACAAGTTTAGTTTTCCCTATATTTTGTTTGGTTTGACATTCCGACTTTTCTAGTTTGAATTTTCTGAGTGTGTTTGGGTACATAACCTTTTAGATTCTCTGAATTAGAAAGCCTTGAGCTTGTTTTTTCCAACATTTCTCTACCCTGTGCTGTTTTCTGTGGTAAACAGAGCGCAAACTTGCGCAAGTTTCCAGTTTAGTTCAGTGCGCATGTGCATTGGTTTGCACTGAAAACCTGTGCACCCCTTGAGAAATTTTGAAAAAAATTAATATTTTCTCTCTCAGGGTCAGATAACCAATTTCTTAAGGTTTAACCTAATCTATACCAACTCTTAGAGTCTGTTTGTGAACTCTTCCTAATCACCTTAAGATTCTTTTTTGATAAATCACCTTTTTGGCATTGTAAGGTAGGGTTTTCCCTGTTTGATGAATTTCCCTTTTGGGAAAATAGATTCATTGCCTAAGATCACTAGTTTTCTGTTATTTCCTTCTTGAGCCACCAAGATTATTTTCAGCCTTACTTGTTTGAGTGTTTGTTTCTTGCTCATTTGAAAAAAGGAAAAATTCTAGATTACCGAAGTGTGATTTGTCTCAAAGTAGTCTTTTATGCTTTTGTTTTTGCTAGTTCAAGCAAAAAAACAATTTAGTTTGCTTTCAAATAAAAGAAATCATCAAAATACACTCATAGGTATCTTAGTTCGGATTGTTAGTTAAAAGATTTGATTTTCTTTGAAGTTTTTATACTTTTTAGGGTTTTTATAAGTTGATTTTTCTTTTGAGAATTGTTTTTTTATGGAATTGTATTTTTTTGGCTTTGTAATCAACAAACATTTTCATTACAAAGAGATATTGGTTATGCTTGGAAACGAAACTGTTTTCTTGATGAAAAAGAAATCTTATGGAATGTTTTAGGAAGTTTGTACTTTTTGAGTCCAAAAGTCCTACTTTCTCTCAAATAGAAATTCATCGAAATAAAGAATTTCATTTTCATATTGATGCATTTAGAGTATTTTTTGAGTCGGTCACAACATCATTAAGTTTCATATCCATACCCCTCTGCGTAAACAACATCCAGATTAATACAATGCTTAATAAAATTGACTTAGATATTTTTTACACTTTCTAGGGCTCATTCCACCAATTTAGCTCAGGATTAGTGCTTTGGAATAGGTTTTAATTAACTTTCCAAAGCAGATAAAACAAACAAGTAGCATCTTGCAATAGGGAAAACCCAATTGTTGATATTGTGCTCTGGGAAGCTCTTCTTAAAAGAGTCAAGCACGAGGTCATATCAGACCTAGTGAAGTAATCGTACCTACTTCATTGGCAAATATAGAAGATGTGCACGTAATACAAATGGTAAACCTCAGATTAACCATTGTCGAGGAGCCTGGGATCATTTGTTATTAAACCTCATATTTACCATGTCAAGGAGCCTTCAAGGGGATTGAGCTTCGATACTCTGCCCTTGCGTGTATATTGAGCCACAAACTGTTCCCCCAGGTTCAATTGTCTCAGTTGGTGACCTTAATGGCCATAATATTTAGGATTTTTCCCAAGCTGACGGTGGAGGGAAGGTCCCACTGTACCTGGAGAAGACGTTAACTAGACTCACTTGGACTTTTCGGAGGGTACTCTTCACTTCTAGATGGCATAGTGAAGTTACTTGCACTAGACTATTTCATTAAGCAAGTTGTCAAGGTAAATGTTCCAACCGCCAGTTTTCCACATTAATCTCGGTGATGTTGGATTTCATCACCAACTAGTGATTTCATTGTGGAAACATACTATTTGTGTGTGGATTTTTTCTTAGATTTTGTAGAAGCATGTTCATTTGTTTGATTTTTAGAGGCATTAGGTGTGATTCTTTTGAGATTTTTTGATCTCGTGTGTTAAAGAAATTAACCGTGGCTGAATTACCAAGACATTCACGTAGAATGAAAGGGAAACTCCCTGAATATACACCTAGTCAATTGGAAAAATCAAAACTGACAGTGTTCAATCATCAGGAACCAGGTCTACTAAACAAGGAGAAACATCCATTGTAATACATCCTGATTTCGAAGTTAATCAACCTCAGATACTGAAAAAGAACAAGATCAACTAGAAATTTCTGAAGTAATTACAGTTGAATCTATCACTGGCGAGTTGTCAGATACACAACTCACTAAACCTGAAATATATGAGTCAGATTTTGATTCCACTTCATCTAAGTCACCTTTGGATCTTATAGCCTCGACTCCTGGTCATCCTCGTTCACCTCAGTAATTTTTCTCATCACCGAGAATCTTCCTCCTGACCTCATTAGCATTGAAGAGATATCTGATGTAGAAGAAGAGATTACACTTTGCTCTAGTAAAAAATATTTATATTTGAGGTTTCACTAACCAATATACCCTTTCATTCCTTTTCGACCGGAACCTTGGTATCATAAATTTACCAATTTTCTACATAGCTCTGGTTATAATCACTCACTGCGTCGAATCCCATTCTACTCTTTACCCAGAAATAGTAACATGGCTTCTGAAAGCATTTCTACAAAGTCATCTATGTTTTCTTCTTCACCAGAAATTTGTTGTATGGCGGTCCTTCTGTCCCTGTTGGGTATTAGTTGATTTTTGGCACTTTCTCAGGAGCATCTCCATTCTCTGAAACTTCTACCATGTCAACTGGTATATTTGAGTCTACCACCCAACCTTTCACAATGGAACATGTCTATATATTTTCTGTGAATGTCCCTCAAGCTAGCTCACAAGGTGGCTATACAATGCCTGGGGGGCAGCAGCCTCTCCAAGGACCGAAACCTCTCCAAGGTCAGTAACCTCTTCAAGGGCAACAAGTTCTTCAAGGGCAATAGTATTTTCAAGGAGGACAACCTTCTACTGGAACCTATCCCATGGTTGTAGGGAAAAATATTCCTGGTAATTATCAAACTTATATTCCAGTGCCTCGAATTGGTTACGGTCAACCATATGTGTCACAACCTTCAATGGGAACTCCTTACCAAGGGATAAATACTATGTGGCACCCTTTATTTACTCAACAGTCTTTGCAACCTACATTGCAAGTACCTTATAATCAACCTGCTCAGTCAGTTGGAAATTTTGGTTTTACCCATGTCCAACAACATGTTCAAGGTGCACTTCAAATTACCCCAATTATGTGCCAAGTAGTCAGCAAGCTTGTTTGAGTATTCCTATTACCCTTATCCAATTTATTATGCAAACTTCTATTCAACAACCAAGTACACCTATCCCAGCAGTTTCTCAAATCCCTATTGTTACGACCCTTCAAATTTCTACATCAACTGTTACACAGGATATTCCTCAGACTACTACTCACCAAACTAGACCTACAGTCCAATCAATTCCTCAAACCTTTGTGGGACAACCTAGTGCAACAACTATACAAACAAGTCAACCTTTTATAGGTCAAACTTTTCAAGGACAACCATTTTTAGGTAAATATGTTCAAAGGCAACCTTTTACAGGAGCAACTATTCAAGGACAACACTCGGCAGGTCAACCTTTTCAAGGTCACTTTGTTCAAAGTCCACCATTTCAAGAAAAATTATAATATGGACAAATGGGAAAAAATCCAGTTTTGTCAGAGCCAACCATACCCTGGTTATACATATCAAATACCAGCTCAACCTCAACTTGGTATGGCTACCCCTGGATACCCTAGATGTATACTGATTCCAACTGCTCAAGCTATACCAGGTTTTCCTGGATATCCTTCTCTGGGTATTGGGATTGTCCCTCAAGGTTATCAATTAGCTCAGCAAGACCCTAAAAGGTGGTTACCTTTCATTGCAACTTTAGCTTTACTGAACTTGTCTCGACTAACGAATGATCCAATTTACCATCTTCTGTTTTGGCCAGCAATGCCTATTAAGTTTCCCAATGACATTCCAAAGTTTGAAGGAAAATCAGGAGAAGACCCCTTGAATCATGTGATGACTTATCATCTGTGGTGTGCATCCAATCCTTTGATCGATGATTCGATATGTTTAATACTTTTTCAAATAAATTTGATTGGCTTAGCCACAAAGTGGTACATTGAGTTACCACGAGGCTCTTTCAACAATTTCAATGCTTTAGCAACAACTTTATCCTTAAATATCCTTTTCCATCACAAGACAACAAAATGATCAGATCTTCTTCCAATTCATCGGTGGATATCCTGATGATGTCCCAGGTCATGGTTGCAACACGATCTCAAGACTATGGATCTAAGAGTCCTGCAACTGGAAAGGAAATTGAATCATTCAGTCAACCTCCAGTATCAACTCCTCCTGTTTCCAAACCATTACACATCGAGAAACCTAATCCTAATTTGGTAATTAAACCATATGCCAGAGGTGTACTTCGAAAATTTCTTTCAATCCACATGAGAGAGCCGCTCATAATTACAATATTGTTGAAGATATGGCCATATCCCCTTCAGTAATGTCGACCCTCGAAGTGCTGCAATCTTGTCCAACTCAAAGGAAATTACTATTCTGAGCTATTGGAGTGATTTATCCTCAAAATTCTAATCTCATTTTCTTTGATCTCAAGAACTTTGTACCTAAAATCCCACACCAAATGGCTTTTCAAATTCCAGTTTTAGTCAAATCTAGGATAGTTTTTCGCAAAGTAATTGACGAGGGAGCATCTACGTGCATTATGTCCTTAGCTTGTTGGAAAACTCTTGGTTATCCACCAATCAATCGGTCACCCACGATTCTAAAAGCCTTTGATGGAAGAGGTTTTCATCCGTTTGGAATACTCTAGGATCTACCTATAGAGATGGAACGAAAAACCGTAATGCTTGAGGTAGAATTTTTTGATACAACCTTCTATTAGGTCCAGTCTTATTTTATGACCGATGTCATTTCATCAATCTTTCGAATGATCATGTTTCCTCATAAAGGAAAGATTGTTAATATAGATCAGTTGTCTTAATTCACTTATGACCCTACCTCTATGGATAGTATCCAACATGTCAGAAAAATGGTTATCCCTTATGAAGATGTTGGGGTAGGACTAGTTAAAGATTTCGCTCTTATGGGAACTTTTGCTATACCTCCTCCTAACGTACCTCAAACTATTTCCAATATCAATATGATAACATCAAGCACAATTACATTTGATGACACATGGAATGTGCCTTTATAATATGAATTCGATAGTTACAACAATGAGATGCCTTTAAGTCCATATGAATCAACATATGTAGTGGTACAATCAATTTCTCACATTTCATCAACTAATAATGATCAAATGAATGTGGTCAGTGAAGAGTATTCTTCTTTATCAAGCTCAACCATGACATCATTTTCTGATCCTTTTCAACAAATGTTTTCAACTGATGAAAATATCCTGGAAATATTGTCATTAGAAGCATTACCATGGGATGATCTTTATCATTGATCTTATTTTTTACCTGACCTTGATAGAGTCAAAAATAAGTTTTCATTCATCTTTTCGATTGATTATGTCGAGAAACCTCAAAATCCTATGTCTACTCTTCATTCGGATTCTAAGACAAATTTAGGAAATATTTCCACCACAATTTCTATTGACATATCAATCAAACCAGGAATAAATGAAACATTCATATAGGTGCTTCTTGCTCAATTGAGGAGATCAATATGTAAAAAGCCCTATTTCAAGAATTTCGAGACATTTTTTTTTGGTCTTATAAAGAAATTTCAGGTGTTGATCCAAATACTGTGATTCACGAAATTAAGACATACCCGGATGCTAAACCTATTAGACAGAGATTATGTCTAACCCATCCGCAAAAAGCTGCTGCTATTAAAGCTGAAGTTGAAAAACTACTTTGTGCAGGATTTATTTACCCTATTCCTTTGATGGATTGAGTATCTAATATAGTTCTAGTGACCAAGAAACAAGGGACTATTAGAGTATGTGTCGATTATAGGGATATTAATAAGGCTTGTCCCGAAGACAATTATCCTACCCCTTAAATTGACAAAATTGTTGATTATTGTGCTGGAAATGAAATATTTCCATTTATGGATGGATTTTTTGGTTACAATCAAATAAACATACTCCAAGCCGATTAACCCAAGACAACATTTATATGTCCATGGGGAAAATTTTAATACTGTAAATTACCTTTTCGACTGAAAAATGTTGGCGCAACTTTTCAAAGAGCTATGTCTTACGCATTTCACGATATCAAACACATTGTGCATTCCTACTTGGATGACTTACCTGCTCATTCTTTACACAGACAAGATCATTCTACACATTTACGTGCCATCTTTATGCGATGTAGGCATTACAACATTTGTTTGAATCCACACAGATGTGTATTTTATGTATAATAAGGGTGCCTACTTGGGTTCATTGTTTCAAAATAAAGCATTCGTGTCGACCCATTGAAGGTTGAGGCCATTGTCAATTTACCTCCTCCTTCCACTCTTTTCCAACTCCAGAGTTTGCAAGGGAAATAAAACTTTCTACGACGTTTTATCCTGAACCATGTGGAGTTAATTAAAGGTTTCACTCAGTTATTAAAATAGGATGTTCTATTTATTTGGGACGAGATTGTGGATAAAGATTTTGATGCACTAAAAAATGCGTTGACCCATGCACCATTGTGGCATCCACCTGATTATCACCGAGATTACTTTTCATATTTAGTTGTGGATCTAACTCTATAATTGGAATGGTCTTAGTTCAAGAGGATGACTCCAACAATGAACATGTGATTTATTACCTAAGTTGGAATCTCACCCCGAAAAATATCAAGTATTCGCATGTGGAGAAATTGGCCTTGGAAACCGTTCAAGTTGTCCGACGATTCTGTCATTACATATTGTGACATAAAACCACAGTGATATCTAATTGCAACCCTATGATGTACATTTTGACGAAACAATTGCTCGGGGGAAAATACTCTAAATGGATAGTTATCCTACAAGAGTTCGATTTGGAGTTCGAGAAATCCAAGTCTAAGAAATCATTGGTTTTTGCTGAACTTATATGTGACTTTCCCTATACTGAATTAGAAACCATGGCAGAGGACCATATTCATGATGAATCTCTATTTCTAATCAGTACATTAGATCCTTGATATGGAGATATCATTATATATCTTCAAACCCAAACCTTTCGGCCAAACCTTTCATGATCTGATTGACGTAGAATATGATACTAATCTCAACAATACAATATTGTTGGCGATACTCTTTATCGTTGTGGTGCCGATTCTATTTTTCGACGTTGTATAACTCACGAAGAAGCCTAAAGGGTCTTAAATGACTTAAATTCTGGAGCGTGTGGCGGTCATATGTCTGGGTTTGCCACAACCCAAAATATATTGCGCATTGGCTATTTCTAGCTGCCACTATTCAAAGAATGTATCCTTGCGGTTAGAAAATACCACAATTGCCAAATTTTTTATTGAAAGATGTGTGCACCTCCAGCTCCTCTTCACCCAATCATCGTTGTCAGTCCCTTCACAAATGGGCCATCGATTTTGTTACATATAACCTCACTTAGTCAGGGGGCATGGGTATATTATTCTCGATATAGATTACTATACCAAATGGGCCAAGGCGATGCCTACATTCACGGTTGATGGCAAAACTATAGCTATTTTCATATTCAATCACGTGATTGCTAGGTTTGGTGTCCCTCAGGCTATCGTTATGGACCATGGTAGCCACTTTCGAAACATTTTGATGACCGAATTTTCTGCTCAACTTAGCCTACGCCATGATAATTCCACACCATAATACCCACAGGCCAATGGCCAAGTTGAGGTTGCAAACAAATTTTTAACTAACATGATTAAAAATATTGTAGGAAGTCATAAAACGAATTGGCATACCATGTTTTTTCTGCATTGTGGGCATATTGTACCTCTGCAAAAACATCCACGTGGTTTACTCCTTTTCAACTTGTTTACGGTTTAGAAGTTTTTTTACCCATTGAATGTGAAATCTTGTCACTCAGACTAGCCATAGAGTTATTACCAGCTACCTCTAAAGAGGAAAAACGCTTCTTATACCTAGCACAGTTAGATGAGACTTGCCACACCGTTGCATTAGCTTCCAAAGCTCATAAAAACATGTTAAGGCTTAATATGATCAAAGCATTAACCCTCATATATATTCAGAAGGTGACCTAGTTTTAGTATACGATCAAGCTCACGATAAACTAGGCATTAGTAAATTCGAACCAATGTGGCATGGTCCTTATATTGTTAAGCATGTGCTTGCAAAAGGGGTGTATGAGTTAGTTGATTATGACGACATCTCTTTAGATAAGCCCAGTAATGGCATTTATCTCAAGAGATATTATGCATGATTTTTCGTGTGAATATCTTCTTTGTACATTAGTTACATTTTAGAACAGCATGCCTTAGATTAGTTATTTTTCTTGATGATTTTTCACTACTTTTGATTCTTATCTTGATTACTCTTGATACTGCAAATGTCAACGTTCCTTTAAATTTACATCGGCTTTGCTGACGGGGCATATCATAGTACATGGAACATATCTTCCGCTTCTTTGGTTATCTATTCACCCACTGATGAGTTAGTTTCTATTCATGGAATCTGCCTTGGTCAAACAAGAAACAATATTGTAGAATATAGCATAATTTTGGAGCTATTATCTGATGATTTAGTTTCTATTCATGGGATTTTCCTCGGTCAAACAACAAAAAATATTGTAGAATATAGCGCAATTATTGAGCTATTATCTGATGCCATTGCATTTGGAATTCGACGTTTAATTGTTAGGTTAGATTCACAACTCATTGTATTACATTTGAATGGTGTTTATGATATGAGAAATCCATCTTTGTTAAGAATTTTTTTAAGGGTTCGTCTCTTGGAAAGACAATTTGATTACATTGAATATTAACACATTTCAAGAAATTTAAATACATTGACTGATGCATTGGCTAATCAAGTTTTAAATAGACATTTGCATCATTCAAAGTAAAACAAAAAAATATTCAATCCATATTGAACAAGATACTCAAAGATTGAAAGTAGTAATATCATTAGGTCAAAATAGTTGTGTGTCAAAAAATATTACATCGTTTGTGATCATAGGTTTCAAACACCTTATAATGTAAAGATACTAATACAAAAAACAAAATTCCAATCTAGATCGACCATAATCTATCTATGATGATGATCATGGTAGCAGAGTATAGCACACACCACTTTGCACAGATATCACCTTAATGGACCTAGAACCCCAGTCACATGCCTTTGGTACTTGGGAGGCAAATAATCTGTCCCAGTCTCTGGGATGTCAATGGTCAACCACTCTAGGTTGTGTTCTAGTTCTATAAGGGCCTCTACTACATCAGTCAGTGGTGGAGTTGCAACTATAGGCTGTGTGTCTCGTCTATCAAAACGACAAAGCACAACTAGTCGCATGGGGCCAACATCTGCATTTTTTATGTTTTTATCAGTATTGGACGATAAAAAATCAAATAAAAATTAGATAACAGAAAAACTCAAAATGACATATTTTACCTGATGCGTCCCACTAGGTTCCAGATGGAAGTGATGTGTCAGGGTCACCCCTAAAATCAAACCATGCTTAAGGAAAATCCTCAATTATGCAAATTTGGATCCTGATCCATATAAACAACTGAGTATATTAAACCACAGGACCACCATCGCCACCATGGCGAGCCATCAATGAAACCCATCGCAACATGTGTGGTTCCCTTGGTCCCGTCAGATCCACTGGTGACAGTTGGGGTACCAGGAGTGGAATCCTCTCCAAAGAGAAACATATGAGAATGGCTCCATAGTCGGAGTTAAAAAAAGTGGAACGGGAAAACAAGACCACACTACCGAAATTGAGGTTTCCTAAGTAGTGCCCATCCTAAAGATATGAGCTAGTAGGGGAGACCCCACAGAACTAGGGTTGAGGATTAACCCCCTAGTTAAGGTAAGGGAGTAAGACTACGTAAATCAAAACCCTTCCTTCTTCCAAGTCACCCAATAATCCATACCTAAGTGTGCCGAAGAAGCACCTGATTGCATAATGAGAAACCATACTTTTAGGATTATATGGCCCACCTTCAAACATACTATCTCGACAAATGGGCAAGGGGACATATGATTGGATCAGGGAGCGAAGACATGTGGCACAATATCATCTACACTAGTGACTATCAGGGTCGCTGGCTATCGACTTAAGACAAATTTAGGAGAAAATTTTCTCCTATGGGGTCACCCATATGTGGTGGGTAACATCTGGCTCCAACTGGGACATGAGCTCTCTGTAGAGTGCACAAGCCATGTACCCAAACAAGGAGGTTATGAGAACACTAGAAATCCTGTGGGACCATAGACTTGTTATCCTGTACATCACAGACAATTTTTGGGAGCATTTGTCCTGAGCATACTTTTATCGCCCATGTTTTCATCAAATAATAATAAAACCAGACACAAATTACAGAATATTCTAAATTTAAAGTCTAATCTAAGGCATCTATTCTAGAATTACAACATGATATGATGATGTTAGCTATGTGAAGACCATTATGTAATGCATCCTACTCTAATATGCATATTCATAATGCAAATAGTAAGTGTAATCATAGATCCAATGCAACCAACATATCATCAACTCTATATTAGATTTCCTATCCCTATGATTAATTATAATATATACTTGAGATAAAACATGACAATCATGGTTCTCATGTGCTAAGTCACAAGGGTGGGAGGTGGGAAAATATAGTGACCATATATGGAATATCAGGGATGAAGAAGGAAAAGAGGGATGCAACTTTCTCCATTGGATCTTCTCTTCCATCCAAAAGATAGAGATATCAAAAATAAAGCTCATTAACCTTTGATGAAGAGCTACCACAGGCATATCATCCTCATCATGGTCCTTTTTAACGATCTCACACTTCATGGTTTCCATAAGGGCATGACAAGAAAAAAAAGGAGGAGGTTGGCATGAAGTATCATGGTCAATGAGTTGTTTTCCCCAATGATCATACTCAAGAGGGGTAACTTTTAATTTTCTAGTGTCCTATGCTTAACATAATGATCAGGAGATCAAGTATTATGCTCAAAAATGAAAGTGCTCGAAACAGGTCCAAACCTAATCAACTGGAAAGGTCTCATTGTTGCGATTCCAGCACTGTGAATGGTTCGAAAAACCGATGTCGTATGAGGAAGATATCGCGTTCTGTTCATTTTCCCAAATAGAAAAATTTTGTGACTGGTTGCCCAGTCAGCATGTAGGTACAGTCAGCAGGTATATACTTGGAATATTCCATTTTTCACTCAGCCAACAGGATCGTGCCATGTGGCTCAATCTGAGCCATTGGATGTTGGTGGTACAGATATGTTTTGGACCATTTGATGGGTTTAAGATTGGCCAATGGATGAGCGACACATGGCTAGCCCAGAGGCTGCCACATGTCCTCAAGAGCATGTGTTAAAAATTTTTGGAGTCGGGGGGGAGGTCGACCCCGCGACCTCCTGCCTACAGCAAAGAGCCTTTACCAACTCACCTGCATATTGTATCTTAACCATATATGTATGTCGTTTCATTTTATGGTGTAAAAGTTTCGGGGTTGGGGTTTTGGGGAAGCCAACCCCCCCTTCCATGCACCCAAGCACTAGAACCTTGGCCTTCAACCCAACGGCTATCCAACAGTTCCGGTGGTAAATTCATAAGGTTTGGTCACATGTTAATAAATCGTGGCAACATATGTCTATAACCCGATGGCTAACAAAACTGTAACCTCGATGGTAAAGAAAGATGTTCACATGTTGTGGTGTTAGCAGTAGCAGTTAACGGTTATGTTACCATAACTTCCGGCAGGGATTCAGAGCGTTCACATGGGCACAATTTTAAAGGTTGTTAATGTTACGGTTTATGGAACCAACGGCTCCGGGTTCCACTCCAAATGCGGAGTTAATATCAAAAGTTTAATCCTGCAGAAGGTTTTCACCTATCACATGGCGGACATAAACGTTAGTGGCGCTGACGGTTAAACAAACAGTTTTTGAAACAGTGCCACTCCAGGTTTCGTTCCTATTTCATGTGGAGTTTCAAATGTTTATTGTGGGGTTACCGGTGGGGTATGTGACCACCCCGCCCAACCGTTTTATATTAATTCTAACGGTCTATTCCGACGGGAGATATAGCACCTACCCTATTTTTGGGTTTTTAATTAAATTTAGTCACAGTTAAGTGCCCGTTCTCCACATTTAGAGGAGCTTTTCTAGCTGACATTAGGGAAAATGCATGGGGAGTCCAATTTTCGACCAATTTTGGTAAAACAAGAGTCTACCTAGACTAATTTGAGCATTCTGGAGCCATTAGTGCAAAAAAAAACAACCATTAGAGGCCTGTAAACATATGTAATTTAAAATTTTGAGCATAATGACAAAGAGGGACATGCCATTGGGAGCTAGACCAGCAGATGTAGCCCAAGAGGGGTGAAATGCTTCATCATGCTTGCTGTGTAAAACTTATGTGTGAATGTTTTTCTCTGTTATGCACTATTTTTCAATGTTTTTAAGTCTTATTTACATGCTTAAAGTTCACTAATTCATCTAATTTTCATGGTTAAAACTCTCATTCCTTAACCAAACATATGGAGACAAATTGTACTTCTTATATTACTGAAATGACACTTAGCACAACAGAACTAATACACTCCTTTCAGATCAAGTTGGTATCAGAGCTAGAGTTTTATCTCTGGTGTTTTTATGTGCAAGGATTTGTTTACTGTTTGCAAGGTTTTTCATGCTTACTAGGTTCAATCTTAATAGAGGAGAAGGAAAATTGGTGGAAGCAAGAGGTTCTCAAAGTGAGCCACAACAAAGGAGGGCAATATTTCCACATTCTCCACCACCTATTCACCTCCAAGAGAAGCAAAAGCAACATCAAGCATGCCTCCAGGAGAAGAAGAAACTCATGAAGAGGTGGATCCAAAAGAGGAAGAAAGAGTGTTTAGGAAAGCATTCCTTGACATGACTGAAATGGTGAGAGTCTTTTATCAATAAAGGAATGAAAGACTAGAAGGAGCAGGATCCAAACTTCACAAGGAAGGTCAGGGATCATCAGGAGGCCACAATGATGAACATAAATGCAAGAAGGGTGATGGAGGAAATGGAGACAGTGGAAAGTCGCCATCATCACCCTCATATTCATCTTCATCATCCTCTACTTCATCTTCAGTACATTAGCCATACAAGTCAAAGAATATGGGTAAAAGTCCTTTTCTAAAACTTTATGTTAAGTTTGAATTGCCAATGTTTAATGGTGAAGTTAATGTAGAAAAGCTAAAAAATTGGATTAGACAATTAGAGGTCTATTTGAGAATTCAAAATTTTCATGATGATGAAACCAAAATCCAACTAGCTTCATTGAGGATGGAAGGTGCAACACTTGTTTGGTGGGAAGCCAAGTCAAAGGAGGAGATCAAGAAATATGGTAAGATTATTTTATCATGGACTGATTTCATTTCTATAATAAAACAACAGTTTTATCCATTAGCTCATATGCAGAAAGCCATAATGGATTGGCAAAATTTTAAACAATTGAAAGGACAAAATGTACAAGTGTATACTCAAGAATTTAGGAGAAGAGTTCTTTTATTAAGAGTAGATTTGCATAGCCAAGACACTTTGCTCAAGTATATAGGAGGCTTACATACCTACCTAAGACACACAATCTTCATGTTTAACCCTACAAGCCTAGATGAAGTTTGTGTTCAAGCCACACATTTAGAGGCAAGGGGAAAACAAAACTTAGATGGTAATGGGGAAAATGAGTTTAAAGACAAATGGAAGAAAAAGAGAAATGCAAATACCAGAAAAGAGAAGGGAAAATTCTTTTGCAAACAATGTTCTAAAACTAGCCATAATGAGGACCATTGTTGGAAACTTCATCCAAAGTTGAAACCAGAAAGTTTTAAAGCCAAAGAGAAAGCCAAGGAGAAAGGAAAAACTATTGCAATAGTTGAACAAGACCTAGGGTCAGATTTGGGATATGAAACAAAAATCATAGCTATGGGACTAAAGAACTTGAAGGGAAAAGAGATTGAAAATAAAACCAGCTCTAGTATATCCAACTATCACATTCAAGCTCCAAATGAAGAAAAGAGAATTGAATTGTTTCATGTGAGGGTCATTTCCAAACATACCAAGGTTGACACATTGTTTGACAGTGGACCACAAGATAATTTTATCTCTGAAGACATGGTCAAGAAACTTAATCCTGAGACCATTCCACATCTGAAACCATATCCACTTGGTTGGATTTGTAAGGATGCAAATTTACAGGGTTTCAAATAAGTGCATGTTGCGCTTTGCAAAAGCTGCACATTTCATTGAAACAGTTGAATTAGATGTTTTTCCACTTGATATAACAGGTATGGTGTTGGGAAGTCCTTACTTGTATAACAGGAAAGCTATCTTCCATCGCCATGAGAAAAAATACCATTTATTCAAAGATGGCAAGGAGTACAATGTGAGAGCTC
The DNA here is from genome assembly GCA_034641835.2 of Pinus albicaulis. NCBI lineage: Eukaryota > Viridiplantae > Streptophyta > Pinopsida > Pinales > Pinaceae > Pinus > Pinus albicaulis. The sequence goes on along the minus strand of CM076572.1, from coordinate 1,371,189,968 downwards.
ATCGCAAAAAACTTGACACTTCTTTAGTTAATGCAGGGCAGATGAAGAGGCTCGTTAATGCAAGCCAAAACTTGACTTTGATGATGATTAAACAAAGAGAAGTTTTACATAATCATTTTCAAATAAATTTTGAGGTATGTAATGAGTTGTTTCAGTTTGAAAGCAGGTTGTCTTTGAAAAAAGATGACAAGCAATTGCATCAGTCGACATTGGTGTTGAACGATGCTGAAAACAAAGAGTCAGTGCAAGAAGTTGCAAAGGTCAAAGAGAGGGCAAAGCAACTTGACAAAGAAGGCACATGATTCGGAAATGTTCATTTCTGGTTTTAGAAAGGCATGGTACAATGGCGAAGAAACTTGGTCAAGAATCGACACAAGTTCAAAGAAAATTCAGCAAAAATTGCCATAAGGACGGGATGCAAGGTGAGAATAATTCCAAGTTTCCTTTGATTATAGACCAATGTAGAAACAGGATGTTTACTACAAATTTAGGTTGTTGCTCTGCAAGTTCAGTAAATGTGCAGCATGACAATGTCAAAAGCACCAATGGTTGGTCAACGGAATCAAGGAAAAATTTGTCGTTTCATGAAAATCTCTAATTAATGAAATTAGGGAAATTTCAGTGGATAAAGATTGGAAGGGTGGGGACACAGTCTCCTCATCTTCATGTTCAGTAGTCCAAAGAGATTTTGGGGTCCAAAATCTTCCTAGTGGGGAGGTGTGATTAGGAGATCAAGTCTTATGCTAAAAAATGAAAGTTCTTGAAATAGGTTTGAACCTAAGCGACCGGAAAGGTCTCGTCGTTGTGATTTCGGTGCCATGAACGGTTCGAAAAACTGATGTCGTATGAGGAAGATATCGTGTTCTGTTCGTTTTCCCAAATAGAAAAATTTTGTGACTGGATGCCCAGTCAGCATGCAGGTACAGTTAGCAGGTATATACTTGGAATATTCCATTTTTCACTCAACCAACAAGATCATGCTACGTGGCTCAATTTGGGTCATTAGATGTTGGTGGTACAGAGATGTTTTGGATCATTTGATGGGTTTAATATTGGCCAATGGATGAGCGACACATGGCTAGCTCGAAGGCCGCCATGTGTCCTCAGAAGCATGTGTTAAAAAAAATTTGAAGTCGGGGGGCGGGGGGGGTGGGGGGAGTTGACCTTGCGACCTCCTACTCGCAGCAAAGAGCCTTTACCAAACTGCGTATTGTTTCTTAACCATATATGTATTCCATTTCGTTTTATGGTGTAAAAGTTTTGGGGTTGGGGTTTTGGGGAGGCCAGCCCCCCCCCTTCCATGTGCCCAAGCGCTAGAACCTTGGCCTTCAACCCAACGGCTATCCAAGAGATCCGACAGTAAATGCATAAGGTTTGGTCACATGTTAATAAATTGTGGCAACATATGTCTATAACCCGGCAACTAACGAAACCGTAACCTCGACGGTAAATAAATATGTTCACATGTCGCAGTGTTAGCTAACGATTATGTTACCATAACTTCCGGTGGGGATTCAGAGCATTCACGTGGGCGCAGTTTCAAAGGTTGTTACTGTTACGGTTTATGGAACCAACGGCTCCGGGTTCCACTCCAAACACGGAGTTAATATCAAACGTTTAATTCGACGGAAGGTTTGCACCTGTCACATGGCGGACGTAAACTTAGTGGCACTGACGATTAAACAAACAGTTTTCGAAACAGTGCCACTCCGGGTTTCGTTCCTATTTCATGCGGAGTTTCAAACGTTTATTGCAAAGTTAACGGCGGGGTAAGTGAACACCCTGCCCAACCATTTTATATTAATGTTAACGCTCTATTTCGATGGGAGATATAGCACCTACCCTATTTTTGGGGTTTTAATTAAATTTAGTCAGAGTTATGTGCTTGTTCTCCACATTTAGTGGAGCTTTCTAGCTGACATTAGGGAAAATGCATGGGGAGGTCAATTTTCAACCAATTTTGGTGAAAAAAGTCTACCTAGACTAATTGGAGCATTCTTGAGCCATTGGTGCAGAGAAAATAACCATTGGAGCCCATAAACATATGTAATTTACAATTTTGAGCAAAATGACAAAGAGGGACATGTCATTGGGAGTTGGACCAGTAGAAGTAGCCCAAGAGGGGTGAACTGCTTCATCATGCCTACTATGTAAAACTTATGTGTGAATTTTTTTCTCTGTTATGCACTATTGTTCAATGTTTTTAAAGCTTATTTACATGCTTAAAGTTCACTAATTCATCTAATTTTCTTGGTTAAAACTCTCATTCCTTAAGCAAACATATGGAGACAAATTGTACATGTTTATATCACTGAAAGGACACTTAGCACAACAAAACTAATACGCTCCTTTCAGATCACATAATCACTTATATCAATTTTTTTTTAATTAGCAATTAGTTATACAATATAGTTTCAATCTTCTCACAACAATAAGAAACTGTAGATAGAACAGTAAACTAATGCACAATAGAAGACAACCAAGAATAATAGAGACAAATTATTTGGTCAAAGACTAGAGAAAATCCCCACAAGGGGAAAACCCTTTCAAAATTATTTTTCTATTAGATTGTCAACAAATGTTCAATAGATATATGATGCTCCAATTCATCAACAGTGAGTCATAGTACAAACTTTGACTATCCAAAATCAACTAACCAATATCCAATCAAAGATGACCCCAAAAGTCAAATATGTTCAACAAGTCAAATATGCAATTCTATTCAAATTCAAAAACAATAGCAACAACGCTAACCAATCAATGATCAATGATCAAATATCCTCCAAATCAGCTCGATCAACAATCAGAAAATGTGGCCTCCTTTGTTGGTCATGTTCAACCCAAAATAGTGCTTGCAAACATGGTCAAAGTCAAAATTTGACATGTGGAAACCCTAGCCAAAATTTTGTAGTCAACTTTGGTCAAACGACCCAAAACATTTCAGTCAATGTTCCAGTCAACTCATACCTCCAAACAGATCATAAATTCAAAGTTAAACCAAGTCAAACTATGCTCTGAGTCCCAAAAGTCAATGTTGGTCAAAGTCCCAAAACAGAAGGCAAATTCATCTAATAGAAATTGACACTCTCCTTTTCACGTGTGAAGATGAACCTACAATTTCAGATCTATATGAACCAATCCAAAAGAAAAATGTTATGTGTTTTGCATGACCTCCAAGTGATGTGACATCAGGTCTATTTATATGTGTTGGAGGGGGATGAATTTCCTTTCCCATGTCGACTAGTACTTTTGTGCACATGTGGGTTTCACATCAAAAATAATATTTTTTCTTGAACAAATTTAATTCTTCCAAGGGCTAGTAGGGGATTCTCTAGATAAGGAAGGCTTCCCAATGGAGGGAATTTCTCCCTGAGGTGCCAAATTTCAATACTCCCTCTCAGTTAGGGAGGAATTATTGACTGCATCATGAATCTCATTTGAAATGTTCTATTATCGTCATCATTCTATCATATCATGTTTCTCCTTTGCTCATCTATTGAACACTCTCTAATATAAATAAGAAGAATCATCATAAGGGAGCTTCGACTACCACCCTATATTCAAGGACAATAGGAATGATAATAATTACCATGAGGTAAGGATCACAAGTATCCTATTATTCGTTGATCTTCCCACCTTGGCCCTCAAGATTCAAGTGGTAGAAAACTTGCATCACTTCACTTGCAAGATACCACTTACCATAAATGATAAGGATCACAACTATCTCAAGTCTCCTCACCCATTGGCCAGATGGGTGGAAATCACAACAAGCCCATCTTGTTGGTAGTATGTACACTCAAGTATACTTTGTCAAGTCCTATAAGTGATAATAGGCAAGACACTACTTACCATGAGAGGTAAGGATCATAGCTATCCTAATGTCATAAAATAGGCAGGATACTACTTACCATGAGGTAAGGATCACAATTATCATATTGTCTAGAGTCCCCTCAACCCTAGGAGCTCTTCAGCTAAATTCCTCTCCCTCGGAGCTCAAACAAGGGGGAAGAGCATAACTTAGTGTCCTCGATTAGTTGTGACCCCTTCTGGGACGGTCACATCCATAAGTCCAAGCTACTTTATGAAGACCAAGAACTTCCCTTTTGGAAAAGCCTTGGCGAGAATATCTACTATCTTCTCATCAGTCGAAATGTGATGGAGTCTCACTGCTCCTCTCTGCACCATATCTCAGATGTAATGGTATCTAATCTCAATATGCTTGGACTTGTGGAACACAAGATTCTCTGCCAATTAGATCCCACTTTTGTTGTCGCAATATATCATTTTCGTATCCAAAACTTGCGTAAATAGCTATCCAAAGAGCTTCCTCAACCATACTCCCTCACAACTAGCCATGCTAGCCGCAATATATTCAGCCTCATACAAGATATCATGGTAGATCCAAGGCTAAAACAACACCCTGATGTGCTCTTCTTGTCAATAACATATTCGGCCTAGTCAACATAAGTGTATCCATGAAGTCTCACATCTCTGGCAGTATATCTCAAACCAAGATTAATCATTCCATGAAAATATATCAACACATGCTTAGAAACGACCCAATGTGCATGTACAGGCCTAGTCATAAATTGACTCACAGTGTTAACTACAAAACAAATGTCCAGTCGATTTTTCACAACGAACATCAATGCCCCAATCAACTGTCAATACTCGGAGGGATTCACCAAGTCGGGTCCAACAATTTCTCCACATAGCTTCTTGAAGTTCATCTTCGTCGATGTGGCCATGGAATTGCATTCTACCATTCCAAATATTTCCAGCAGATTCATGACATATTTCCCTTGTGAAAGGAAATTTTCACTAGGTCTCTACCACACCTCTAAGCCCAGGAAGTAGTGCATCAATCCAAGGTCTTTCATCTCAAATTCAGAGGCCAACTCCCTCTTACATTCAAGAATCAAAGGCTCTCCACCTGTTAAGAATAATTTTTCAACATATAAAACAAAAATCAGGGGCATGCCTTGTAAAAATTTGAACTATAGGTTTAGGTCGGAATTGCTTCTCTTGAATCCAAGCTTCATCGATTAGTTATTAATGTGAGCATACTAAGCCCTAAGGTCTTGCTTCAATCCATAGAGTGCCTTCTTCAACTTGCACACATGAGTCTTTTTGTCTTGTACTTCAAATCCCTCTGGTTGCTCAACACATACTTCTTCCTAGAGTATTCCATGTAAAATTGTGGTCTTCACATCCATCTAGTGAAGCTTCCATCCCTGGCAAGAAACTACATCCACAATATATCTAATGGTAGTATATCAGGCGACCAGTGCAAAGATGTGATCATAATATTCTCCCTCTTTCTGTGAGAATTATCTAGCCAAAGGACCTACCTATATTTCTTGATACTTACATCTACTCCATGCTTGATCTTGTACAACCATTTAGAAGTCACAACAGACTTTCCTTCGGACCTTGTAGCTACTTCCCACACATCATTCTTCATTATAGACTCGTATTCTTCGGCCATAACATTCTTCTAGACCAGCTGTTAATTTTGGACAACTAGGTCTAAACTCCATGTTGTGATGCTCAGATGAAGATGCCAATATTTTTATTGGATTCCTCTTTCGAAGAGGTGCAAGATCGATCTAAAGATCATCTTGATCCGATGAGTAGAACATTTATTTTGAATTTATTCAAAATATGTGCAGGTCGACCAAAATTGAAATGTAGGCTTGAAACCCCAGTAGATGTGTCACACACCCTCACTGATGGATATATATAGGTCAACATTGGAGGTCATTTTCACTCATCCATCATCACACATTCTCTCTCCTCATTTGATTGGTTCGATCATCACTTAGAGTCTCTTCTTCTCCACACGTGGGAAACACAGCAAAAGGAATTTTTGTTTTCGACCAAGGGTTTTCAGTGCAGAGTTGACCAGCAGTGACTTTGGTCAACGCATGGTAAAACTGACCCCAATCTTGGTCAAATTTCCTATTTCTACAGTATGCATTTATTGGCATAGAAATTGAGGTTGACCGTTGACTTTGACCAAACTGCATTGACTTTTTGCTGCTTTTGTTTTGCGTTGACTGTTGACTGGGACAGCGTTGACTTTCGTTGACTAGTATAGTTGTTCAAGAGGGTTGTGTGACACTTCTGGTTGGCTGACTGTATTGAGACTTTGTTGGTTGAAGCATCATGTTGATCGTCGTAACGCACCACAACACATATATTTTGTTGATCAAGTTAAGTGTAATTTTCGGCTTGTCTTCTATCGATCTACTGGTATGTTCTATCAACATTTTACTTTCTTGTTTATGTGACTGTTATTTGATATTGGGGATAAAAGTAAAGTTGCATCAAGCATAGAACATCTACAAAAATTTACATGGTTTCAGAGCTGAGGTGAAGACAAAGCCCAAGTTTGTAGCAATCACCGAAGAAGAGCATGGGTACCTCAAACTATAATGGATTTAAAGCTGATGACAAATTGATTGGGAAGGAAGACTTCCATGCCTGGAAGATGACTTTGGATCTTATGTTGGAAGACCAAGATGTCATGGACTATGTGCAGGATAAAATCCAAGAGCCTCCATCCTCTGCACCTGCTGCCAACAAGTAAAAGTATAAGAAGGGGGAAATCAAAGCAAAGTTGATGATCCGAGATTCAATTCATAAGAGTCTGGTAGCCTACATCTCTAAGATGTTCACATCCAAGGAGATGTATGATAAGTTGGTCAACATGTTCAAGGCCAACAATGCAAATCAAGTCCTTTTCTTCAAGAACAAACTAAAGAATCTGAAGAAAGGAAAGGATGAATCTGTTCAATCATATTTTCTAAAATTGATTGAGATCGAAAATAATCTTCTGGCCATTGGCGAGATAATAGTTGATCAAGAAATGGTTCTCGCCATACTTGGAGGTCTCTCCTCCAAATGGCATGTATTCAATACTACCATTCTCAATAAAAATGTGATACCTGATTTTGAATAAGTACTATCGAGATGCGTACAAGAAGAGACAATGATGAACGAATATGAAAATGAATGAAATGATGCCTTCACTGCTCATGCTAAGAAGAAGAAAAATGGTGGCCCAAGGAACAAAGGAAGAGCAGGGGCCCAGGGAAAGAAATAAAAATGTTACACATGTCACAAGATCGACCACTATGCTAGAGAATTCCCTTTCAAGAAGGATTCTCCTGATGATGATGACAACAACAACAGCCGGAGGAATGGAAATCAAAGGAACAATAGGATCAAAGGAAAGAGGAAGGCTCCCTCTAGTGGAAATGGGCAACCTTTCAAAAGGTCGAGAAATTCCAAGTATGAGGAATCTAATGTTGTTGATGATAAAAGAAATGAATTCGTTCTTGTATCTGCCCTCTCTGCTGCATCTCCACCCGACACTATGGATGTCTGGTTGATAGATAGTGGTGCCTCAAGACACATCACTGGGTTCAAAGAAGCACTTTCTAACATGGTTGAGAAGGATGTTAATCTGAAAACTATCCTTGGAGATAATGCCACATATCCCATGAAAGGGACTGGGACTATGACCCTCCACTTGTCTCAAGGTCAAGTCCTCCGCTTGCAAGATGTACTATATGTAACTTATTTGAATAAGAACCTTGTGTCTATTTCAGCCATGGAAGACAAAGGTTTCAATGTGGCATTCATTGATGGGAAGGTGCGCATCTGGAAGAAGAGTTTCAAGGAAGTTATCACGATTGGGTTTAGAGTTGATACACTCTACCAGGTTGAAGGAAGTCCACTGGGAGCGATGACATGTGATACTATCCGACACACTGAACTATGGCACTGGAGGTTTGGACACCTTCACTACAAATCCCTTCCCGAAGCAAGGAAGATGGTGATGGGGATGCCTGAGTTCACAAATTATCGTGAAGGTGTATGTTAGGGCTATGCTGAAGGAAAGCATACAAGGGGGCCTTTCCCCTCAAGTGTCACAAAGACATCTAATGTCTCACAATTGATGCATTCTTATCTGTATGGTATGCTGCCCATGACATCCTTGGGAGGATGTTCTTATTATATGATGTTCATAAATGACTTCTCTTGCAAAACCTGCATATACTTCTTAAAGAAGAAGGATGAGGCTTTAATGTGGTTCCATACCTTCAAAGCCTTGGTGTACAATTCAACAGGAAAGAATATCAAGACATTGAGGACCGATAATGGCACTGAATATGATATGAACGAGTTCAAGAACTTTTGTAAAGAAGCTAGCATCAAGAGGGAGACCACAATTGTCTATACTCCTGAGCAAAATGGCGTTGATGAAAGAAAGAACAAGACCATTGTGGAAGCTGCCCGTGGCATGCTATGTGACCAAGGTCTTTCGAAGTTTCTATGGGGAGAAGCTGCGAACTCTGTTGTGTACATACAAAATCGATGCCCGCATTCCGCTTTGGACTCCAAAACTCCCGAAGAGGATTTCTCTAGTAAGGAAACCAACATCTCACATTTTAGAGTTTTTGGATGTCCTATTTATTTTCATGTACCAAAGGAAAAGAGGAGCAAGCTGGATGCTTCTGGAAAGAAGGGAATGTTTGTGGGCTACAGCGAAACTTCGAAGGCATATAGAGTCTATGTGTCTGGTCAAAGGGAAGTGGAGATATGCCACATTGTTGCCTTTGACAAAGATGCTTCCCTGGGGAAAGTAATCAATCTTCCGAGATCTGAGGAAGATCATGAAGCAAGGCCTTGAAATCAAGAAGAACCGAAGGATGTGACAATGCCTGATATTGAAGGACCGATATTGATCCACCTCCTTCAATGAAAAGAAAACCATCATGGCTCAGGGACACTCTTGAGGATGCTGAGAGACATATGGCCCCAAGGGGGACCTTCTATGAAAGCAAGAAGTCAAATAGATATCAAGGGTATCTAGCAGCCATGAGTACAATCATAAAATCTGAGTCTGGATCTTTTGAGGAATTCGTAAAGCATCAAGTCTGGAATGATGCTATGCATGAAGAATATGAGTCCATTATGAAGAATGATGTCTGGGATGTGGTTTTGAGATTTGAGGACAAAGCAGTTGTCACCTCGAAATGGCTCTATAAGATCAAGCATGGATCTGATGGTAGTGATGAAAAGTTCAAGGAAAGATTCGTTGCCCGTGGCTTCTCTCAAAATGAAGGCGTAGACTATGATGATATATTTTCACTTGTGGCCCGATATACCACCATCTGATCTATCATAGCCCTTGCTACTACACAAGGATGGAATCTTCATCAGATGGATGCGAAGACCGCATTTCTGCATGGTGCAATAAAGGATGAGGTGTATGTCGAGAAACCTCTGGAGTTCGAAGTCCAAGATTAGGACACCCATGTTTGCAGGTTGAAGAAAGCCCTCTATGGGTTGAAGCAAGCACCCAGAGCTTGGTACGAGAGGATAGATAGCTACCTGATGAAGCTGGGCTTCACTCATAGTAATGTTGATCCGAACCTTTACCTCAAGGTTGATAGAGAAAAGCCTCTCATTCTAGTGTTGTATGTGGATGACCTCTTCCTGACAGGTGCTGACCCTCTCATTCATCAATGTAAGAGGGAGATCACTGATGAGTTCAAGATGAAGGACCTAGGACTGATGCATTACTTCATAGGCCTAGAGGACTGGAAGAGACCTGGCGAAATTTTCCTTTCTCAAGGAAAATATATTGTGAAGCTTCTAGAAAGATTTGGAATGGTGGACTGTAAGTCCGTGTCGACACCGATGGAGCTCAACATTAAGAAGTTGAGTGGAAGCATTGTTGGGCCCGTGCTAGAAAATCCTACTAAGTATCGCCAACTCGTAGGGCCCTGATGTTCTTAGTAAACACCCGTCCAGATGTTTGTTTTGCAATGAACACTTTGAGTCAACATATGGTTGAACCTCATCACATTCACTGGGTTGGTTCCAAGAATCTGTTGAGATACCTTCGGGGCACGATAAACCATGGGCAAAGATACACTGTCGAGAGTGTGACACTCTATGGATATACTGATGCCGATTGGGCTGGCATTGTGGTGGATCGTAAGAGCACATCAGGATGCTAATTCACACTTGGGTTTGCTTCGATATCATGGATGAGCAGGAAGAAGAAGTCAGTGGCTTTGAGCACCGTTGAGGCCGAATACATTGCAGCAAGTATGATCTGTTGTGAAGCAGTTTGGTTGCGAAATCTCTTCAGTGAGCTGTTTGGGCATGTGCTAGATACCACCGTGATACTCTGTGATAACCAGAGTGGGATTCAGTTGTCCGAGAATCCCATGTTCCATGATCGATCCAAGCATATTGATATCAGGTACCACTTTATCCAAGATATGGTACAACGAGGAACCGTCAGGCTCAATCATATTGCAACTGACGAGTAGGTCACAGACATTCTCACAAAGCCCTTGGGGAAGGTCAAGTTCCTAACCTTCTGTGAGAATCTTGGAATCGTGGAATGACCCTACACTGAGGGTCTTGTTGGACGATGAGCTCTAGGAGCTCTAGGGGGCTTTGGAGATAGCCTCTCGGAGCTATAAGCACTCACAGGGCTAGGCTTGTCGAACCTTGTGGTGCTTCTACCCCACCGTTATGATGTTGAGTTGGTTCACCTCTCATGATCTGTGCCCCGTATGCATCCTACCTATTGAGTCTCGGACTCATGGGAATTACCTCTCATTTGGTCAGTGAGGTGAGAAAAGCTAGAGACTAGTAGTAAAGACCGATGGATGCATCAGAGATTGTCGTACTCTCTATGTCTAGGATGGCGCGTGTCCAACCACTTGATTTGGGATCAATTCTAGTGAGGTTTTGGACCTCCAACTGACTTTGGGTCAGGTAAACCAGCTTCAGTTTGGTATGTGACTCTTTGGAGTCCTATAGAGGTTTTAGACCTCTACACTGAATTTGTCAGCCGGGAATGATGTCTTTGTGACTGACCCACTTTTGTTCTGAAATAAATAAGCCAACAAAGCAAGTTACGGCAAGATGACGCACGATGTTTGGATGGCACAGGTGGATGGATTTCTCCCTAGTTGAGAGGGAGTGTTAATTTTGGATAACTAGGTCCAAACTCCATGTTGTGATGCTCAGATGAAGATGCCAATATTTTTATTGGATTCCTCTTTCAGAGAGGTGCAATATCAATCTAAATATCATCTTGATCCGATGAGATGAACATTTATTTTGAATTTATTCAAAATATGTGCAGGTCGGCGAGAATTGAAATGTAGGCTTGAAGCCCCAGCAGATGTGTCACAAACCTCACTGATGGATATATATAGGTCAATGTTGGAGGTCATTTTCACTCATCCATCATCACATATTCTCTCTCCTCATCTGATTGGTTCGATCATCATTTAGAGTCTCTTCTTCTCCACACATGGGAAATGCAGCAAAAGGAATTTTTGTTTTCGACCTAGGATTTTCAACGCAGAGTTGACCAGCCTTGACTTTGGTCAACGCATGGTCAAACTGACCCCAATCTTGGTCAAAATTCCAATTTCTGCAGTCCGCATTTATTGGCACAGAAATCAAGGTTGACCGTTGACTTTTATCGGGCTGCATTGACTTTTTGTTGCTACTGTTTTGCGTTGACTGTTCACTGGGACAATGTTGACTTTCATTGACTTTGGGTTGACTGGTATAGATGTCTGAGAGGGTTGTGTGACAATTTTGGTTGGATGACCGTATTGAGACTTTATTGGTTGAAGCACCCTGTTGACTGCTATAACGCACCACAACACATATATTTTGTTGATCAAGTTAAGTGCAATTTTTGGCTTGTCTTCTGTCGATCTACTGGTATGTTCTATCAGCATTTTACTTTCTTGTTTATGTGATTGTTGTTTGATATTGGGAATAAAATTAAAGTTGCATCAAGGATAGAAAATCTACGAAAATTTACACCCGCTCTTTTATTGCTTCTTCAAAAGTGGGAGGCTAAACCTGTATGATGGTCCTCATAGCTACAACATAAAATTGGTATCACAATGGCGCCTTACTTTCTTTGAAGGTTCCTTTAGCAACAACATGTCTTTCAACATCCTTTAAGGTATGACAAAGCCATAATGGTCTCTTCTTGACAGGAGGATCACATGGAGTAGGATCTCAAGGGTCCATGGGTTCCAAAGGATCATCAACAACAATAGTCTTAGATTCAAGCACAGAAGGACCTTCCAAAAGATCACCTTCCTTGTTCTCAACATCGAAAGGAGGAGGAGGAGGAGTGTTCCTTTCTTTCCCAAGGGAAACATCTTCATATAAATTCACATCCTTGCTAAAATTGATATTCCTTTAACCAGGAACATATGTTCTAAAAGATTTTTCACAATAACCAACAAATGTACAGTTCTTCCCTAAAGCTTCCAGCTTGTTCCTCTTGTCCTTCAGCACATGAAAGTATACAGGGAAGCTAAAGATCCTCAAGTGCCCAACATTGGTCTTTACACCCGTGAACACTTCTTCGAGGGCCTTGTCACCCAAGGCTTGATGAGGGGTCTTATTTTGAAAATAGACCACAATGTTTGAAGCTTCACCCCACTTAAAATTTGAAATTTTTTGATCATGCAGCATGGCTCGTGAAACTTCCATGATGGTCATATTCCTTCTTTCATCCACTCCATTTTATTAAGGGTTTTAAGGTACAATAGTCTCATTCTTGATCCCATCTTTCTTTCAAAATTCAATGAATTCATTTGAAGTATGAATTATCCACCATTATCAAACTTGAATTCTTTGATTCTCTTCCCTATTTGATTCTCTATAAGAGCCTTGAAGTCCTTGAACATATCAAATGCCTCGTCCTTGTTCTTCAATAATAATATCCATGTCTTTCATGATAAATCATCCACAAAGGTTATATAATAGAGGTAACCACCAAAATATTTCATCGGCATGGCTCCACATAGATCAAAATGTATGAGTTGTAGAATTTCATTAGTCCTACTAATACTAGAAGGGAATGGTCCCTTTGATTTCTTTCCTTTAGCACATCCTAAAGAGATCCCATCATGATTAGCTTGAACCTCAGGCATTCTAGAAACCTTCCTCTTTACTTTAGGCAGAGCTTCATAGTGAAGACGAGAAAACCTTCAGTGTCATAGCTCACTTTGATGATTGTTACCATGTACTAATGTTTTGATTGGTCTTCCATTGACTCTATAGAGTCGTTCAATTCTTGATCCCAAAGTGAATGCATCCCTCATGCGATATTACATAGGCCAAGCGATGGAATTTCCTTTTATGAAGGCAACCCTCGTCCCTTTGTCTTCAAAGGCAGATATAGATACTATATTTTTCTTCAATCTTGGTACGTACATAAAAACAAGTAGATGTACGATTTCACCATAATCCAAATGAAATGCAACAAAACCAAAGTCCTTCATAGGATAAGTATAATTGTCTCCAAGAATGATCTTAAAATTAGTCTCCCTCTCAACCAGGTTTGAAAGGACTTCACAATACCCAACAAAGTGTCTAGAAGCCCCACTATCTACAAACCGACTATCAAATGATTCTGGAGGAACTAGAAATAGAAGAAATAAGAAACTATTTAGATTGAGTAGCAACTACATTATTTCCATATCTTGTATTCCTTGATCTCTTTTGAGGATGGTGGCCTTCATCACGATCATTAGGAGTGTCTATTCTTTACTATAATTAGACATGTTGTTGTTGAAGCCATGATTTACATTGTTGAAGGACCTATGAGCATTTCACTTCTTTGCACAATCTCGAGAATAATGACCATGTTTGTGGCAATTGTAACATTCAAATTTTGTTAGTTCCCTTTAAATCTTCTATTAGACTCTTGGAATTCTGGAGCGGGATTTCTAGGATTAGATGGTCCTCATATTCCTTTATTCTTCTTAGCTTGAGAAACAAATGTAGAGGGTTATCCTTCTTCATGCTTTTGAATCCTCCCTCTAGAAATCATCCTAGACCCTTCTTGAGTGTAATTGCCAACTAGTTCATCAAATGTCAGAAACTTGTCATTGTTGCTAATAGTTGGAATGAATGTATCCCATATTGGAGGAAGGCCTCCAAGTGCAACAAGCACCAACTCTCTATCAGACATAAGTTCTCTAGCAGTTAGAAACTGATCCTTGAGTTGGGATATCCTCATGAAGTATGACTGCACAATCTCTCCCTTTTTCATTTTGATGTCCTTGGGTTAATTTCAAGGAGAGAATATGATTCAAATTGTTGACCTCACACATCTTGACCAACTTATCATAGAATTCCTTGGGATTTTTCAACTTAGAAATGTAAGTAAAAAAATTATCTCTCAAAGAATCAATAATTATTTTCTTGGCTTTGATGTCACATTTCTTGTACTTGGACTTGATAGCAGTAGAAGCATTCTCCAAAGGCTCGGGTATTTTCCTTGCACATATTCCAAGACATCATTCTCATCCAACGTCACTTCCAACCTGATTTTCCAAACAACAAAATTTGATGGTTCATTCAACTTCTCTCCCTCCTTGAAGTATGAGGTAGACATCTTGTCCAATTAAATTAATATTTCTTTAAATCCCTTCAAAGATGATTTCTTGTCTCTTGTATCCTTGGGATTTTCTTCAACTCAATTTTGACACCATGTTAATTTTCTAGTGTTCTATGCTTAACACAATCACTTATATCAATTCTTCTTCAATTAACAATCAATTATCCAATATAATTCAATATTCTAGATTCTAAACCAATGCACAATAGAAGATAACCAAGAACAATAGAGACGCAATATTTGGTCAAAGACCAGGGAAAATTCCCACAAGGAGGAAAACCCTTTCAAAATTCTTCTTCTATTATATTGTCATCAAATGTTTAACAAAGAGATGAAATGTTCCAATTCGTCAACAATGAGTCAAACTCATACCTTTGACTATCTAAAATCAACTAACCAATATCCAATCAAAGATGAGCCCAAAAGTCAAATCTACAATTATAGTCAAAGTCAAGAATAGCAACAACCCTAAATAGTCAATGGTCAATAGTCAAATCACCTCCAAATCAACTCAGTCAATAGTCAATAAATGCAACCTCCTTTGTGTGGAGAATTTGGAGGGTTGGTGATTAATTCAAATTCTCTTCTTGATAATTACTTGTGAACTTACTTGATTTAATTATGTCTTATTTTCTTAACTTATTTAGTCTTTCATCAAGTCAATTACCAAAATACAAGAGACACAAATTTAGGCTCTTCGAGCCAGGGCAAAACCTCTCCCTCTTGGAGAGGAGAACCCAAGAAATTCTTCTTATAGACTTTCAGATGACAAGTACCATGACTAAGACTTTAGACCCTTGACCTTTGTATGCTTCCAATACCTTGTCACTGCTTCTTCATTAGCTTCTTAAGATGATCCTTCTTTCCTGCACCTTCCCGCAGCGATCTGCACCAGGGCTAGAGATCTCGATCTCTGCTTGTACTCTTCCTTTTTCGGTTGTGTGAGATTCTTGTTGTCTGTTAGCACCTTATTATATGTTGTCCTATTTAACATAACCCTATTCTTAGACTGGGCTTAGTTCTATTTTATAACTTCACCCAGTCTCTTCTACGCACTTAAACGCCGCCCTTTCCACGCACTTCAAAGCATTCCTTCTTTCACATTTAGCCTCAGACTTCAACGCATTCCTTATTAAGGTATTAACTTCAGACTTCAACACATTCCTTCAGGCAGCATCTTCACTATGTATATATATATCTCTGTCTCTTCCAATATGTATTACACACTGTGTAATCCGCACTATTAAAACTTCGGACTTTTCCGAACTTCAGACTTGTTCTTGACTACAAATATAATCTTCTTTTTGCATTTCTGTTTTACCCTTAAAAGAAATCTTTCCATATCACCAAAAACAGTTCAAATGTGTCCTCGTATTTTTGTTCCATATTAACTAAAGTGCTTCTTCCAAATGAGCCACAATCTAACTTTATATATACATAACATGTCTCTTTATTTGATCTTACATGAAGGGTTGCTTCTGAGCCGACTTGTGTAGGGGTATTTAAGCTGACTAGTTCATTGTCTTCAACGCTGAACTTAAGCCATAATGTGACAAGATATGGAGGCATACAAATGTATCTTTGACTTATCATAATCAGACTCTTTAATATATTTATAACCAGAAGACAAATTCCTAAAGGACATCAAGAAGAAGTCTTTTGACCTATAATAAAGATTTGCTCATGAAACCCATGAAGCAAGCATACCAAGAATATATTTTATTATGTTTGTCTTCTTCATTACATAAATACATAATTACATAGTCAATATGAAGATCAATCCTAGTTACGCTTTCCAACACTTTGTTGGTCAAATTCAACCAAAAACTGTGCCAAAATAGTGCCTACAAATCTGTTTAAAGCCAAACTTTAACTTGCAGAAGCCTTAGTTGAAATTCTACAGTCAAATTTGGTCAAACAACTTAGAAAATCTCATTCAATGTGCCAATCAACTCGACCCTCCAAACATATCATAAATTCAAAGTCAAACCAAGTCAAACTATGCTCTAAGTCCCAAAAGTGAATGTTGGTCAAAGGCCCAAAACATAAGACAAATTCATCCAACACAAAATGACTCCCTCCTTTGCATGTGGGAATATGAACCTACAATTTTAAAGTTATATGAACCAATACAAGAGAAGAACGTGATGTGTGTTGAATGACCTTTAAGTGATGTGACATGATGTCTATTCATAGGTGTTGGAGGAGGACGAATTTCATTCCCTAGATCGACTTGTACTTTTGTGCACATGTGGGTTTCACATTAAAAATAATATTTTTTCTTGACCAAATTAAATTCTTCCAATGGCTATTAGGGGCTTCTCTAGATGAGGAAGGCTTCCCAATGGAGGGAATTCCTCCCTGAGCTGCCAAATTTCAACATTAGAAGACTCATCATCATTAGTGATCATATGAAAAGGGCTGATGCAATGATTCACAGATGACTCAAATATATTCCTAGGACCATAAGGAAGGCACGGGGAAACAAGGCCCCTATTGATGTCATCATTAGTATCATAGATTGGACCTTTGCCAAAATGACAGTAAATTGTTTCCCACCATCCTTCTTCCCACATGGGAATATGATCATCTTACATTTCAATGTTATCAATGGGTATATCATTATAAATAACGTCATGGAGAAAGGGAAGACTAACCTTCACCTCATCTTCCTTGTCAATATCATAAACAGGGTCATTGTCGAAATGATGGTTGTTGATATCCCATTTTCCTTCGATTATGTGGAAGAATCCACAAATGTCAACCTCAGGGAAAGCAATAATGTCCACATTCTCAAGATCTTCATGAAGCACATTATTCAACATCCCTTCTTGAATGAGAGGACCAACTTCAATAGGTTCATCATCATGGACCTGGGCTTCCACAGGGATTTCATCTTTATCGGTGTCATATCCAATTCCCCAATCTGCATCCCAAAAGTCTACCATATATGCCTCATCAACTTGATTGTCACAGTATTCCTTATAATAATCCCACTCTTCATTATTAGGTAGGGAAAGCTTATATTTCTTCTCATTTTCTTGAACAATATCACATACAGTGTTTAGTATATAGTTTTGGTAAATAAAGTTCTAGGATAAGGGTGTTTGTAGGATCCTTTTTGTATTCACATTTCATCTCATAAATCTTTCCTCCTTGTTAAAAAAATGGAATACGGGATCTTTTCCTTCACACTCCTCTATTAGTCACCCGCATGACTTCTTATATTCATCCATCCTTTCTTGCAGTATTTGGAGGCTTATGGGATCTAGAACCTCGTCATCATCCTCATAAAATTCTTCTTGAGTGTAGTCCTTAAGGTCCTCATCTTGATGATCCAAAAGGGGATCCCTTTCTTCCTCATGGTCCTCCTCATGTTCACTAAAGGCTTCTTCAAATGCTTGGTCCAAGATTTGACATGCTTCTTCAATGGATAGAGAACTTGGGCCTTTATGCAAGAGGAAACATAAAACTAACAAAGAAAGAGAAAATTCTTTTAGGTTCACATGAATTGAGCCAATCAGTATCCAGAGAAATAGGTAAGACAAACAATTCCATCATGTCGTGAAGTTGAGTTATATTTCGACACATCGAAATATACCTTACAAAATTTACACAATGATTGGCTACTAAGAGTAGATCCCCATTGAATGTTGGCATATCCCTCGTGTGTTTGTAACTTGATGGGATCCATGGTATAACTATGGCAAGAAAATTATTGATAAATACTTTGTTGGTTTCTATATGCCAATGGCATGGCAGTCGCAAAAAGAGGATCTATATTGTCGTCAAAGAATCACTTCTTCAAATATCAGATCAAGGAGGTATACATGCTTCCTCCTCAGATATAATGCCAAAAATGTTGCCACAATCTAGCATGGGTCCTAGGAGGGGTACTTAAGGGATAAATACTAGACCAAATGACAACAATGGGAAAAAGACCCATTGTCACCTCAGTCATTGTCCCTTGTTCTTTACGACCTTTCACAGATGGGAGGTGTCTCGGTGTGAAGGAAATCACTTATAATGATAGAATCAAGGGCTAGGTATGAAGTGATTTACAAGGCCCATTAAAAGGAGAGGCTCAATTATGGCTTAATGAAATAAAATCTCTCCAAGAAAGACCTAAGAGGAGATTCAAGACCTAGGGTTGTGGATATTCAATGATGATAAGTATATCTAGTATCAAGGCTTCCAAGGTGAAAA
This sequence comes from Pinus albicaulis, assembly GCA_034641835.2. Taxonomy (NCBI): domain Eukaryota; kingdom Viridiplantae; phylum Streptophyta; class Pinopsida; order Pinales; family Pinaceae; genus Pinus; species Pinus albicaulis. The sequence continues at coordinate 1,371,171,283 of CM076572.1, read as the reverse complement.
AATACCTCTCTAGGGGCTTTGCAAGAAGATTCTTCTTCAAATATGGTTTTTTCTCCACTAGAGAGACCTAGAAAGAAATCCAAGCAAGACCTAGGGCTTTTTAGTAATCATGGGAGGAATTCCTCTAATGTGATCACTAGGTCAAGCTAGGGTAGAGAAAGGGTCAAGAATTAGCTTTCAAAGTTAGAGCTAGGGCTTTCATTTTCTCACAATCCAACTATGGGAATTCTTTGAAACCTTGGGGATCCTTAGAGGAGAAACCAGTGTAGTTCCTTGTCCAAATGGAATTGGAAAATCCCTCCTCTAATGAAATTCACATGGGGGCCTAGCAAAGTCGTTTATGATGGGAGGCCAAAAATTTTGGTGGAGAAAAAGATAAGGAAATTAAGGGTGATCACCAAATTTTCTTAGACTAGTGTCTTCCCCTTGGGCTATGGAGTCCATGTGATTCAAAATTGGACTAAATATTTTCTCAAGGAGGCTAAAAGGTGATGCCCTATAACCTACCTTTCAACAATTACCCACCCAATCTCTATGGACTCTCATGGAAGGAAAAAAAAAATCAATCCCCTAGGAGCATTCATATACTTGTTATTCAATGAGTAACATGTGCAATTCACAATATTTACAATGATTTTCAATACATTGGCGCGCAAAATGAATAACTAGTCGTAATAATTCCACACATTAAACATCATTCATGAAAAATATTCAACAATATTTACTTACAACATAACAAGAGATATATCAAATCCAAGATCAAGAAAGCATTACCAAGAGACAACGAATTTAGCTCCCAAAAATATTGAAATGCATCAAAATATCTCCAAAAGACATCCAAGGAAAAAGTTCAAAATTCTCCAAGGGCGATAGATCCAAGTGTGATGATGATGCTCTCTCTCAATGGGAGAGATAAATATATATAGTCTTCTATCCTATTCAAATTAGCCTAATATTCCCCTAAATTATTTTAATGTGCAAAATAACACATCTTTGGTGAAAATCCCACCAACTAGCTCATAAAGTGAAGAATAAGTCATCCAAAATTAAGATGAAATGATGAAACAATGGTGTAGGAGGGTTGTTGGAGGGCCTCATTGAGTCCTTAAGGTGCCATCTTGAGAGTGAGGTCTCCATGAATGATAGTCAAGGGGGTGGCCCCTTGATATTTAAGTAATACATCATCTGGTGCTCAAAGCAGTTCAGTGCACAAGTAGTGGTCTCATGAGTCTCCTGGTTAAAAATAAGCCTATAGACTGCTCCAAATGAGGGCACGAAAGATGGTGCTTGCCCTCCCATGTTTCAAGGATGAGACAAAACTCCTTCGAGCCTTGGTTTACCTACCAAATCCTGTATATACTGCTAAGCCAACTGGAGGCAATACTAATGCAAGTGCCTCATCTCAGATATAATGTGGGGAAATGAACAAGTTGCTAAAGGTGTTGAGGCTTCCCATGGCATGATATAATTCTCTATCACATGATGGAAACCCATGGCTCTCAATGCTTCCCCTACAAGTGTTAATATGGTCCTCTGATGGGCCTTGGTCGTAGTTAAGTTACCCATCACATGATGAAACCACCTGGAAATCATGTATAAGATCAAATGCATCTCCTCACTTTCAGATACAATAATTCAATAATGCAATTGAGTGAATAAGCTTGTGAGTCAAGGAAAAAAATGAGACTTCATAGCAAGTTTTCCTTCTAAATTTGGGGCTTTAAGCATGTAATGGTGTTACTGTTGGAAACACTGATAGGGGAGTGAATCAATATTTCTTATCAACTAGTATAATTTTAACTTCACAGAGAATTAATTTTTATTAGCATTAGATAAATATAAGCAATCATCAACACCATTCAACAATGCACAATAATAAAGATAGTAGAAACAAATATTTTTAGGTGAAAACCCATTCGAGACAAAAACCACCAAACACTTTTTAATATTTGTCTTTCAATAAAATGTACATCAATATCTTCAGTTCCAACTGAGGGAGACTACAACCCCTTGTTTTACAAGGTCCAACCTGTAGGACACTCCTATGCCCTATTTACCAACTTCAATTGGGAGGACGCCCCAACGCCCTGGTTTATATGCTCCAACATCCTATTTACCAGCTACGACTGGATGAACACTCCAAATACCTGTATAGCATCCAACTTGTCCTAGCACCACCTTGTCGCCCTGAAGTGTTCTCAGGATCCAACCAAAATGATATGCTACTCTCTTGCCTCACACCACCCTTCCACCCTGATCAACTGATGGACCAGACAACGTTTCACAATTTTTAGGCTGGATCCACATATGCTCGATATCAATACAAAATAAACTAAAATACAAGAACCTATAATATACTCTTTGTCAACAATTCTACTTCTTCTTAATCTGCACAACAATTCTACCTTTGCCTAATCTGCACATCAAACCCTAGGTCATACAATCAACTTCTATCCATTATTTTCATTGTTGCAATCTATGGTTTCTCTCATGTTGCAACTGAAAACATCCTCAACACTCTCACATTCACAACATCTCTGCCATTACAGCTGTCAAGTCACGATTATCACTATCAAGTCATATCATTGTTGTCACAAACATATAGAACATTGTCACATAAATATTTTCAAGCCAAAGGTAATTGTATATCAAATGTATTGTCGTATAGTTTCTTGCCACATCAAAGCTTATTGTATAGGATTTCAATCACTGTCACAATTGCAAGGATTTTGAACAACATATCACTGGGATTGTCATATCTCCAAGTTAGTCAAACAACATTGTCACAGCTTCATTGTCATTGTCATAGTATAAGCAGCATTGTCAAGTGCCACTATTAAGGGTCTCTACCATAGACCATTTTCCATACATCATAGTCAAACATCACAGTGTCATATGTCACTGTCATACTATGTCAAGGTTCACTCGCATGTCATTACTGTCATATAGACTGTTGTCTCACCAAGAATCATTATCATTGTTTATTACAAGTCACTGACATTCTATCCCATTGTAATGACCATACAATATTACTGCCATACATCACATAAACCATATGTGGATCTATGTCATATAACCAAGTCAACATTGACAAGAATATTGCCATTGTTAAGGTTATTGTTATGTAACAAGGTCAATGTGTTAAGTTTGGCAGCTCGGTGAAAACTTCCCTCTCTTGGAAAATCTTCCTAATCAAGGAAGACCCTTACTAGCCCTTGGAAGAATTTAATTTGGTTAGGAAAAAAAAAAATATATATATATATATATATATATATATATATGTATGTATGTATGTATGTATGTATGTATGGAAACCCCCATGTGCACAAAAGGACAGGTCAACCCAAAAGAAGAATCTAGACACCTTTGGAAGCCTATCTCATTTGGATATTGATCATAAATCATTCTTCTTTTATTGTTTTGGCTCACACAAGTTTGAGATTGGTTCACGGAAATTGGTTCACACAAATCTAAAATTGCAAGGTCTAAAGCTCACATGTGTGATTAGGGTTTTGGTTCTTAGTCGCATGGTTGCCACAGGGAATTTTCGGTTGCATCCACACGCACACAAGCCTATGCATGTGCTTGGAATGTTTCAACTACATGCACATACACTCTCACTGTGCGGGTGGAAACTAGGATTTTATTTTTACAGTTGATCACATATCATGACACTTGACCATAGATGATGACAATTGACTGGAGGGTTCAGAATCATGATATTGATCAACATTATTAATGGGTTCATCTTTGAGATATTGTTTGGTTTATTTTTGTTGGATAGTCTTGTGGATAAATAATTGGATTATTGTACTCTCTCTTTGCTGAAACATTCAATGAAAATCTAATACGAAGAAGAATTTGAAAGGGTTTTCCCCCTTGCGGGGTTTTCCCCTAGTCTCCGACCACTCCTGGTGTCTCTATGTGTGAATTCTTTTCTTCTATTGTTCCTTTATGTTTCGCTGCATTATTGACGATATTGTTCTTTCTACATAATTGTATATGATATGATGATGGTATAATGTTGTGGGGTGAATTAAATAAGTAAAATGATGAAATGCAATTATCTAAAGAAAATAAAAATATAGCCCTAAGAAAAATTAACATGGAATCAGAGCTGGGTTGAAGAAAATTCATTGATATCACCCTTAAGAAGACATCTTTGATGGAAGTACAAGAAAATGGAAGAGACCTAAAAGAATGCTAGGGTTTGAAGGAAACCCTAGGAGATTTGGTTATTAGGGTTTTATGGACATCATGAGGTTAGTGTTTGGAAGAAACCATAAGATAAGATAAAGGCTTGAGTTTTTCTATTTTGAAATGATCAATGAGAATATGTTTTAGCACTTGTAACGGGTTTGATGTAACCCTATTTGGCCTAACCTCAACTAGGTATGGTTTATGATTAAGTCAATGGAAATATTAAATACAACATTGTTATATGGATGATGGACAACACTAACTATTGAAGGTTGCTTCAAGAGGGAGTTGATGACCTCTCATTAAAGATAAGTATCTTTTAAACTAATGTTATTTCTTTCTAATACTAGACTTATTGTTTTGATTATTGCTTATACTTCCTATGTGAATATTTGAATATGTGAATACTTCTAATCTATAGATGAGATGTGATAAGTAGATCCTTCTTGAGGATAGTCTAAAGTGTAGGAAAAGAAATCTAGTGCAGGAATATAAGAGTTGGTGCTGGAAAAGGAAAGAAGTACTTGAGGAAATATTTTGAAAGTTTCCAAAGGAGCATCCGAAAATTACAATATGCAAGTGCTACAACTGCCAAATACAAATAAATTGCAAAGGTATATATATACTACAAGGTATGTAAGTTGCAATGTTGGATGGAAACATAAGCCCTAAGGCATGTCGAGAATAATACCTTCAAAAATGATTCATGCATAGATATGAAAGTAAGTTTGATTTTTAACATGTGATATTTGGCAAGTATCTTACATTTTTAGAGATATAGTTGGCTATAAACATTGATTTTGATATATGATAACTTGATATTATTGATCATGCTTGTGATAATCATGGTAAAATTGATAATAAAAATGTAACAATAAGAATGATATTCAGGATCTTCTTATTGACCTTGGTAGGTGTTGATAAGCTTAGTAATTTTGACAAGTGGTAAAATTCGATGCCCTGACTTGATGGTTGAAAAATATGACAAAGAGGTGACGTTGTGATTATAATTCTTATAGTATGAAGATACACTTGTCAGATGCCCTAATTATATGACACTAACCTTTAATGAATATTTCATGACATGTTCATATACGACAATGAATCAAATTATTTTGATGAATATATGAACCTGATATAGTTTGACTTCATGATCTAACAACTTTGTTGATGCATAAAAATTTTATGATAGACGATTTGATGCCTTGATTATTGTTTATTGAAGTGGCATCTCATACAAAGAGATAAACTCTCCATAAGATGCCTACATTAACATTTTTTGCATACGACTCTAGATTGCTGATGGAATGATTCTGGACATAAATTACCATCTGATGTTGTTGAAAAAAATGTGGCAAGTTCTAATCTGCATAGAGAAGGTTTCTCCTAGTCCATGTCCCAGTCGTTGGGAGAAAAGCTTAAGAAAACAATTATAGGCCTTTGAGTCACATGGAAGAAGGCCTATGGGTGCAGCGGAGCCTATAAGATACAAAATATAAAACCTATGCATGAAAATTAGAAGAGATCTAGGAGGATGTTATGAAACCAGCTCCAAAAATAGAAGAAAAGAGAGATCAACGCCTTTGAAATAAGAAACTTCAAGGGGGAAACCCCTTTAAATTACATAAATGAACAATTCTTCGATGATACAAATGACAAAACCTCCTTTTATATATAGGAGTCCATGGAGTCACAATATAATCCTAGCTGGCCTAACAATAAGAATGTAAGGGCACGATAATAACAATATGGGGGTTATAAGGGTACAACAATAACAATAAGAGGGTTATACTAAAAACAATAAGGGACTACACTAGTAATATAGGGACCTAACATGCCCCTTGTTTGGTCAATTTAGTGTGTCCTAAATTGCTGCATTTAATTTGTCAATCCGGGAATCGTAAGCTGATGAAGTGCGGCGCACTATATGTGCAAGATAACCTATTTCTTAACTTTTTTGTCGTTTTTGGTTTTTCTAAGGTGAAATGGAAATTCTAAAATGAAAACAAGTTTGGTTATATTTGTTCAAGGAAGTGATATCCCCTATAATGATTTACCAACTTGAAACTTTAAAAGCAAATTGAAAATTACAATGACAAGACTTGAAAGAAAATAAAAATGTACTGCTGAAATGAAAAGGTGTTGCTAATCTAATGAATCAAAACAATAAACTAGTGAACATGAAAACCAAACTATTCTTGCTGCCGACTAAACACAAAAGAAACTATGCTTAAGGAAATTCAAAATTGCAACAAAATAAATCTAAATCAGATTACATCAATTCATTTTCTGACCCTTCATCATTAGTCCAGCTATGATTTTCGGAAGTAATCATAAACAACTTGTGTAAATGATATTTAATTTGCAGAAAGTAAACTAATACTAAACCATACACTCATGATTCAATCCCTCACCATCAGTCCAGCTGTGGCTTTCGGAGGTAATCGAAGATGTCATGCATGATTTAATATATCTAAATTTGCAGAAAAGAAACTAATACTAAACTACACATTTCATAATGCAATCCCTCACCATCAGTCCAGCTGTGGCTTTCGGAGGCAACTGAAGATGCTATGAGCAGCTTAATATATCTAAATTTGCAGAAAATAAACTAATACTAAACTACACATTTCATAATGCAATCCCTCGCCATCAGTCCAGCTGTGGCTTTCGGAGGCAACTGAAGATGCTATGAGCAGATTAGTATATCTAAATTTTAACTACTGAAGCAGAAAAACAAAACTGAAATGTACAGAGCAATACCGAAATTAAACAAAAACTATGAAAAGCAAACTAGCAGCAGAACAATGTTAGATCCATGTCATTAGTCAAAAATCTATAAAAATGCCCGGGCTG
>CM076572.1:1370867127-1371164127 GCA_034641835.2 Pinus albicaulis | reverse complement strand
TCAAATGAGAGAAATACCCACCTAATAGTCAGTGCATAGAACAAAAAAGTGTACTCATTAAGAGTAGCACTTCAAACGTATCCATTATATTTTACTCTTTAGCTATTCTGCTGCAACTTCAACATTGTGGTGAAACAGAAGTAACATATCCCAGATGTATCATGCTTCACATAAGAAATTAAATATATCAAGTATGCAACAAAAAATATCAACTCCATACAAAAGAATGATAAGTGTGCCCAAATCAAAGCCAATGCATGGCAGTTGAATGCAGATCCCGTTTTATATGTTTTTAGGCCCTTTATCCCACAGCCAATACCATAGTGAAAATGAACAATATGCTGAGAAAAAAAACTTCATTTCGGTTGAACAGTGTTTTTATATGCTATTTTTTTAAAAGCCCCTTCTTTCTTAGGTTCTGTTGGATGGCTTCAAACTTGAATCGATACCAATTATTTTTAAAAATCAAGATAAAGCTAATGCTAAAACCCACTATTTTAAAATTATCCCATGCCTTCAATTGGTATTACAACCTTCCATTTGAAAAACTCTTTTCCAGGCGGCTTGCAACAGAAATGCCTTGCTATGTAATAGTTTGGTGGTACCTCTTCGATTATATTTCTTAAATACCATTTTCTTAAGTTCTTCCCATTCAACATTTCGAACGGTATTATGTGTACATTACAGATTTCTAATGGAAAAAATGCGACTGTGGATCACCCATGTTTGTGGGTGTGGGCATCCTCCTCAAGTACATTTTCGTTTGAAGTGGCTCCCGTGCTCCCAGCGTTGCGCTAAAACCAAAAGAGGAAAAGGGGGGGCGGTGGGCATCTTGGAAACCACTCAAACATTGATGCATATTTAGAGGGGAACAAATCTTCATACAACTTTTCTTGGAAATTTTTTAGACTGCATCCTATTTTAAGATGTTTCCTGTTCTACCGACTTTTTTTTCTAAACACCAGTACGATGGCCATGGCTCGTAATCAAGGGCGTTTATTGAAGAGTTACATATGTTAACCTGACTTTTTGCGGCACTATGACTACACAGAATCCGTTCAAGGTAACAAAGGTAAAAACTACTCCAACCCACATGAAATTGTGCAAAAGGCGAACGAGACTGAGAACAAATGGCGACGACAGTATCGCACCTCTAATTGGCAACTTAATTGGGCGAAGAGTTAATTAATGCGGAGCAAACAGAAACTGCGAAAGCGGAAACCGCGCTCAAGAATAAGAACGAAACTAAATTAATTCATCATAGAAACACTGTAACACAAAATCAGAAACATTAAACCCTAACAAGAAGGGTTTTCAATGGGTTCAAAAAGGGAAAAACAGACTCGAAACTAAAGTGCAGAGAAAAACGGCAACTTACATGCAGTTATATTGATTGAATATCACCAGGAGAAACCTTGAAACTAGAATATCGATGTCACAGTTCAGAATTCATCCACTAAGCAGCATGAAATATTTTCAGAGGGAGGTAAACAATGTACCTCTGTTCTGTTCTGTTTTGAGCAGGACTTGGGGGTAGGAGTGGGGCTTTCGTTTGGGATTTTGAATAAATATTTTGTATTGTGTGGTATATATTTGATAATGCGATAGCTGAACTGCGCCGTTCCCCCTTAAGGACACGCACCAGGATGGAGAAGATTCACGAAGAAAGAGGGCTTAGTAGTTAAAGTTGATCGACAGGGAAAAGCGGTTTTTGCTTAAGGAAATACTATTATAACTATACATCTAAACATTGTTAATATCTTACCCCTTCTTCCCATCCCTCGTCAACTTGTAAGCGTCCTGCCACAATTTTCTCTTGGTACGTGGTTCTCCGCGGTTGTGAGGCCAGAAATAAACACACAACATAAAATAAGCCACAAAACGGTATCTTATTTGCGCTAAGTGGGGAGGCTCAATATTATTTTCAAGGAAATTTCTTTAAACAAGGAAAATGGAAATGGAAGTAGAGGGAATTGGGAAAAGCTTTGGATATATCTATAATGAGAACATCACTTGGAATAAAAGACATCAATCTACGGGTTCTTAAGTTTTTAATGAAGTTATGAGAGATTAATGTAATCTTTCTTTATTTTATTTTTTTTTGGTAAATGGCCACATGTTATTTAAGGCAATTGAACCCAAGTGGGAAGGAACTTACTTCCCCATGGAACCACCCAACCTACACCTTTTTGACATGATAGCTAAGGTTTGTTGTAAATATGTGTTGTTATATTTGAAGGGTAAGGTGTGTATACTTTTTTTTGGAACTTACATGTTTAAATTTAGAGGGGTTAAGGCGTACATACTTTCTCTTTGTAAATCACATATTTAACTTCAAAGAAGTTATAAATCATAAATTCAATTTCAAAGAGAATGAGATATGTATGCTTTCATGTTAAACACTTATATCACTACATAGAAGAATCTCGTGTACCATAAATTTGACTTGCAATATTGAACTTTTGATAGAAACCTATGGAGCAAAATGAAATAAAGATGTACTCCCAACAACAGCTAAGGCTTACCCTAGCTAAAGCCTTTGTATGTGGTCGAGCCAAAATCAATTACAATACAAGGAGGATCTACCATCATTGCCCTTACAAATGCCCTAGCTACTCTTGGCCAAGTTGGGAGTTGTTTGTTCCCATTTGTGACAAGATTTCCTTCACTTATTCGTCATGGACACACTCACTAATAATGAGGAGGAAGTTTTTATATCATTGATCATTTCTTCAAGATCTATTGGTCAGAAACACCTAATGAAGAGAAAATTTGTTAAAAAATGCATAAGTCATTCCCATGGTAGACATTCCATCTCTAGAGACAAAAAGGAAAGCCATTTAGCTACACGAGCAAACCTTGATTTGAAATTTCATGGGTCTTTGCCCAAGCCCTCGAGCAATCTAGGTATTAATCATAGAGCATTAGATGGCATATCTCTAGTTTTCATTGTGGTATATGTTATTTTATATTTGTATTATGTAACAACAATGAGATTGGACCCTTCTACATGGGTTATGAGGGGATGCACCTTTCCCATTGGACCCTAGATTCTAATTCAGATATGGAAATCTCAATTGCCCCTGTATGAACCAAGTTGTTGGACATCTCCATCACCTTATGGGATGAAACCTTTCTCAAAACTATCGAAGACAAGTTAGGTTGCTATATTGCCAAGCTTAGCCAAAAGGGAATATTTATTCATGAAGTGAATTTGTGTGAAAATCGATCTAGAAACGGACCTTTAAGAAGTGATTCATCTTGATATGGAGGGTTGGAGTCATCTTCAAGGCCTTGATTATGAACAAATCTCTTTTAAGTGTAACTCTTACCACAAGTATGGACACTTTGCAAAGAGTTGTCCAGGAACTCAAGAAATCAAACCCCTTCTAATGCAAGCTTCAACTTCTCATAACATAATGAGCAAGAATCATTTGAACAAGTAGTTAGAAGGCAAGAGAAGCAATAGCCCAAAGGACCATGGCCCACAAAAAGGTTTCAATCATGTCTATCGAACTCCTCCAATAAAATTTAAAGTTCTCGAAGATCGAGAGGAAGCTAAAGAGGAGACAAATACTCTGAAAACTCACTCGAGTTTTAAAAGTCAGCCAACAACTAAGTTCAAGAGGAAATAGGGAACATAGTTCTAAAGAGTACAAAAGGGACCTCATTTGGGATAAGATTATAAATTCCTCAAGACGACAAGTTAGAAAGAGAAATGGAAGAAGAGGAGGAATCAATGGATGAAGAGGAAGATGTAAACATAAACAAGAAGTGCATGCTTATGGTCCCCCCTCCTTCCTATAAATTATGAAGAAATACTTATTTCCCTCTCCCCCGTAAATAAGGGGAAGAATATCAAGATGAGAACAAAGAAAGAAAGGGAGCCAACCAAACATTTTATCAGGTTATTAGCAAACCTTGGATTCTGCTATGTTTAATGGGGGGAGAACTCCCGAAAAGAAATAATTATGTTTTTTTTGCACTATTTTGTACAAACAAATTGTTAGAATTTATCCGGGTACTAAAGAAGTAGGGAGACTTCGTTAAAATAGGATAATGGCTGAGTCACTCCTTTTCATCCTTTTAATAGGAGAAGGTTTGTTTTATATGTTGGTGTATTACATGAACTCATAAATCCATAATGTTTATACTTTTGTTATATCCTATGACTTTTTTTAATAAAATATTTTCCAATTTTAGTTTATTAAAAAGGGGAAAATTCCCCTTTTAACATCTAACTACACAATAATCTCAAATAAATTATTAAATATTGTATATAAATGAGGAGAGAGAAAGTCAACTATCAAATTTCTTTATATAAAATAACAAATAATTCAATCAAATGTTATGATTGAGAAAATAGATTAATTGAGTAGTAGAATTGACAACTAGTTTCTTGTGCATAATGTTGGGAGTTCCCCCACATCCAATTCTACACTTGAACTATTTTAAAATCAAAATTTTAACACATCAAGCAATAATCATAATAAGATACATATACACTTATATAAAATTTAATGCATAGTTTATATATTTATATTATATACAAAAAATATGGATATCCCTAGTGGGGGGCCTGCCATAAGGGAAGCCAAGCCCTTCACTTCTTAAACAAGAGTATATTTGTCTATTACTTCTGGAACCATCCACCTATTGTTTACTATACAAAAAAAGATAAGCATCTTAACTAGTAGTTGTTATTTGGAAATAAAAAATAGATAACATGAAGTTATTCTTAAGTGAAGCAAAAGGTGGCAAGGAGTTTTTATTCATAGGTCGATTCCCTTGCTTCTCAGTTTCCACATATTCATCTCGAGCAATATCGTAAAATTGGGGGTTCTCATCTAAATAGATGGGATTGGATTATGTCCCCATAAAGGGGGGGGGACTTATGTTCCATGGAGTTATTTTCATCTAAAACCCAAGTAACTACAATTTCTACACCAATCAAAGCTTTGTAAATAGCCACAAATTTCCCATCTAACAAGCCAACTATATGGAGGATGTCTTGTTATTGTGGGCTTCTCTCCTCCAAGACTTGGAATGATGATTGTTATTAACCAAAAAATTTAAATGATTCTAGTGAACTTGATGTTGTGAGCTTAGGTAAAAATGATGTCCTAAACCCAACCCTCGAATTCCTCTTTAATTTACATGCTCAAATTTTTTTGTTTATTACCATAAATAATGCCTTCCATTTCCTCCAATTCATATTTAACAAAATTAGGGAACTTGGAACAAAAGAAGTGTGTCACTGCCTTGGCATCTTGCTCAACAAAAGTGACATACCTTGACTCATTAGGGATGGGGTCATTTAAAGAACATGCTTTGGTTATCCTTTCCCACAATCCCCATCCATAGGAGTGTTCCCTTTTGTCATGGTTGTTGAGTTCAAGCTAAGACGAAGGATAGACAAAATCAAAGGCAATGAGGGAGGAAATTAAATAGAGCTATATCCTCTACATCATGGGATAGGGTAGAAGTTCTTAGGAACCAACAATATTCCCTTGTCATCTTCCCACCACTCGAAGTAATGCAACAATAATATGTACCAAGGCATGGGGCAACCATAACTAACCCTCCCAACTAAACTAAAAATCTCAACACTTTGAAATAACAATAGAAATAGAAAATCATGGAACATGGTACCTAGAAATTGATGGTGTTTTTCTTTGGTGCACTCATAAGAATACCAACCTACAAATCCTCTCCATCTTCTACAAGAAAACCCAACTTATTTGGAACCACAATTGACCTCATCGAACAATTAACCTCCATCCATTATGAATAATCAATTGCCCTCTATATTAGCATGATGTAAATTGTCATTTTCTTAACTAGTAAGTTGAGGCTCATGCATCGCTAAGACAAACAAATTATCCTATGATCCAAAAATGAGGCATCTTCCCTACCTTTGCAAATCATTTCACAATCTGGTGAACTAGACCTTCTACTTTGCCAAGACAATCCTTTCTCCCACAAATTAAGCACGATCAAGCTCCTAGCTTTAGCACCCTATCTAATCACATCATAGTAAAATATTCATCACATATCTTCTTTAAATTAATATTCATTCTTTTTAATTATCTTATCTCTTTTAAAATATAAATAATTTAATAAAAAATGGTTTATCATTTCTATTGTGTATATAAATTTTAAAATGTCTTTTTTTTTCAATAAAAATAATTGAATTTTAATTGAATTTAGGCTTTTGTGATTTATATCATGAAAAAAAAAACTTTTGGTAAAAATCATATTATCAAAGTTTTGTCGATGTGTTTCGAACCATCCAGTGTGGTTCATCGTTACGACAAGATGAAGAACCAGATCTTGGCACCAAGTTAAATAGATGAAGATAAATAAATAAATAGTCGTTATAATATAACGATTAGATTTGACTAAATAAATCATACTTATCAATAAATAATATTTTAATATAAAGAAATAATTGTTAATATTGAATTAAGGAAAATAATTAATTTTGGTTTTCATTTCCCACAATCCCCATCAATAAGAGTGTTCCCCTTTGTGATGGTCATTGAGTTCAAGCTAAGACGAAGGATAGACAAAAGCAAAGGCAATAAGGGAGGAAATTAGATAGAGCTACACCTTCTACATCATAGGATAGGGTAGGAATTCTTAAGAACCAACAATATTCCCTTGTCATCTTCCCACCACTCAAAGTAATGCAACAATAATATGAACCAAGGCAAGGGGAAACCATAACTAACCCACCCAACCAAACTAAAAATCCCAACACATTGAAATAACAATAGAAATAGAAAATCATGGTACATGGTACCTAGAAATTGATGGTGCTTTTCTTTGGTGCACTCATAAAAATGCCAACCTCTAAATCCTCTCCATCTTCTACAAGAAAACCCAACTTATTTGGAGCCACAATTGACCTCATCAAACAAATAACCTCCATCCATGATGAATAATCAATTGCCCTCTATATTAGCATGATGTAGATTGCCATTTTCTTAACTAGTAAGTTGAGGCTCATGCACCGCTAAGACAAACAAATTATCCTACGATCTAAAAATGAGGCATCCTCCCTACCTTTGCAAATCATTTCACAATCCGATGAATTGGACCTTGTACTTTGCCAAGACAATCCTTTCTCCCACAAATTAAGCACAATCAAGCTCCCGTGCGCTTACGTTCATCACGATTATACTACTACGTGTGCTAGTGGTCAGGCAACACACAAAGAATATCATGACCCAAGCTTTAACACCCTATCTAATCACATCGTAGTAAAATATTCATCACATCTCTTCTTTAAATTAATATTCATTTTGTTTAATTAACTTTTCTCTTCTAAAATATAAATAATTTAATAAAGAACGGTTCATCATTTCCATTGTGTATATAAAATTTAAAATATCTTCTTTTTTTCAATAAAAATAATTGAATTTAGGCTTTTGTGATCCATATTATGAAAAAAAATAAAACTTTCGGTAAAAATCATATCATCGGAGTTTTTTCGATGTGTTTCGAACCATTCATCGTCATGATAAGATGAAGAACCATTGGCATCAAGTTAAATAGATGAAGATGAAAAAAATCTAGTCATTATAATATAACAATTAGATTTGACTAAATAAATCATATTTATTAATAAATAATATTTTAATATAAAGAGATAATTGTTAGAATATAGTTGTTAATATTGAATTAAGGAAAATAATTAATCAAAAAGAAAATTTTGTTTAATGGATCATATTCAAACTCTCATATTTAAAAATTAAAGTACAAAAAATATTTAAAAGTAAAAATATATATTGATTAATTTTTTAAAAACACCATAGCTAGAGCAAGTGTGGTTCATAATTAGGACAAGATGAAGAATTAGATCTTGGCATCAAGTTAAATAAATAAAGATACATTTTTTTAGTTAGATTTGACTAAATAAATAATATTTTAATATAAAAAAATAATTGTTAAAATATAGTTGTTAATGACGTGGTCTAACTTATAGACAAATGACTTTTTTCACAACATTCTTTCGGATTTAATTTTAATAAAAAGTTAACACAAATTTTTAAAAACTCGAGTTTAAATTGTTTAAGCATAATTCTAATGCCCTTTTGAGAATTCATTTATACATTAAAAAATAACAAACAAACATGAAATTTATTACCAAATTCATTAATTTATTACCAAATTTTAATGAATTAATGAAAAAAACTTTTTCATTTAGAAATTAGATTATATAATATTAAATTAAAAAAATAATAATTAATAATAAACAAAAAAAAATTTGATTAATGAACCATATTCAAACTCTTGTATTTAAAAATTAAAATACAAAAAAATAAAATATCTGTCGAACAATTTTTTTTAACTTTTTAAAAACATGATAGCGAGAGCAACTCGCGATACACCACACACCTGTTCAATATCACGAAATTAAAACAAATATTTTATTATTTTATTTATATTAAAAGTCACTTTAACGAGACCAACGTCACACATTAAAGTTCCTGATTCAAAATGATTGATGTCTCAAAAATATAAATATATTATATTTGACTTGAATAAACGTTTTCATTTATTTTCAAACAGACATTTTATTTTTGTTTTTTGATACAATTTATTTAATTTAATATTGTATTTATTTTAGAGATTGTGATTCAACTTAGAAAAAGACTCCACTCCATGTGTCGAAACCTAGATTGATCGGGGACTGCGTGCAAGCAGTCATGGCTTCGGGTGGGGGCGTTGAGGCCACTCCCCCATGCCAAACCTTGTGGCCTTGAAAAAATTAGTTGTAGGAGCAAATAAAAGAATGCTGACAGAGATGCAACAGAAGTTTGTAAAAAAACGAGATTGCATGCCTTCAGTCGAGCTGCCAATCGAAGAAACCTGTAGATCTGCTCTCAATCTTGCAAATAGATGGCTTATCGGTCAATTTACAGGCCTCTGGCCCTCCCCTAAAGCAGTAGAGGAATGGGTTCAGAGGAACTGGTCTCCGCTAATCTCCGAAGGGATCAAAAGCCATTTCGTTGGGAAAGGCTTCTTCGTCTTTGTATTCGAAAGTGCAGAAGACAAAAATCTCATTTTCAAGAACATACCATATTTTATGGGGCCTCAAGGGTTGTATCTAAACAAATGGACCCTTGATTTCGACCCTGCTCAGGATGTGTCGTCGGCCGTTCCAGTTTGGGTCCGCCTCCCTCATCTTCCGTTGCATTGTTGGAATAAAAAATCACTGCAAACCATACGCAACTCGCTAGGAAAGTACATAGATCAAGCAGTGAAGAAAGATCAGTACTCCTGCGCACGGATCTGCGTGGAGGTAGATATGGAAGTAGGGCTTCCTGAAGCAATAAAATTAACTGTCACAGACTGGACGCACATCCATGAGCTAGACTATGAGAAATTACCTTTCAAATGCCGGTACTGCCATGGCTATGGCCATTTTGCAAGATATTGCAAGAAAAAGATCATAGAGGAACAGGAAAACGCAAAAGTGCAGAAAGCAGGATCAGCAAAAAATCGAGGCAAGGGCAATGCAAAAGAAAACAAAGCTCCATCAGATTCCCAGGCTCCTGGATCTGGGACCTCTAATCCCACATCAACAGCAGGTATACAGATCATAGATCCCAACAAGGAAGTAGAAACAGAAGGGTCAAACAATGACAGTAGGGATCAAGACCAGACTTCCCCCAGTGGTAAAATCAAAGAGGTATAAGGGCAGTAGGCAGCAACCCCAGAAATTACCCCTTCTCCTTCATATGCAAATATAGCTAGGAAGAAAATCATATATCCACTCAGCTCCTCAGAGGAAGAGATCCTGGAAAGGCCTGCTAAAAGAGTAGGAAGGAAGTCGCGCAGAGAAGCAAGGGAGGAAGAGGCTGAGAGACAAAAAACTCAAGGAAGCCAGGCCACAATAGAAATGTCAATCGGAAGAAGCACAAGAACAAGGCCTCCAAAAGGAGGAGTAAACACCACTCCCAATAGTAAGTAATGAGAATCGTCTCTTGGAACTGCAGAGGATTGGGGAACCTGTCAAAAGTCGAAGCAGTTAAAGATCCTATGAAAATGGAACCACCATAGATCCTCTTGCTCCAAGAGACAAAAATCGAAGGGGATACCCTTCTAGAAATCAGCAAAAAGAAATGGCAAAAGAACACAGGGAAAACAGTGAGTGCAAGGGGTTCCGCAGGAGGAATAGCTACCCTGTGGAAGGAGGACCAGTTCAAGCTAGTCAAATCATACAATAATCAACATTGGATCTTCACCGAGCTGAAGCACATAGCAAGTAAGTTAACTATCACCCTATTCAATCTATATGTTCCGGTAATCTATGCATAAAAGAAAAATTGTTGGCAATTTTTAAATGAATTTTTGGAACTCCACACACCAAACAATATAATCATAGCCGGAGATCTCAACATAGTGATGGAAGGAAAAGAAAAAAGGGGTGGCAGAAGTAGCAGGGATAAAATGCTACATGTGGTAGAAGACATAATACTTCAATGGGAGTTGTTGGATATCAAACCAAAGAAAGGGCTATATACTTGGACAAATAACAGGACAGGTGCAGACCACATCTCTGCAAGACTTGACAGATTCCTAGTACAAAGCACCTTACTGCTGGAAAGAAGGATCATCTCCTCAGATATCCTCCCAAAACTTACCTCTAATCATAAACCCATCCTTCTCACGTTGGAGAAGGAAGAAAATTTGGGCCCAATCCCATTCAGATTCAGCCCGCTTTGGAGAGAAAGAAGTGGATTCCTAGAGACATTCTGGAAAGCTTGGTCACCCCTAGTCATAGGCTCCCCTGGCTATGTATGGGAACAAAGGTTAAAGCATACCAAGAAGGCTTTGAAAGAATGGAGCAAGATCCCCACATGCACCCCCAGCAGTCAAAGAAAGGAAGTAGTGCAGCATTTGGGAAATCTGCAAAGAGAAATGGACTCTATAGACATAACAGCAGCAGAACTAGACAAAGAGCAGGCTGTCCAATGCAACACCTTCCGCTCCTTTAGGATAGAAGAAGACTACTAGAGACTAAAGTCTCGCAGCCTATGGTTGGAATCTGGGGATAGGAACACCTCTTATTTCCATCAGCAATGTAGAGCTCGCCTTTCTCGAAATCACATCTCCAAAATTTCAACCTTTGATGGGACGCTCTGCAAGGGTATAGATCAAATTAAAGTGGCTGCAGTCTCGCACTTCCAAAATCTATATAGCAAAGGGAATGAAGGCAATAAAGAATAAAATGAAGAGTTCCTCAACAACATCCCATCCTTGGTAACTAAGGAGGAAAATACATCTCTTCTGAAGCAGGTCACTGAGGAAGATATCAACAAAGTAATCTAGGCCATGGAACCCAACAAAGCGCCTCGTCCAAATGGATTCTCAATCCACTTTTATAGGATATGTTGGGATATAATAAAATCAGATTTAGTCATAATGATAAGAGGATTTTTGCAGAAAGCAAAGATGGGAGGCAGCGCAAACTCAACCTTCCTAGCATTGATACCGGAAGAAACCAACCTCAGAACTTTCGAAAGGTTTAGGCCTATCTCTTTATGTAATGCATCATACAAGATAATAGCAAAGATTCTCGCCAATAGAATGAAGCCCCTTCTAGGCAATCTCATCTCCCCCTCTCAAGGGGGTTTTTTCAAAGGAAGACACATATTGGACAATGTCATCCAAGTTCAGGAAACTATGCATTATAGCAACTTAAGAAAAGAGAAGGGAATGTTGGTCAAGCTGGATATGGCCAATGCATTCGATAGAGTCAACTTGTCATTCCTTTATAAAGTTCTTCGGACTTTCGGTTTCTCGCAAGAGTTTGTAGAATTGATAAAAGCATGTACCAGTAGGCCTTAGATGGCCCCAATGGTAAATGGGAGGCCATCCAGATTTTTTCAAGCCCTGAGAGGTCTAAGGAAAGGATGCCCCCTCTCTCCCTTTCTGTATATTCTACTGGCGGATACATTAAGCATAAAGCTTGAGCTGGACAAAGCAAATGGGAATGCTCCTGGATTGCGAATAATGAAAGAGCTGGAGCCTATCAATCACGCTCTTTTCGCCGATGATTCACTCATGCTGGGTGGGGCTTCTTGCAGAATAGCCTCTGCTTACAAGTCCTCCCTACAAGCATATTGAAAAGTCTGAAGGGCCTTGATAAATGAAAGAAAAAGCACAGTCTACAGTTGGAATTTTGAAGAAACAGAAATTCAGAAAGTTGCCTGCATACTGGGGTTCAAAGGATACTCAAAATGGGATAAAATTAATTATCTTGGGTTGCCACTTACCCTGGGCATAAATAGGTGTGCACTGTGGGAAGGAGTTATGAGCAAAATTAAGTCAAAAATTGAGTTATGGGGTGGGCAGTGGCTCACACATGGAGGCAAACCCATATTGATAAAAAAAGTGCTCTCCTCACTCCCAATTTACCAGGCCTCCTTCTTACTGGCCCCAAAATCAATCACTGGACAGTTAAACAAACTCCTGAGAGACTTCTTGTGGCATGGAGGCAGGGGAAATCAACGAAAACTTCACTTGGTTAAGTGGGATATAGTAAAATGATTGCTCAGAGACGGAGGGTTGCAAATCAGAGACCTTGAGCATGTGAACACAACTCTTGGTTGCAAGATCCTCTGGCACATGTTCAACGATCCTAACCATCCAGCCTGCAGAACGCTAAGATTCAAGTATCTGCATGGTGCATCGTTAAGACATCTGGAAAATGCAATAAGCAAACGAGGAACTAAGTTGTGGGAGTTGTGCAAAAGGAGCATCCAGTCTTCATGAAACACCTCTATCGAATTCATAGGAGCGGTAAAAGGGTAAAGCTATGGACGGACAGGATTATGGGGAAATATCCACTTGAAAAAAACACAGAGTTATCTGAATTGCGCAACCTGCTAAAAGAAAGAGGTATAAAGAGACTCTTAGATATTTCTGAATGGGACGAACGAGGTAACTGGCAGGCTTGAAGCCTCATCGATATTCCGAACCGTCTAAGTCAACAGACAGTCAGCCTCAAAGACGAATTGAAAGACGCAACTCCTATGCATCAGAATGCCGAGGATACATGGGGATGGGGGTCTTCAGGCATTTACACCTCCGCTAAGGGATTCGCAGCCCAGCAACCTCAGCTTGAGTGTGCGCAATCTTCAAATTTCTGGGCGCAGGTGTGGGATGCGATGGCTCTCCCAAAAATCAATTTATTTTTTTGGAAAGTCATGCAGAAAAAAAAAAAATAAATAAAAAAAAATAAATAAAAAATAAAAAAAATAAAAATAAAAAAATACAAATAAAAAAAAAAAAAAATAAATAAATAAATAAATAAATAATAAAAATAAAAATAAAATAAAATAAAAAATTGACAGGAGACAACCTCATAAAGAGGAACTTCACAGGGCCGCACATATGTGCTCTATGCAAACAACATGTTGAAACAATTGATCACCTATTTGTAGAATGCCCTTTTGCAGTCAAGGTCTGGGATCTCACTCTCCATGGACTGAAAAGTACGACTCCATCAAATTTTACTGTAGTTGATCTCTTCTCGACATGGGAAGAACGCTATCCTTCGAACATCAACAACAACAACTCTCTATGGGCCAAGGCATGGATCACCATTCCAAAGTATGTGTGTTGGAAATTGTGGTTAGCTAGGAATGAACAGATATTTAATAATGTAACTTGGACTCCGACCATAGTTGCAGCCAAAGCTAAAGGTCTACTCCTTGAAACCTTGAGCAACCAACCTCTCAAAGATGAATCTACGCTACTGTCGGTGGAAAAGAAATGGCTTGGGACTTTTGTTTTTCGAAACAAAAATCAAAGTGTTGTAAGACCTCTTCAAAATCCATAATGGAGACTAAGAGAAAAGGATGAAATATTTCAGAGTTGGTGGCAAAAGCAAGGAACAACGACGATCTTCTTCGAAGGAACATCTAAAGGAAACCCCAGTACTGCAGGTGCTAGAGGTCTCATCTTCTCCCAGGATGGACTTTCCAAAGAGACCTACAACTGGGGCTCAAGACAGCGAACCAACAATCAAGCTGAAATCCTGAGTTTGTTAAAAGCCTGTCAAATCGCCAAAGAAAGAGGAATAAGAAAAAATTTTGATCAAAAAAATCCATATGAAAAATAAGTTCAATGACGTTGTCCTAAATAAGAGCCACCAAAGGCTTCGGAATATAATTCAAGAGTTTACCGTCTATTAGCCACCTATAAAATTTGTCATATCAAATGGTGGCTAAATCTGTTTAGCCTTCAAGAAACAATTCATGTCCAAATTGTGAGTTCTTGAAGTCTTATGATGATCTTTACCCTTTGAGTTAATCTTCACATCTATTTCACTACTAGCCCTCAAGTACCTGCTGTTTACTAAGAGAAAAACTGTTTTTAAGGCTCCATTCCTCATTCATTCGCTTCACCATTTTACTCTTACGAGATTCCATTTTTCACTCTTAAAACCATTTCCAAATTTCCTCTATAAACCTTCATTTTGACTTCTAAACCATTCCAAAACCCTTTTTAAACCTTATGTCCCCCTTTCATTTGGTTTAAAAACCCTTTTCTCCCTTATCAGAACCCTCAAAATCCTCTGAAAAACCTTCATTTTGGCCTAAAAACCCATTTTTTCAGCATTAAGGCCTTAAGCCCCAGCCCCTCTTCCTTATGTGACTCGGAGCCGCGACCGAGCACCAAGCCTCATCGCAATCGGCAATCGCAAATTCCCTTTATCCTTTTCCTTTTTCCTCCGATGGCCAGATCCACCGATTCAATCACAGCCGTTAAATCCACAAGAACCAACGGCCCAGATTCAATCGTGCTCCGCTTATAAGCCCTTCACCATCTCGCCCGCCGATTTGATCTAAACCGTTGATCTCTCATACCGATCCTACGACCAGCGCTTAATCGCACATCGTAAACTCAAACACCCCAGTGCTTTGGCCTCTTCCTTTTTCTCCGATGCGATGTAATCACAGCCGTTCATTTCGCCAGATCCGACGGTTCACGCTTCATCGCATCGCGCTCATCCATCACGTGATCCTCCACCATCCCGACCTCCGATTGATATCTCCACCGTCGATCAAGTTTGATCGGACGGTCTGCGTTATTTCGCATCATCACCTTTCTCCCCTCCCCTCGCACCATTCACGTCCCGCGCGATTCTGCGATGCAATCTCCGCCGTTGATTTTCTCAAATCTGATGGCCCACAATACTTCCGCTTTTCAAACCCTGCCCTTCTCTTTCTCCCCCATCGACAGATCTCGGCTGTCGATCCTCATGATCCGACAACTCCCATTAATCCTTCCCACCGCTCTTATAAGACCTCTCTTCCTAAGTAAAAACCCTTCCACCCTTTATAAAAAGGTGGGCCCTCTCTTCTCCTCGTTTTCTCCACGAAATTCCTTTAAACCTTACCTTTTCTATATTTTTTGTTTCCCAACAAATATAGTTTTTAATAAAATCCTGACCATTGATCTACAAAGATCAAAGGTCATCTGGCCCCATCTCCGCCCGTGCATCTTTCGGCCCGTTGCGTTATATCCGTACCGTCAGATCTATCACCGATCATCCAACGGACCACAATCCATATCACGTAATTTTTGGCCCCTTTTCACAGTGCGCTACTTCCGCACGATATGGGCGGTTTTCAAAATACACGTGTCAGACGTTGTATGGAATCGCGTTCCAAAAGTGAATACCGCCTAACCCCCCAGAGCCCGCGCGAAAGCTGCTGTCGGTTTTCCGCTATACCGCTCCCCCCTCTGCAATGTTACTCCCAATTCGATCATAGCCGTCGATCTTCGAAGATTGGACGGTTCTGATTTAATCTCACCCCCATTTATTTTTCCACCTAACTTGCTCCCGAACATTTACGCTTTGATCTCGGTCGTTGATCTCCGAGATCAAACGGCCCATGTTATATCGCGACCCCAAGTCATTTGCCTCCATCTATTCTCCAAGCGATTCCATCGAGCGATCTCCGCCGTTGATTATCCTAATCTAACAGTTCCTGTTCACTGTCGCACCCAAACTCCATTTTCACCTGGTTAGCTGTTCTACCAGGGTTTTCCTTCCTTTTTCCACCGCATCCACGTTCTTCCTTACCGCTCCTCCACCCTCACGAGCCTCTGAAGCAGTCTTAACCAAATTCCACAGGATTTTATAATGAGTTTGTGTGTTTTGCAGGGTTTTAAATGGTGTTTGCTCTATGTTTTTCCACAGTCACAGACATGTGACAAAAAGGCCCAGAATAACGATTATGTGGCTTAAAATCAAAGAAGAAAGGATCTGCAAGGTTTTGAAATCCGAGTTTAAATCATCTGGATCACGATCCAGGGTTTAACAGAAACCCTCCAATAGCAGAAAGCCACTTGTATAATCAAGACAAACAAAGTGTATCAGTAATGAAGATTCAATGTTAAAGGATGATTAAAGCCAAAGCCTGAAGATCAGGTTTTAATCCATAGATAAAAGGATAAAGACAATGTTAAAGAATGAAGACCCAAAGATAAAAATCAAGGCTAATTAAGGCTAAACACAGCTCAATAATAGATTAAAAGTGTTTAAAGGTTAAACAGAGAAAAATATCAGTAAAGAGGCCTCCACTGCCACATCAGAGGCCAAAATATCCTCTTCAGCTACCAAAGTGCCACCTGCAACCTCAATAAATCAAAGGAAGGCATAGTAATTGCCTTGATCAACGATATTTTGTTTAAAGACAGCCAGAGTTATTTCCAGCCTGCCTAAAGAGTTTTAAAGTCAACAAAAACTGCCGAGTGGCTAAATACTTAATGAAAACCAATTAATGCAGAGAAATATCAGAAAAATTCTCTATTGAACCCCTCAAAGACAGAGAAGCATTAAAACTCGTATTAATTGAACTAGAGATCTTATTTTTCATCCCACCTCCTCTTTCTTCTATAAATAATTCTGTAGAAGATAGTTGGTTGTTGGTCTCTGGATATCTGTTGCATGTAAATATCTTTTCTGAAGCTGTTGAAGCTCTGTGAACAATGGGAGAAAATTAGGTTGAAAAGAGAAATTTTTCTGAGTTGTTAAGACCTTTTGGACTTGAAGATTGTACTGGTTTGAACATCAATATACGAGTCAAATTCCATGGGATCTTGGTCTACATTAATGGTGATGTTTTTCTTATTGTAAATTGTCTTCTTTCATGTTTTTCATACTGTCCATTTTCTCTGATAAAGAACAACAAGCATAGAGTTAGGATTTACTCTTACAAGTACCCTACTCTCACTGATAGGCTTTATCTTTATGTTTTCCTCCTTTGTGTATTTAAGAATGATTTAATACAGTCCAAGAAGTCAAGGAATGTTGGTAAGCCCATGTATTACTGTATAAAATTTAAACACTGTTCTTGAATGATATTTTCATTACATGCTAAGTAGAGTTGGACTAGGAAAGTTTATGGTTTTCCCTGTCTTCTAGTTCTTTCTCCAAAGGTTGTTTGAAAGTTTCCCTAAGAGTATGCTGAAAGCAAGTTTAGATTTTAATGATATCTGACCTGATCTTAAGCTGCACTTTGTTCTCTTATCTGTTTCATCCCTTCTGAAAGTAGTCATGTGGATTGCTGGATTGTTTGTCTGATAAGTTAGCTTTAATACAAGCTTGTCCAAATAATTCTATGGTTAGCCCTGTCCTTTGTTTGGTTTCAAACAGTTACTTAAAAAGGATTTTCTTGTTTAGAAAGTTGACAAATCCTTGTTGAAATTATTGGATTTTTCCACCTTCACAACACTTTTAATGTTCCATTCCATCATTTAATCTTAAAGGATCCTGAGATGTAGATGACTTGCCCCATGGTAACCTTTGTAGACTTGTTGTTTCAATTAAATACTCTATGACTCCATAGCCCAATGGATTAAAGCTGCTCCTTTCCTATCTTGTTAACTGAACCATTATTTCACCTACTTACACCTTCACCCTTCATTTAGACTTCCTTCACGTTCATTATATCTTTGCCCAAACAAAACAAACAAAAACCCTTGTTCTTAATAACTAGCCTAATATCATACCAAAAACCTTAAAAAATAAATCAATCTTTGCACTTATAGAGAGAGCCCTCTCAGGATTCAGGAGGGCTAGATCCTAGAATCCCAAAGTGGTTCAAATGTAGTCTCTGCATCATTTAGTCTTGCCAATCTACTAAATTATAGGGAACTAACATTTCTGGCGACTCCACTGGGGAGAAATGAGTTCATAGTTGCCTAGAAAGCTCTTATAGACTCATTAGTCTTTCAAACAACCATAGAAACTCAGAAAAAACCCAAAAATATTTCAGATTGGCGTCATAATAAACATGGTGATGGAACCATAAAATAATTTTACCTTCACAAAAAGCTAAAAATTTTCGACCTGGTGACTCCACTGGCCTCCAATAGGCCTATTACCCTTCCAGTATTTGTAGACTCCTTTAGGAATGCATTGAGCAAACCCAATCATACTGTTGGTGGACATAAAAATTTAAATCATCCACCTGGCGACTCCACACTCTACAACTCCCAAAAGACCAAATGAATCCACTGGTAGAAGACTCCGAACTGGTTGAATAGACACAGTGACCTCTTTCTTGATTTACAAACATGATTCCAAGGATACAACGAAGATATGCCCCAATGAGTAGAGATCATATCCCTGGGTTTCCACATAAGATGCCCCAGGTGAATTGGGATGACAACCTGCCTGTTTTTCAAGGTGAAAAGTTTGATGACCCTCTATTACATCTCATCAAATTTCATATACATGTATGGAGGTTGAAAGTTGAATGGCATGAAGATTTCCTAATGAAAATGTTCATGTTAACATTAGAAGGAAAAGCTAGGGATTGGTATGAATGGTTGAAATCTGGTAGTTTGTCTTCTTTAAAAGACCTTGAATATGTGTTTTATGAGAACTATAAAGGAAACGCTACATCATTATCATGGGGTGGAATACATTATGACCCATCACAAAACATCACCCAACACATTATAGACAATGATGAGGATTTGGAAGAAATACATCCTGAAGATCTTTTAACAGCCATTCATCAGTTTAATATCTTATTGAAAAATTATAAGAACATAGATGAATCAGTTGAGGAAGAAATCAACCAAGAAATAAAGGACATTCCTCAAGATATTCCTGAAAACCCAAATAATGATTCATCATCCCTTATAGCTGAGGCTCAAGAAGACATCCAACCTCAAAATCAATCTTCACAAGAGACAGAGAACTGTTGTACTCCTATTCAAAGGAACATAGAAACATCTTCCCCTTCGACATAAAAATAGATAGATCAGACTATTAATAAACAACCAGTCTCTGAAACTTTTTGTAAAACAAGTACTCTTGCCCATTCACATAGAGAACTTTGTTGTACATATTTAGAAAGTTCTTTTGTAGATCAGAAAAAAGAAGGACCTGTTGATAACCCAATATGTTTGATTGGTAGTATTACTTATATTTATGATTTTCCTATCTTTGATCTATCTAGTGATGATGCTACCCAAACAGAAGTTAATTTTGCAGGACCATCATTAGCAGATGTATGGGAGGAAGACCAGTTCCTTCAAAGAAGTAATAAGCCAGAGCAGACTATTTATGATACTGATGAAGAAAGTTATGAAAGCTTGGAAGTAAGTGAAGATTCATTGGATCTTTGCTCTACTTCATCTCAACTCATCAGTAATAGTTTCCATGTGATTGGGAATCAGCAGCCTTTCAGCGCAAAGGTTGAGGAGGAAAGCAATGAAGAAATTTTAGAGCAGGTTGAAACCAAAGAGCCTTCTCTTGAAAAAGAGGAAGCAATTGAACATATCCCTGCTCAAGAATATAATAACCTCTTCACAGAGTTCAACCCACTAAATCATAATATCTTGGGATTTCAAGAGGACAGTACTGCAATATATGATGAGTCCTCCAGTTCATATGACAATGAAGATGAGGAAGACTGTCTTCCTCAAAATAATCTTTGCCTTGATCCAGTGGAGAAAGAAGAGATAATCCTGGTTGAAACATATCTTCCAAATACTCACAACCAGGTATTATTTCAAGATCCCTATGCTCATTTATGGAAGATATTTGAAGAAGAGATAAAGGTTGTTAGTAGCGGTATGTTACCAAAAGCAAAAATATTGTTCAACACTATTGTTGAAAAACAAAAGGAATGGGAGTGGCCCTGTCTGTCCTACATGCTCAAAGAAATGAGAAAAGACCAGTCATGGAACCATCTGATTCACTGGATGTATTGGAAAAGAGAGTTTGTAGGTTAAAAATGTAAATATTCCAAGTTAGAGTAGGTTAGATAGGAATGTCAATAAAGCTCAGCTTTGAGCATCTAGTTAGTCTTTGATTTCTGCTTTGAAGAACAAAATGACAAAAATACAAAAACAAGAGAAAGTAGAAAAGAGGGCAGAAATGAAAACAAGAAAGGTACAATTCCATACCAAAAAGGAGAAACAAAGTTTGAAAGTGTGCAAGCTCAAATGCCACTACTAAATAACACACTTCTAGTTAGTCATACAGCCTAATCATGACTAATTAGCTTTTCAATTTACTGCTAATAGGTTAGTGAATTAGATCAGCCAAACAACATAATCTTGGCTTATCAGTAAGGTAGATTAGGATAGAAAAACAAAGGTTTAAACAAGCTCAAATCTTGAACCTATGAGATTGATGAAGAAATGGTTCCAATATGCTCAAAACTTGAACCAGAAAAGAAAAAGAAGATAGCTCAAACAAAATCAAAACCAGAGTTGAAGAGATAATGAAGGATGTTTTAGTCTTCAGATCTTAAGCTTTCACAAATTTTCTTTAATTTTTTGCAAATAAAAATCTATGTGCAGCTTGTTTTTATGCCATAGATCTGCAGCAAGTCAGACTGCTTAAACATGGCTTGGTTGCTTTTAAATTTCCTGTTTTAGAAATTAGAGAATAAAGGTCTGTAAGACAGTCTAATCCTGACAAATAGTAGTTAGGTAGAGAAACTTATGAGTTAATTTGCTTAATCTGAAATCATGGAGGAATAAGAGTAGACTTAGATTAGTTTTATGTTTTCAATAAAAGAATAAAATACTGATGTTTTGAGGTCTGCAAGTCCAAATTCACCTTTTGAAGAAAAAATGTTAGGAAGTAGGTTATGTAGGTAGATGTTTGGGAAATATTTTCTGCTGATATGTCAAGTTATAACCATCTTTGTTAGCAGCTGATAAAAAGGTTGTCAATATGCAAGATACTGATCTACATTCCAGAGATAAATTTATGTGGTTCTTGACACCTCCAAGGAGCTGCCATCCCAAGTTGGGGCTGTTGTTAGCCACCTATAAAACTTTGTCATACCAAATGGTGGCTAAATCTTTTTTAGCCTTCAGGAAACAATTCATGTTCAAATTGTGAGTTCTTGAAGTCTTATGATGTCCTTTATCCTTGGAATTTCTCTTCACTGCTGTTTCACTTCAAAGCCCTCAAGACCCTGCTGTTTACTAAGAGAAAAAATTCTCATAAGGTCTCCATTTCCCTCATTTTCCTTTATTCCCTTCATAAATTTCTTTTGATAAGGTTTAAAACCTCTTTTTAAACCTTATTGGAACCCTCAAAATCCTCTGAAAAACCCTCATTTTGGCCTAAAAACCTTCATTTTTCTATAAGGTCTTAAGCCCCTTTCGGCCTTAAGCCCCAACCCCTTTCCGCATATAACCCACGCTGTGACCGAGCGCGAAGCGCTTAATCGCATCGCAAATCTTTATCGCATCGCAAGTATAAATCACATCGCAAATATTCATTTTACTCGTTTTACATGGTTAAATCCCCTCCGCCGATGCGATCCTGCGATCAATTCTCCGCCGTTGATCTGATCCACTATGCCCAGATCTAACGGCCCATATCGCTCCCCATTCCAAACCCGCCATTCCGCCTTTTTCTTCATGATTAAATCTTGACCGTCGATCTAGTTTTCAGATCAATGGCTCTTGCTCCATCGCAAATCGGTAATCGCAAATCCCTTTATCCTTTTCCTTTTTCCTCTTTCGATGTCGATCCTCCAATCTAATCTAACCGTTGAATCCACAATAACCAACGGCCCAGATTAAATCGCGCTCCGCCCATAGCCTTCGACATCCCGCCCGCCAATTAACTCCTGACCGTCAATCATCCTTCAGATCGGACGACCCTCGCATAATTGCATATTGCAAAGGCTTAGTCCCTTACCATTTGACCTCTGCCGATGCGATGCTCTAATGAGATCTCAGCCGTTGAATCCACAAGAACCAACAGCTCAGATTCAATCGCGCTCTTCCCTCGCCTTCCGCTAATGCCTTCTACTGATTTAATCCTGACCGTTGATCTCTCATCCCGATCCGACGGCCAACGCTTAATTGCGCATCGCAAAAACAAAAACCCCGGTGTTATGGACTCCTTCCTTTTCTCTGATGCGATGAGATCTCCACCGTTGATCTTCTTAAATCCAACGGCTCATATTACTTACGCTTTCCAAACCCCGCCCCTCTCTTTCTCCCCCATCGACAGATCTCGGCCGTCGATCCTCATGATTCGACAGCTCCCATTCATCCTTCCTTCTGCCCTTTATAAAAAGGTGGGCCCTCCCTTCTCCTCATTTTTTCGCCAAATTCCTTTAAAATATTACCTTTTCTATAATTTTTGTTTCCCGACAAAAATAGTTTTAAATGAATCTTAACCATTGATCTAAAAATATCAAAGGTCATCGGGCCCCATACATCCTCTGCACAACTCTTCATCCATCGCGCTCAACCCGCGCCGTTGGATTTGCTACCCATCATCCAACGACTCAAACTGCATATCGCGTAAATTTTTACCCAATCCCCGCAGTGCACAAGTTCTGTGCCAAATAGGCGGTTTTCAAAATCCATGTGTCGAACGCTAACACATATCGCGTTCCAAAAGTGAAAACCACCTAGCCCCCCAAACGCAATGCGAAAACTGCTGCTGGTTTTCCGCTATACCGCTCCCTCCGCCAACATTTCTTTTTCATCTTTTAATCCTGGCCGTCGATCTCTGTGATCAGACGGTCCTGTTTTAATCTCACCCCCACTCACTTTTCACCCAACCTTCTCCCAAACTACTTGATCGAGCAATATCCACTGTTGATTATTCTAATCCAACGGTTCCGGTTCACTGTCGCGCCCAAACTCCATTTTCGCCTAGTTAGCTGTTCTGCTAGGATTTTCCTCCCTTTTTCCATTGCATCCACATTTTTCCTCACTTCTCCTCCACCCTCACGAGCCTCTGAAGCAGTTTTAACCAAATTCCGCAGGATTTTATAACGAGTTTGTGTGTTTTGCAGTGTTCTTAATGGTGGTTGTTTTGTGTTTTTCCACAGTCACATACAGGTGACAATAAGGCTCAGAGTGACAATTCTGTGCCTTAATCCAATGAAGAAAATGATCTGCGCATAAAGCCACCTGTATAAACAAAACAACAAAGTGTATCAGTGAAGAAATTAACAGTAAAGGGATAAATGCCTAACCCTGAAAATCAGAGTTTTAATCCTCAGGTTTAAAGAAACAAAGACAGTATCAAAGAATGAAGATCTCTAAAACAAAGATCAAAGGCTATTTAAGCCTAAAACATAGACTGAAAGGAAATTAAGAGTGTTTTAAGGTTAAACAGAGAAATATCGGTAAAGAAGCCTCCTCCGCCACATCAAAGGCTAAATATCCTCTCAACTACCAAAGCACCACCTATAACTTCAATTAATCGAAAGAAGGCATAGTTATTGCCTTAGTCAGTGATATTTTGTTTAAAGCAGCCAGAGTTATTGCAAGCCTGTCTAAAAGAGTTTTTAAGTCAAAAAAATATTCTAAGCGGCTAAATACTTAATGAAAACCAATTAATACAGAAGAAAGATCAGAGCTCTCCTCTGTTGATCCCCTCAAAGGCCGAGAAGCATTAACTTGTATTAATTGAATTAGATATTTTTTTTTCTTTCATCCCACCTCCTCTTTATTCTATAAATACTTCTGAAGAAGATGAGATATAGGTTGGTCTCTGGATATCTATTGCATGTAAATAGTTTTTCTGAAGCTGCTGAAGCTCTGTGAATAATGGGAGAAAATTAGGTTGAAAAGAGAAAGTTTTCTGAGTTGTTAAGACCTTTTGGACTTGAAGATTGTACTGGTTTGAAAATAAATATACGAGTCAAATTCCATGGGATCCTGGTCTACATTAATGGTGATGTTTTTCTTATTGTAAATTGTCTTCTTTCATGTTTTTCATACTGTCCATTTTCTCTGATAAAGAACAACAAGCATAGAGTTAGGATTTACTCTTACAAGTACCCTACTCTGACTGATAAGCTTTATCTTTATGTTTTCCTCCTTTGTGTATTTAAGAATGATTTAATACAGTCCAAGCAGTCAAGGTATGTTGGTAAGCCCATGTCTTACTGTCTAAACTTTAAACATTGTTCTTGAATGATATTTTCATTACATGCTAAGTAGAGTTGGACTAAGAAAGTTTATGGTTTGCCCTGTCTTCTTGTTCTTTCTCCAAAGGTTGTTTGAAAGTTTCCCTAAGATTATGATGAAAGCAAGTTTAGATTTTAATGATATCTGACCTGATCTTAAGCTGCACTTTGTTCTCTTATCTTTTTTCATCCCTTCTGAAAGTAGTCATGTGGATTACTGGATTATTTGTCTGATAAGTTAGCTTTAATACAAGCTTGTCCAAAGAAGTCTATGGTTAGCCCTGTCCTTTGGATGGTTTCAAACATTTACTTAAAAAGGATTTTCTTGTTTGGAAAGTTGATAAATCCTTGTTGAAATTATTGGATTTTTCCACCTTCACAACACTTTTAATGTTCCATTCCATCATTTAATCTTAAAGGATCCTGAGATGTAGATGACTTGCCCCATGGTAACCTTTGTATACTTGTTGTTTCAATTAAATCCTCTATGACTCCATAGCCCAATGGATTAAAGCTGCTCCTTGACTATCTTGTTAACTGAACCATTCTTTTTCCTACTTACACCTTCACCCTTCATTTAGACTTCCTTCACCTTCATTATATCTTTTCCCAACCAAAACAAACAAAAACCCTTGTTTTTAATAACTAGCCTAATATCATACCAAAAACCTTAAAAGATAAATCAATCTTTGCACTTATAGAGAGATCCCTCTATGGATTCAGGAGGGATAGATCCTAGAATCCCAAAGTGGTTCAAATGTAGTCTCTGCATCATTTAGTCTTGCCAATCTACTAAATTACACGGAACTAACATTTCACATCGCAAGTTTTAAAAGATAAGCGCTAAGGAAAAGTTAAAGATGGCGAAATGCGAAGTGCGATGTTGGCACAGATGCGATGTGGTCCAAGGTGAAATCTAAAGGATTTCAAGTTCGGGCTTATGCGGTTATGCACCATTTTATGAAGAAATAGGCAGAAAACGACATAAAAACACGGGTAAGTGACGACTTGAGTTACGGAAACGTGATGTATTTAAGTAGATAGAGAAAAAAGAGAAGGGTTGAGTTTTGCACCTCGGAGGATTATTAAGTTGGTCTTGAATTTTAAATAAATGAAAGAAGATCAAGTTTCTTGCAACTGTTGATGTTGATATGTATTTCCAGTTTCACTTTGTGTTTATTCCTCTTTGAATGAAGTGAATTAATGTAGCAGCCGATATCTTAATTACATCTACGAGTAAGAGTTAAACAACCTTAATTTGCGCTCCTTCACCTCATCTCTTCTTTCTTCACAAAATCATGACGAAACTTTAAAGTAATAGATTCTGTGTTTGCAACATATTATTTCAAGTTTCCTCTCTCTCCATGAATTTCCTCTGAAACTTAAAAGTGATAGATTCTGTTTCTCAACATATCACTTCAAGTTTCCTTTACAATTCTTATTTTCATTTCATTCATATATCAACAATTTATGGCATTGTGAAGGTTTTCATTATATCAGCTTATTGAGTGTATTAAATAATTAGATTTCAAAGGTGTTAAGCAAAGGCCATTTGATATTATAATTGTGACATACATTTACAAAATGTCTTAAGCACTCATTCCTTACCACAACCAAGGAATTGTTTCTTAAGATACAACAGGTTCCTAGGGTACGTGTGACATTCTACAGCTTTATGACCCAATCTTCCACATGAATAACAATAGCCATGAACAATATGATGGTACATGGATGGAAATATTCGTCGACGAATTGTCTTCCAAGGATGTGTTAGTCATCAATAATTTTTGCCTTTCTAGATGACTAAATGCTTATCCTAGATTTCTAGAAACAAAATTGATGAATATTGTGAGTTCTAGAAATCTCATTGCCTTCATTATCCTTAGGATAAAGTTTTCATTGTTCTGCTACTCTATCAAGGCATGGCCATTTTATCACTCCCAGAAGACCAAATCATGGACTTATGCCATTCATTGTCACTATGTTTGTCACCTTTGACCTTACCACTCTGTTTCTGTTTTCCTAACCCTTCTACTTACACCTTGGATTGCCAAGTAACTTAACCTTTTCCCCTATTCACCAAATGCCTCAAGCATTGGTGGTTTTAAGCTACCTTTCTAGGCTCTTTAGATAAATCAAAGTTATAAATTTCTAGGATTGCAATGCATAAAGGTTTGTCAATGCTCTGTTTTACACCTACAAACCCTAAGTTAAGTGTTCAGCTAAAGGCCAAGTCCAAAAGGCCTCCCAATAGGTCATGTAGGGTCTCTTAGGTTATTCATTGTTTTGATTTTCTAAACTCACTGTTTTACATGTGCCCAAAGATGAAATCAAATGAAAAGGAGGGTGAGCTTATGATTGTCCATAAAGTATCAAAAAACCTTCAAGAGAAACCTCCTTTGATCAGAGCATAAATTATGCAAAAGGGCAGTTGCCCATCTTAAAAAATTTCTGCAGGAATGGTTTATGATGGTTATCAGTAGAAGAGAGGCAAGGTGAGAAGCCAAACTCCTCAAGGACATTCACAGCAAAGGGGAGACAACATGCCTATGAAACAAAGAGAATCAGGGTTTTTATAACTAATTGGCAAAACAGGTGTTGTGTAATGAATAAAATAATTTAAATAGTGATTAATTAGTTAATTAGTAATTAGGTTGAAAGGCCATGTCTGATAAGACATGACCTTTCATGAAAATACACCTGCGTAGGTATATAACCAGGACTCATTTGTAACATTCAATCATCAATCTCAGTCATCACACTTTCTAATATAATATTTATCCTCAATGGATATCTTTGTATTCCAAGTTTTATAGATTATTTAACTTGAGAAGGAACTTTGTTCGCTTCATTTGGTATAAGAGCTGTCGATCTTTTGGCTGCTCACACTGCACAGAGCCACGCTCTTCTATTCAGGTCCTTGACCATAAAAAAAATCGACAACATTGTTGCCATCAAAGCATTTTGCTTTCAGTCTTGGGAGTTTCTTCACTGCTGCTGAGTTCATCAGAGGCCCTTGGCCATATTTAAAAAAAAAGAAGTTATAGAAAAGGAATACCACAGCAAATCAAACGTTAGCCACCACTGCTGTGACTACTTGTTGCCCAAGCTACTTGGCAGCAGCATTCTGTCCCCCATGACAAGCTATTCCAGAAGAAAATATCAAGAGTCTTTTGGAATTTGTTACTGAACAAAAACACATCAACAGTCTTTGCGGACTTCAAAGTTCATTGATTTCACTGCGGCCTCGAGTAGGGACCATGCCCATTTCCCACTACGATTGGCCTTAGGAGATTATTTTAGAAGGAATTCACACAGCCCAAATTTTTCTGAAGAAAATAAATGTGTCCCATTTGGGGAGACTTCAAGGGAAAGCAAGGTCCTTTGCATCCGTCATTTAAACAATCCACCAACGCCTTTCCGTCTGCCTCACAAAAGAACCATTGTTCATCGATTTCAGCCAGCACCATCAATCTGTAGCTGCCTCCCGCCTTTGTTTGATACATATAGCCACCACAGTCACTCGACACTTGCACTCTGCCAATTTTCATACGCCCCAGCCTCTGTCGAAATAACCGCCTGCAAACTGTCCTAGCCATCGTCCTCCGGCCATCATTTTCCTCACTCGATTTTTTCTCGGTGTCCATCCGACAACACTGGCAACTGAAGTCTTTACGCAGATTCTTCCTTAGACCACGACACCGTTCGACCAATTCTGACTGTTAGCGGACAGAAGAATTATTCATCGTTTTTCATCACTTCGGGTCAACTGGAAAAATTATAGTGTCAATTAGATATCGGGTGAAGGCATCCGATTACACTTTCCCTCAGAACGGTCAACGTTATAGGGTGGTGGTCAACCGATACGTTGTGACCATCATATGGATGGCTAAGTCGATATATATAACCCAAATTAAAGTGCTGGGTCGATTTACATAAATCGTAACCAAGGTTTAAAGTATATAAGTTTTATATAATTTATAAATATATTTTATATATAATTTATAATTATATATTTTATATAATTTGTGATTATATAAGTTAATTAGAAAAAAAATAGAAAATAAAAAAAAGAAGTTAAATTGAAGGTTTATAAAATCAAAGCTATTCAAACGAGATATATATATATATATATATATATATATATATATATATATATATATATATATATATATAAAGAGAAGTTAAGTGCACTTTATATATAAGAGAAGTCTAAAGTACAAAGTGCAAGGGATTTATAAATAAATAAATATTCTAAAAAAAGAAAAAAAGAAAAAAGGGGAACTATATTATAAGGAGAAGAAACATTAATAAAGAGAGTTGAGAAGGAATTGTGAGCAAGATATTAACTTCCTTTGGGAAGTAAAAGGGTCATTTAATAAGAGTTAAAAACCCCCAAGTTATCTTGACAAAATGGCATCCAAAATAGAACTAAAGGAGGGAAGATTTCCTGAAAATTATAGTATGTTTGTCCATGCGCTAATTAAAATTAAAGGGTCACTTGCGGGAAAGGAAGTTCTCATATCTATTGATCTTAATCAAGAGAATAATTATGTTAGTACTGAATGTGCTAACCAATTAGTGATCCCCAAATCAAATATAACTAAAACAAATTCATTTCATGCAAATGAAAAATAATACGACATAGGGAATTTACACCTAAGTATTGGGGAGTATTCCATTGTCTCACAATTTACCGTTAAAACCTTATGTTGTAACGATAGTGATATAATTCTGGGTTCACTTTGGATGGAATCACTAGGGTCATTCATCCTTAATACAAAAAATAAGTTTTTGACATTTTCTTACAAAAAGAAAATCATAACGTTACAAGATATCACGGTGAAGCCAAAATCACTAACACCGGAAGACATTGGATATCACAAGAGTAGTTCTTCTAGAAAGTAAAAAATAAATACAATATTTGCAAAGAGAAATTGAAAAAATCTCCACTAACAAGAATGAAGAGGTTGCTCGCCTCAAGGATCACAATAATAAATTACTAACGCAAATTAAGAAGTTGAAGAAAGACAAGAAGTCATTGGAAAATAAGGCGCAACAACTTGTCGAAAATGAAGCATCGAAATCTGCAAATATAGAAGTTCAAATTAATGAAAAAACAAACATTGATACAGTAAGTGTCACAACTCTAGAAAAAGACAAGCAAGTTGCAGAAAATGCAAACCTAGATGTTTCAGTTCAGACAAGGAACGTTCTAAGTGAAGGTTCTATAACCAACTCATTAACGTCCTCGCTAGAAAAAAATCAAAGAAGTCAAACCAAAAAGGTTCCCTATCAACATCCAAATCATGGGAGCAGACAACTCCAAGCTATGTATTCAGAATATAAACAAGCTGATATTCCGAAGAATACTAACGAATCATTGCAAGTTGCTAGTCATCGTAAGATTCCACAAAATATTGATTTAGGATGGTCCGATCCTTCTCAGTGCGACATTTTTGTTTTTCACTTAGAGGATCATATCAACATGTATCGACAAGGATGACTGCCCCGAGATGAGACGATATTCGTAGCAGGAAAAGAAATCGAGGCCTTTCATCGAAAAGCTTTGAGGACAAAGCTTTTTGAGGGGAAGGCAATGTAATGAATAAAATAATGTAAATAGTGATTAATTAGTTAATTAGTAATTAGGTTGAAATGCCATGTCTGATAAGGCATGACCTTTCATGAAGAGGCACCTACGTAGGTATATAAGAAGGACCCATTTGTAACATTCAATCATCAATCTCATTCATCACACTTTCTAATATAATATTTATCTTGAATGGATATATTTTTATTCCAAGTTTTTTGGAGTATTTAACTTGAGAAGGAACTTTGTTCGCTTCATGTTTCCCAGCAAGGAGTCCATGCAAAGGATCACAAGGACAGAGGTACATAAGTGCCATTGAGCATAAAGTGAAGATTCATTGAAAAAATAAATGAAGGTGAGAGACCTCCTTGATGACAACAGGAAGAAATTGAAAAACGATATCAGAGGATGACTTGTTTTTCCAAGACAACACTGTTTCACTCCACCAAAGGGATAAATTCTAAAGAGTATCAGTATGAAGGAGCCTAAAATTTCAAAGTACAGTCAAAGGTCTTCAAAATGGTCAAGAGAAGGAAAGTAAGAGGTTAAGTGTCAAATAAGAAATCAAATTGAGCATAAGTTCTACTGTTGAGTGATTAAGGTGTCAAACTCCAAAGGAATTTTAAGAAGATCAAAACACTCTGTTATGGCACCTACAACAAGTAGAAGTGATGGCCAAAGGAGGTAATGACAAACTTGATCAAAGAGACTAAGATCAATGTGCAGGACAAACTCATTATACCTCTGGAAAATCAGTGAAAGGGGAATAAAATCATATTTTCAAGATCACCCACAAAAAGATCACTTTTTTATGTGTCTAAAGTCACCTCTTGCAAAAAGGTAAAGAAAATATCAGTAAAAGGATAAAATATCAAAAGTAAACATTAGCAAAGGTGGGTTTTGGTTTTAATTTATTTTATCCAAGGAGATAAAACCATCCTCATTCACCACTCAACACCATTTTTCACTTCCAAAAAGGAGTAAGAGGTTTTCAAGGAGAAATTCAGGGTTTCTGGCAAAGTTTCGGGCAGGAGAAGCCTTGCGCTATGCTCCTATAAAGCTGCGCTATGCACTTGTGGGTTCCGTCTGTGTAAACTAAAACTGGGCGCTGCGCTCTTGTAGCAGCGCGCTACGCGTTCACTACGTGCAGGACTACCCGACCGACTCGCCTAACGCCTAACCGCCGTTTAGGCCTCGCCCGACCGCATGCAAACTCTGCCCGTGCTACGCACCGGGCCATTCAGGCCTCGCTCGACACTATGCAGGTCTACCCATGCTATGCGCTGGCCTTTTCAGGTGCTGCACGAAGATCCTCCGCCATGCTGCATTCCTGCGGTACGCTCAGGGCCAACCCGACAACCCATGTAGGGTCGACCCGACTTTCCCGATGCTGCGCTCCTGCGCTGTGCGCTCAGCCAAGAAGTTGTTAAAGTCATTGAAAGCACTCAAATTTTCTCAAATACCTCTCCAAATTCTTGCTTGGCACCTCTTGAGGATTTTTAAGAGGTATTTAGATCTATTACCCCCTTTCATACTGTTTTAAAGGGTGAACTTAGAGAGAAAGTTGGAAACCCTAAGGGAAGAGAAAGGCTTGGTCACCATGCTAAAAAAATCTGCTGATTAAAGAACACTCACCCATTTACTTGATAAAGATACACTGAGACTGATTTTCTAATCACTCATCATTTTCCTTCACTCACAAATCACTGCCATTCTCATTATCATCTCACTTACCCTCTCCATATCATTTCATAAACAGTTTAGGGTTTTGATTTCAAAAGAAAGAGTAAAGGATAAAATTCCTAGAGAAGGCAGTGTTGACAGTGGCGAGGGAAGCCAAAGGCTTAGGGGACCACAGAGAAAGGGTGGGAGAGAAAATAGGTTTGAGCCTTTGAGCACCAAGGAGTTGACAGCCTCCCCTACCACAATTGCATATTTCCAAAAGGTAGGATGCTATGATTTCTGTGAAAAAGTACAAAGAGTCAAAATTCACCCCGAGTTGACCAGACTTTTCATCCTAAACCTCCATAACCACCAAGTACACCTAGCTGGGGT
Source organism: Pinus albicaulis (assembly GCA_034641835.2). Classification (NCBI taxonomy): domain Eukaryota; kingdom Viridiplantae; phylum Streptophyta; class Pinopsida; order Pinales; family Pinaceae; genus Pinus; species Pinus albicaulis. The sequence continues at coordinate 1,371,132,030 of CM076572.1, read as the reverse complement.
AAATTTTGAGTTGTCCACCAATACAATTGCTATGGCCACTGTAATACCTTGCATGGGAGAAAAATGCTTCAAACAGGTGAATTTGGACTTAAGCCATTACCAGCCTTTTTTCAAACCAAGATACCAAGATGATTGCAAGACCATTTTTCCCTTCTCCCATCTGTTGGAAAGGTATGCCCCTTTAATGAAAACCATCATGAAATATTTTACCTGTGAGGGTAGGTTTTCCAGACTTTATTCCTACCATATAAGACTGCTTAAGCACTTCACTAGGGCCAAGCTACTGCATCTGCCTTATTACCTTTATAGAAGTATTGATAAGATGTCATACATTGTGCAAAAGAGGCATCCTTCACAACAAATGCAGAGTCTTTTCCACCATTCTCTTATTAAGATTATTGTGTTGCATCAATTAGAGAAACAAGGTATCCCATGGGAAGTGTTCATCACCCATGATGTTTTCACAAATCCACAGCCTCTTCCTCTACAAAGTTTTCCCTCATCATCTCATCCACCTTCCTCAATTCCTCCATCAATCCCCACTGACCATGATTCCTCATCCACACATGAATACTCTCCCTAAGAGAACTTCCCTCCTTCACATTCTCCTAAATCATCAAAACAAGAAGAAAGTGATGAAGAACATAAAGAAAAAAATGACAAAGAGGAAAATGACAACCAAGAAGAAAATGACAGTCAAAAGAAAGAAACAAGTGATGAGGGAGAGGAAAATGAAAATGAAGAATGTGGTGATAATGAAGAAGAAACAAAGGATAGTGAGGAAGAAGAAACACATGATGAAGCAGAAAGTGACTGTCATGTGGAAGAAAATGATAGTCCCGAAGAAGCAGAAAATGATGATGAGGAGGATGATGATGAAAATCAAGAGACAGAGGTAGATTGTGAAGAGGAAGACAACTTAGAACAAGAAAGCAGTGAAGAGGTAGATAATGAAGAGGTAGATTTTAGATACAGAGGCAGTGAGCCCAATAGTGAAGAAGAAACAAATGTAAGTAATGACCAAGAGGATGACATGGCAAGAGATATAGAAGGGGATGAGAGTGATCAAAATGAAAGCAATGAGGACATTACATGGGATAACAAAGAATTTGAGGAAAATGAAGAAATTGATGAAGGTACCTCTAAGAGTGACCCCACATACAATAACAATGATGAAAACAATGATGAGGCAGATTCTGAAAACAGAGGAAATGAGCAGAACAATGAAGAAGAAAAAGGCAGTGAGCCAAATGAAGAGGAAGAGACAAATGGCAGTCAAGAGACAGAGGTAGATTTTGATGAGAAAAATAGTGAAAATGAAGAAGAAAGCAGTGAGCCAAATAGTGAGGAAGAAAGAGACAAAGGCAGAAGATGAAGACAATGGCAGTGGGCAAAATAATGACTGATGAAGAGGAAAATTTAGAACAAAATGACACTGAAGAAGATATGGAAGAGGATGGAAATGATGAAAATGCTCAAGACAACGATGAAGGCACTGATAAAAATACCTCTAATAGTGATAACACAGAGAATGATAATGTTGAAAACATAGAGGATAACAATGTTGAAGATATGGAAGAGGATGACAATAATGAAGATCATGGTAGTAATGATAGCATGGGTGAAGATGAATGTTCCTCTCAAGAAGGCAGTCAAGAACAAAATGAAAAGGACACAAATACAGGGATTATTGATGAAAATAAAAGCATCCTGAAGGTCAGTCATGAAGAAGATATTAAAATGAATCTTATCAAACCTTTTCCTCTCACATATCAAAGAGGATCAAGGCAAGTGTTTACTGCCTCCAAAAGGTAAGGGACATTGCCATCTACATCAACTCAGCCACTAGACAAAGGAAAACAAAGGATAAAGGAAGAAGAAGAAGACCATGAGGTGGAGAGGGATTTTGAGATCAGTCAGGTATATAGTGATGAGGAGAATGAGGCAAGAATTACAAACATGCTCCTCTAGGACAAAAATGCACAAATCAAAGACCTCCAAGCACATTTAGATAGGGCCAAGAGTATAAATGATGCCCTTGACTTGGAAAATAGGCAGCTGAGAGCAAAAATGGAAATATATGAAGCTAGAGCCCTCAAGGCCTGGAAAGAAGCCCAAAAGGCACAAATGAAAATAGAAGAGTTAATAGGCACTTATGAGGAGAGTAGTTATGAGGAAGGACAATCTAGGAGAAGACCTAGAACCATGGGATTGAAGAAACCATTGGCTAAAAAAGGGAGGAAGATTAAGCCCTAGCAGAGAAACTCTATTTAGATGAAATTTTGGCTATGGAGATAGCCCATGACCGGGAGCCTTGGTTGGAGAGAGCCAACATACACTTGGAGGCCAAGTTGAAGAAAGAAAATCAAGATCTTGACCTCCAAAGAAGAATGACTAAACATTATGCCCGAAGGAACCAAATTGCAAGGGCTAAATTGAAAAAGGCTCAAGGCAAGCTCCAAACACTAAAAGAAGAAAAAGGCCAAGCTAGGATTGGAATCTTGGCACAAGCCTCTCTACAAGTCTCCCAAAACCCATGAGGAACTCATCCACCAAATTTGGGAGAATTTTGACAAATTTTTGTTTTTTGCTAATTTTGAGGCCAAGGGGGTAGCACACATGGTGCTACGCTATTTTTAAAAGCATATCCAGGAGGAAAGGCTTACATTTTTTGGATCCTCATCACTAATATATAATGTTCACAAAGTTTCAGATCACTTGGAGTTGTTTTGGTCCAACAAAAGGGTTAAAAACACCCAAATTTTCACCATTCTGCCTGCTTTTGAGGACATGTGCTTCACCTTTACCAGCCTTGGAATTTTTACTTTTTGAACAGGTTTCATAGTTTATATTAGAGACTCAAGGGTAGATCTAGAAATTAGACTTCAAGGGCTTTCCAACGAGCCATCACGGAGCTTTTTCTGACATCGAGAAGGCCTTCAAAACGCCGCTGCAAGATGACCCATTTTTTCCTGCTCCTGTGCTACGCCCTTGGCATGGAAATTCCTCCTAAACACAATGATGCGCCCTTAGCAGAGGGAAAGTAAAAAATGTACACTTGGCAAGTTTTAGGATGCTTTTCAGACCTTAAATATCATTTTCTTTGCTAAAAATTTAGGAAAATATATTTTGTTTTAGATATTTTGTGCCTTGGGCCTTGCAAGGTCTCAAGGACAATAGTGACATTTCTAATTAGCCAATAGGCTTCTATATACTCTATAAGGGTTTTCTCCTCCTTGCTTGTTAAAAATATATTGAGGATTCATTGTAAATGTTGGCTTTTGATGATTTTTGAGAGAAATAAACGGTTCTTTGAGGTTGAAGAGAAATTCGGTGTTATGGAGCTTGTGAATGATATGCTTTGATTGATGATGATGAAAGCTTGCTTGCAGGATCCCTGAGCTTGGTGAATGGTGATGTGTCTCTAATTTTTTCATGTTTTATTGTTTATCATTATGTCCATCTTTCTATGTTGCAATAGATTAGAAAATTATAGGTTAAGAAATGTTGTTTGAGGCACCTTAGTCCTCTTGTTTGCTACTGTCATTATGTTTTCCTCTACTGGGTGTGTTTAAGGAATTATTAGTTGCTCCTTAGGCCTCTTTATGGTTGTTTATTTCATCAATGGGTTAACATGCTAGTTTCCAAATATGTTTTATGGCAAGCCCTGCTTATTTGATGCTATCTAAAACTCTGTTTTGAAATCCCTCTTTGAAGTATTACTTGTTAGGTTAAATCAAAGAGGTCTTGTTCTGTTCTTGCCCTTTGTCCATGCCTATCAGTTTGCCTCAAATTTCTTTATAGCTTGACTGATGATGTCTAGGAGTTCCCTCTTCATTGGTTAATGTTATTTTTCATCTTATATGTTTCAAAATTTCTAGGTGAAATAACTGAAGTTAGATAGGATTTATTGCTTTCTGTGTTTCACTAAATTGTTCATCTTGGATGTCTATTTGTTTAAAGTATTGTCATTGAGTAAATGGTTTTCCCTATCTCGTGATTATTATATTTTAGTTATTAGTATTTGAGGCCTTCTTGTTTACGAGCATATGACAAAGGATTCTTAATTTCCCTTTTCCGTACCTAGTTTCCCCAACATAATGTCCATTTCACTTCACACATAACCTTAAAAGATCCATTGACTACACTAGATTTTCCGTGTGATGCACTCTGACTCATTGTTGAGATATCCATGACTTTCATAGACTCCATAGCCCAATTATTTTATGACCTCTCATTCCACCTATTCCACTTGATCATTTTACCCAACCCAACCAAACAAACAAAACCCTAAACTTCACAACTAGCCTAAAATCAACCATCTAAAGCAAACAAGTTCACATCATTTCTATACAATAGAGAGAGCCCTCTTTGAGTCCAGGAAGGCTAGGTCCTAGGACTCCAAAGAATGGTTTCATGTTACCCTGTGCATTTGGTCTACCAATCTGCTAAATCATGGGACCCTAACAGGATGTTCTTGCGAATCTTGTCCAATGAAGTTTACATGCATGTCAGATCGCATAGGTTCATTGTATTTTGTTGTAGAAGGTCCTGCTTCTTCTTCTTTGTAAACGAGGCTAGTTCTGTTGTTGTAATATTGTTGATTGTTGATGAGTTCTTCCAATGCCCTTGAGATGTTGGCACAATTTTGGACAGTATTTCCCTTCTTCACTTCCTTACGCAACGAGACTACTTCGGCTTCTAATTCTTCGCTTTCTTGGTTGCTTTCTTCCATCTTCTTTTGAAGTGAATCCTCAATACATTTGTGTTCTTGAACTTCAATTTTTAGACCTTGAACTTGTTCTTCAAGAGTGTTGGAACGGATCTTCTCAGCCTTGAGCTATTTTATAAGCCTAATTGCCTCCTTAGAAAATTATTCTAAGGTCAACCCTTCTTCTTCGTTGTTTGATACCTCTTGTTTATTGTGCTTGGCCATAAACAATACTCTCTCATTGGCTTCTTCTTCGCTGTCATTGTCTTCATCGGATGATGAGCTATCTTCTTTAGAGAGAAAGTTCCTTTTGAATCCTTTATTTTTTCCTTGCTTGTTGAATTTCTTAAAGCATTTATTTCCTTTTGAGTTTCCATCACTTATGTTCAGAAATTTTGTTGTGAAATGCCTAACCTCACCACAATCGAAACATATCAATGGAAGTTTACCTTTGAATTTTCCCTTACCAATTTTCAGTTTTCTCGTAAAGTAAGTATATTCTCCATCTGAAAGACCTTCTTCATCATCTTCCTTTTCTTCACACTTGTAGGTGTAGGTCTTTTCCTTTGAGGGTTGTTTGTCCATATTGGTTTTCTTAGATGCAACGAACGCAGTTTCTAGATGTGAAGTACCCTCTTCTTCATCAAGTCTCATTTCATATGCTATGAGAACTCTATGTAATTCCTCTTTGCTGAGTTTTTCCAGATTTGCATTGTATTCTAAGGTCGATACCTTTGGGTTGAATCTCTCTGGTAACGTTCTAAGAATCTTTTGTATAATAGTCTTCTCGTCAACAGGCTCTCCCAATCCTTCCAGAGTGTCGGTTATTTCATTAACGTGTTGAAAGTATGCATCAATGTTACCATCTTCTTTCATTCTTAGTTGTTCAAATTTTTCTCTATAGATTTGAAGCTTTTCTTCTTTGACATTTGAGTCACTTGCGTATATATTCTCAAGCTTGTCCCATACATTTTTGGCAGTTTTACAACCCAACACATTATGATAAGCAGATTCAATAAGTCCACTGATAATAATATTCTTTACGTTTGCATCATTTACCAAATTCTTCTTACCTTATTCATACGCGGTTGGTGTAAAGCCATTTTGAACATTGTCCCATACTTCGTAACCTTGCACCAAGAGATATACCTCCATTCCTCCTTTCCAGAGTGCATATTTATTTTCATTGAACAGAGGTACACCATTCTTGGTATGGTCCATGACCTCCTTCCAGTTGTTAAAATGCTATTGAAGGAACCAAGCTCTGATACCAATTGTTGGAAATACTGAAAGGGGGGGTAAATCAATATATCTTTCAATTAGTATTATTATTAATATTTCAGAGCATTAGTTAATCTTCAATTATTATCAGTGTTTGTACAATGATATAAGTAAAAAAAAGGAACACAAATGTACATAGTTTTTAAGGTGGAAACCCCCTCCGGGATAAAAACCACCTGAATGTGTTTCTAATAATTCTTTAATATTCAACTCCAATTGAAAATAAAGCCAGCGCCCACTGGATGGACGCTCCAATGCCAGATATTATTCAGTAGCCAACTGAACGGATGCCCAAACACCCAATGAGCTACAACACACCCTAACACCACCCTACCACCTTGAAGTTTTCATAGGCTTGAACCTGTTGGTGACATCATGCACCAGTCTACCACCCTATAGAATAATAAAAGAAGAATGGACTCTCGTACTAGGTAAAATGGTCCACTTTACAATGATATAGAATGATGTAGAAGAAGAAGACACACTAGACCATAACCTCAACTATGACACAAATACCTAATGATGAACATAGACCTCCCGACACTGCCTCTTCAATTCTAGGCAGATAGACACTCGTAAAATTTTTACAATGATGCTTTTAAAATGACTCAGTACAATGATACCTTTACAATGACTGTATGCAATATTGCCCACGTGAGGAATTTATGTGGTGAACTTCTTGATGTTGTTATCCACCTTTATTGCTGCTCTTGTCTGCTACCCTTTATCACTCTTCAGAACATTAGATCATTTATTGAGTCTTATCTTGATGAATATATAATACCTGCAAAGAGTCTTTAAGAAAATACCCATGACATGATAATAGAAAAACTTACCTCGTCCCGCAGTCAGCATATGTCAGTGCTAAACCAAAAAAAAAAAAAAAAAGAATAGAAAGATTCTAATGTAATTAAGAGATGAACATGCATATACATAATATAATTACCTGGAGCTTACCTCTGCTGCACCTTGCTTTGCTTTGCTACCCTAGAAAGTCTCGTCCTTTGGAGCCCTTGACAACACATGATCTAGCTTTTTCTTGCCTTCTAGAATCTCGATATTGAATATGGTGTATCTCTGTTATTTAAGATCACCAATATGTGGTTTTTAGTTTTGTAGTAGTCCTATGAGTCTTCTTTCCAATGCCACAGTTCTGACCCAATTTGGATTCTTCAAGGCAAAGTTATGCCCAATCTCTCACAATGACCTAATTATGGATTGGTTCAGTAGAGAAAACTTGTACGACATGCCACATGTCATTGTTTCTTCATTAGGTTTTGAAATTGATACAGATAAAACTAGAGTTCGTGCACTATCTGCCACTTTTTACATAATTCCAATCCAATACTTAGAGAGAGAGAGTTATGACGATTTTCCAAAGGTCACCTCTTTGAGATGAAGTTCAGGAGCCTACAAAAACCCTGACTTCCACAGATCATATCTTTGCAAATTTTGCGCACCATGATCTGAAATTTTTACTGGAGCTTGCTCAGAGTTTTGGACTCGCCTCATAAAAATTTCAGCTTCTGAACATTTGTATAAAAATATTTATAGCGAAAATTCCACAATGACCTATTTCAAGTAGTGAAATCCTTACATGAGGAGGATATGAGGATCAAAATTTATATAAATTCTTAGGTTGAGAGGGTCTTCAACAAGTGAATGTGGGAGGGATTTTAGGAGCTTAAAATTTATTAATTATTTACCGTTCAATGACCACAACCAATTATTAGTCGCATGCCACAACCCCATGGGGTTTTAGCCCACTAACTGGGGTTACTAGCTTGAAACATGAATATCTCTCAAACCGTGAAGAATTACGTGTCGTGCCATATATCAACATAAAAATCTCAACAAGTAGAAACCATCAAAAATATCCTTGACACCGAATATAGCAATTTTGCAGGTCAAAATTCCCATGCAATATCGGGGTAGCCCCTGGTGCTGCTTGGGTTGACATCCATGACAACCACTGATCAACATGTTGGATACGCTGTGTTGCGTGCATATGGTTTTGTGTTCATGTTGGATATGTGGCGTTGTGTACATATGGTGCTATGTGCATGTTGTATATGCAGTGCTAGGTACACATGTTGTGTGCTTGTTGTACATATGGTGCTATGTACATATGGTGTTGTGTGCATGATTGTACATGTTGTGTTGTGTACATGTTGTACATGTGGTGCTATGTGCAGGCAGTTTTGTGTACACATTATACATGTGGTGTGGTGTACATTTGGCGTTGTGTACACATTGTGCAGGTGGTGTCGTGTACATGTGATGCCATGAACACGTTGTGAAGGTAGTGTTGTGTACAGGTGGTACTGTGTACATTTTGTGCATAGGGTATTAGTATACATGTGGTTTTTTGTGCAAGTTTTACATGATGTGTTACGGGCATGCAGTACTATGTATGTGCATGGTGTAGTCATGGTATCATGACATGTGTATTTGTTGTGTTGTACTCTATATATGTATATCCATTGTGTTGTATTGTACAACAGCTATAGGTGTATGTGTTGTGTTGTACACCGGATGTGTGTGTATGTATTGTGTTGTGTTGTACACAATGTGTAGGTGTATGTGTTGTGTTGTACATTGGATGAATATGTATGTATTTTGTTTTGTTGAACACCAAATTTAGGTGTATATATTGTATCGTGTTGTACACTGTATGTAGGTGTATTATTGTGTTATGTTGTAAATCAGGTGTAGGTGCATGTATTGCATGGCGTTGTATGTTGTGTATGGTTATATGTGTGTGATGCACATTATGTGTATGTGCACATGGTTGAGGAGAAGGCATTGGGTGTTTGTCAGGTGTGGAAACCAATCCAGCATGTGTACATAAGAACAAAGCATAAGTAAGGACTGATGAAGGACAAGTGTCAGCGTTTTATTTCAGTCTTGTTATGCATGTGATCTATGATTCTAACTTATGATTCTTACATGTGATTTATGGTTATGGTTTATGATGATTTCATGTGATTCATGATTTTTATTATGATGGTTGTGTTTTGAGCTAACCATATGTGATATGTTTATTCATGATGATTTGGTCAAAGATCTGATTTGACTTGTTGTGGCAGGAAGTAAATAGGATTGCAAGAGTACCTTATTGACGAGCTACCAATGAGGTGTGATTTGAGTTTATTTCAACTTGTTTTTAGTTTAATGGGGATTATTTGATTGGTACATAAAAGCATGGAAATGCTATGTTGGATGGTTGAAATTGATTTCAAGCATTAGCAACAACAACAAAAGGAATTGAAATAGGAAGTAGTATGCTGGTAAAGCACTTCAGGAGCAGGGCCATTGTGGGACACTGGTACTCAATAGTGTCCATTGATTTCCAAGAGAATGCTATGACCAGTATGATAGTTTTGGTGCAGGAATATGCCTTGATTTTGAGAAAGGTATATGCCTTGGTTTTTATATCTTCTGATGTAATGAAGTCTTGCCAAGGGATGGATTTCCTGAGATAGGGTATGTCGGGGAGCTTGGCAGGTGAGTGACTACACAGAAAGGGATGATCGGATTTCCCAAGGGACTGTGTATCAGAGAAGAGCACATCGAGGATGGATTTATTTTAGGAATTAACATTGCTAGATGGAACCAGATGCACATTGGAAGGGTACCCTAGAAAAATGAGCCGGTAACTGTTCACTGAGGGTACATTGGCACAGGATTGTAGCGCTGGAAATGAGATGAAAATTTGACTATGGACTTACTAGGAATGAGGTGAATCCTGGTATTACTTTGAGGGTGGAGATGTGAGCCTCTACACCACCTTGTTGCAGATACAGGCATCGAATCCTTTTATTTTCTGGTTGGGAAAATGCGCATAAGTGTATATGTGGTTGTTATTGTAAATACTATAATGAGTTGTGTTTTAAAACTCCAGTAAATGATATGTTTGTCATGTTTTTAGCAATGATCATTGTAAATATTGCAATGAGCTATGTTATAAATCTCCATGGGAAGTGTGTTTTATTTTTAGCGGTTTGTTGGTTTGTAGGTGCCATTGAACATTGAGGACGATGTTCCCCCAAGGGGGAGGGTTCTGTAATAGCCCTGGCGAAAATTCCATGTAATAAAATTTAATAAAGGCAAAAATAATAACCAATGTTGATGGGACACTTATTCCAAGCTGAATGTTGGGAAAAACATCCTAGTGGGTGTTCATTTGGTTTATTAGGGCTAAGGGAATTGGAAAAGACAAAGGCAAAGGATTTGGAAAGGAAAAATGGCATATTTGGCACATTTATTTATGAAAATAATGGAAAATGAAGAAAATAGAGGTCCCATCAATAAAAAGGCTTCTGAGGATCAGTGGGTAAGATTTTTCTTAAACCTTTTGTCAGTTTATTTTTGGAGCTCTCTCATTATTCTCTATCTCTCTCTCACTCTTGGATACTTAGAGTTTCTTGGACCATTTTAGCATTGGAGCAAGAAATATAAGAAAGAAAGAAGAAGGAGGAAGAAAGCAAGGAGCAGGAATAAAGAAGCTACATTAGTATTCTTGGTAAATATTGATTTGCATGCATGTTTTCCTTGCTAGATTTATCATGCATGGAATTGCATGTGGTTCTTTTTTGTCTTGGCATGGGTTTTCCCAGGTGTGGTTGTGTTTTCAGCCTAGCCTTGCCATTTCTGGATAGCCATGGTGTTGTGGAGTTCTCATGTTCTGGTTTAGCTATATTCTCAGATGGATTTCAAGCTGAGTGTGGTGGATCTTCGAATGATATGACATAAAATCAATTTATATGTTGTCTTGGTTTAGGGCCTAGTGATCCAGGTTTACATTGCGGTAAAGTATGAGAGGGGGTTTTCTCTCCATTAGGCTTAGGAATCTCGGGTTTGGGATATACAATAAATCCTGGAGATTATTTCTCGGTTTAGGGCATAATGATCCCTGATTCATACTCTGGGTTGCGATAAAGCCCAAGAGACTAAATGATAGGAAAATTCCTCGCAGTTTAGGTGGAGAGAATTCAATGATCCATGCTTGTGTTGGCCTAGCGATTGGGTGTAGATCATGGTAAAGGCGATTATGACAAGTTTATGGTGTTGGCCTAGTGATTTGGTGTGGATCACGGTAAAGCTTGATTTTTGTTGATGAGGGTAGGTGGTTTAGCCTTGAGATGCCCTGGTTGGTTCTTTTGGTTTGAGTCCCACATTCATGCTTGGAATTGGGCACGAGGGTGATTGGCTTAAGATATATTTGGATCAACCAATATATTTTTGAGTAGAACGTGGAAGTACCATCTCCGGTTGGTTTTTACATTCATTAATGGGAAGCTCATTCCTTTGGTATTTGATGCATAATTATACTGGTTATTATGTGGATTCAATTGTTGTTGTATCCACTATAAATATTTTGTTATTATGCTGTTTATAAGGATGTATGTTGAAAATGTTGATATATGGCTCTCTCTATGTTTTTACTTGTAAATGAATGCACAATTTATCTATGGTGTTGAGCAGGAAAATCCCCTCTGCGGACAGAGGGGATCCCTATAGCCCTAGGGTGGGTCTAGCAACAAGGGAACACGCTGGACTCTTTAATTCCTAGCTTGTAAATGAAATATAGACCGGAACAAATATCCTACCTTGGTCCAATGCTTTTGTCATGGCACGTGGCAACGATCCTTCGATGTTTGTCTTCACGCCTTGTGCTTCGTGTTGGTGGCGGTGTTCATGCATCTTCACAAATATAAAACAAACGATGAAAACATATAAGAATATATATTCATCTACATCTATTCAGGTAGTCAAGGAGAGCTAAAAAAATTGGATATAAATGGAAACAAATTTGGAACCAGAAACCAGTCATGTATTATTGATATATGAAAAAGAAGTTTACAACCTTATTCTTTGACAGTGCAGATCTCCTTCGATGGGTTCAGTAGGGCGTGTTTCAAGAATTCATTTGACATTCAAATCGATGAGGAAATGGGCTTAAACTCTCTCTCAAAAATGGATTCTTCTCTGCTTTCTTCAACACACCAGCTATACTAATGAATGTTTAGCTAGCTAAATCAATGTGAGGAGGAAGAATTTATAGGAGAGGAGGAGAAGGTTTGGGATCCCATGTAAGGTGGAGGAGAGGTATATCCCTTTGGGGAGTTGCAAAATTGTAGGAACTAACAAGCCAAAGGGAGTAAATCGACGTGATTCAATCAAACAAACCATGATGACTCCACTCATGAAGCTGTTAAGCATGGAAGCTTCATTTCTATTTTAAAAAACTTTCCAAAAGCAGCTCAGCGCAGGTGCCCTTTTGAGACAGAGCGTTAAAGGGCGTGGGGCCCAGTGTTAATTTCTCCTTGGGTGTGAGGCCATAACTGCCTACAAGCACTGACCCAAAATCATATGCTTTTGAAGGTCTTCTTAAGGAATGATCAATAAAGATTATGATCTTGACATGCTAAGGGATGCAATGACATTTATGGAAATGTATGACAGTACACAGGGGTCACTGAAATGGTCCTCCAATATTCAGGATGGGGATTGCAGGGACAGTGACAAAGTATTGTGTAACAGATTCCCCCTAAAGCATGAAGTCTGGTAGAGAAGGAGGGGTGAAATTCTTTACTAGAACATGACCAAACCAAAATGCCGTCATCGGAAGACCTGCAAGAAAAAGTACAATTGATATCTCTGATACATAAATATGTGTTATGGGCGCAACCATCCGTAATAGAATACATACAACAAGATCCGAGGTATGGACACATCCATCCAGTGAGAAGGATCGTTAAATAGACTCAGGTATGGTCACATCCATCCAATCAAAAGAGTCATGCATATAGTCAGGATAAATCAAATTGTCCCGCAGCTTGGATTTTATCAGACAAAACCCAGGGTCTTGCGCTCCATCTCGACCCAAACAAGTACAAATTCAAGCATGAAAATGAATGAGTTGAAGTCAAACATCCAAGAAAATCACCTGATTGCCAGCCAATGATGAAAGTTGTTAACAAGCGCGAGAGAAACCACCAAGAATGAAAATGGTTCTCAAGGTACCACTAGTACAATTCACGGTATGTGATCAATGAGCTGGATTCGAACATCCACAAAATCACTCGATCGAAGGCCAATGATGATAACTTGTTGTCCAATGCGAAGAACTTGCCATTGAGGCATGCAAGCTCTAAGGTACCAGAAGGAAGTCTCTAGATAAAATTCCTAGATAACGAACTGAAATCGATAGGAAGTGACCGGTTGAAGGAGGGCCATAATGTTTCCCACATCATTGACACGAGACAGAGGAATAATATGATATTAAATCAGGACTGTACAGAGGATCAGGGGTGAAACTTGCATAATAAAACTTCTTTTGAACATATTGGCGACACGACTCTGGAATTTGGCAGTATTTGACATCAAGGGATCTGAGGTCATGATGACATGGAAAAGAGAAGATGAGAGGTCAAAATAGATAACCCAAACCTATGGAGGAAAAATGACGAATATGGGATGTCCCCAACTCGACACAAACTTCAGACAATTGTCATGTTCAAGAGTGACATACTGCCGACACGACTGAGAACTAGTTCCATTTTCCCCCCACCATTTCTGGCAAGTACCCCAATTATTTTTGGAAACAAGCTTGAAGGGGATATAATATGCTTATCATATAAGTTTTTCCTTAGAACAAATCCATCCTAGTACATTTTACGATCCCTAGGAAGGAGGAACTTGGTAACGTTATGGTGACGATTTACGATGTCATTAAGTTTTAACGAGTATGACAAAGGAAGAAATCAACATCTTTTCATGTTGAGAGAGTTTGAAAAGAAGTGAAAAAGAAAACTCCAACATGTCCCTTTTCGTAGATAGTCCCACAGATTCGAAAAGGTAGAAAACAATATCTGGGAGTACCTCTTAGCCATGTTCAACTAAGGTATTCCTTTTTTGTAAATAATCTGTTCTAACTCGAAAAAGGGGTAAACGTATACTGGGCAGATGACGTTTATCAGCCTCTAATGAGTTCAAAACGACAAGAGTCTCGACAATATTTTCAATTTTTAAGAGTAAAAAGAGCTGAAATATGACTCCAGGGGGTGACCTTTTCGTGTTTTTACGGAGTCCAAAAAAGTAATAAAATACAACTCGTCACTTCATCGTCATCATGTTTAGGACCTGTTTCTACACAAGAAACAAACGTAAAACCCATTTTTCGAGATAAAACAATAAAATAATCAAGAAATAAGCTTAAAAACCTAATTAGGGTTTTGAAAAGGTTATAAAATGATGGAAATAGTAAAAACAATTTACTTTTCACCTTTTCACTTTCTTGTGAGCATTTTACCACTTTTTACTATGAAACTTGTGGAGCTGACAACAGGCAACCGAGGAGGTCATTCGCGAATATGTTTTCTCTAGGTAAGAGCTCTCATATTTTACTGCATTTTAAACCATGTTTCATTTCCTGCATTGTAGTTTTTGATGCACTTTGAAGGAACTTTGTCATAGGTTGGTCGCAGCGGTCGGCGCGGGTTCCAGGCACATAGTCACGCCAACCAGCCTAAAATTTTAAAGGGGAGGCACCAGTTGGCATTGCTATTTGTAAAATAATAGCCCCAATCGCCACGACCAATAATTGCATAAAATTTCTCCTAAAATGCTCAATTTAAATGATTCAAATGTCAAAATTGTGTCTAATGGGAGCCTCAATTATGGTTTTGAAGGGAAATCAGCAGCCAAAATGGTCATCGAGTGGAAAGAGCGAGAGCACGGGGAGGAATATGAACAAGCCATGGGAAATGATGCATGCATGGATTCCCTGAGAGATTGTGGGCTCTTGAAATTCTTCCTAGCACCATGTCTATGATCTCAACTAGAACTATTGCAGTAGCTGATTAGTGTGTGGGACACCGATCAAGAAAGATTCATGATTCACGACCGAGAGTTGGAGATAGAATTCTATGACATTTATTTCATCACTGGATTATCACAGAGGGGAGAGAAACAGATCCTGATAGGTACCCAGCCCCTTGGTGAGAGCATGGGCATGCTAATAGATAGAGTCTACCCATGAGCAAAGATAGGATCAAAGAGCGACAAAGTGGATTTTCTGACAATACCTGATTGGGAATTACAGGTAGTGCTGCACACTATAAATCAAGCCACTGGATCTCAGGCTCCTCATGAAGCTACAAAGATATATCTTCAACTTGTCATGGATTGCATGACTCCAACCATCTACAATTGGGCAGAAGCTGTAACAATCAACTTGTAGCATCAGTTAATGAAGTGCAAGAATGGAAAGCTAAAACAATTTTGATACGGGTCCATCTTAATACCGTTTATCCTAGAGCGGTTTTCGATATTCCAATGCTAGGAGGTGGTAGTACCTACACCACTAGCATGAGAGCCACAGATGGCCCATTGGGCGGAGTTGATGCCTCGATCAGGAGGTGGTTAACATATGTCATGGAAGCCGAAATTCTTCGACTGGCTCCGCCGAGAGCTCATCGTGGTAGAGGACTGGTCGTACACCAGCATCAATTTCATGGGTGATCCGGACCTTCCACTCCTTGAAGGAGAGGACTGGGATGAATCTTTGGGTAAAAACTCAAATTTTTAAAATTTTTTGATGAGTATTATGATTTTTTTTTGTTTATATATGTTTTGATATTTATCCATGAATTACAGATGTTGGCCCAGAGATACTTGCAGGGATGTTCCCCATAGCACGAAGAGTCCCACATGATTTCGAGGCAACCCATCAAGGTGAGGGATGTGAGGAAGAAGAAATCGTGCGCAACTTGGAGGGACTCACAAGTGGGATCCCAGATTACGTGAGATTCGAGGATGTTCCTTGTGCATATCATAGGCACACTGCAGGGGTGTCTAACCGCATCCACTGATTACTGAGGCGAGTCGTGCATGGAGTGACATGCTGATTAGACGCCTAGGTTTCTTTTCTGCATCTTTTTGAGAGACATGATGTATCGGGATGTAACCAAAACACATATATTTTTTGAACTTATGATGCGTGTGGATGCAAACAATCGATATATATATATATTATATATATATATATATATATATGTTGATTTTCCTTTCTAAATCTTATTATGCAATGATGAATTATTTACAAATTCCGCAAATGTCTATCTAATACAATATTGGATACTGCATCAATTAACGTATTCATTCTTCTAGGAATATGCTGATATGTTATATAATCAAAATTCCTTTCTAATAGATGAACATGCAAATACAACCTTAAAATCCGAGGGCTTCTAACAGAGTAATGCCCATTGAGTTGGAGAACAACAAGTTGAGAGTCCAAGTTCACAATTAATTCATGAATGTCGAGAGAAATTTCTTCGGTTAAGAGTTCAATGACTGCACTATATTCAGTGACATTGTTGGTTGTTCGTCCTAGAAAAATACCTTGAAGGTCTACAAACTCACCATTAGGATCATAAATCACCAAGGCTGCAGAAGACAAGTTCTGGGTACTGCGAGAGGCACCATTAGAAAAACGGACATAAGGAGTAACAAACATCTGCACAGTAAGAAAATACATAATAAGCAGGAAAAACTACTCACAAAGCACACCAAGCCAAAAAATGTACAAAAATGAAAAACACACTTATGTACAAAAGGACGTGCATGAGAGACTCGTGCATAATATTTTTTGAGGTACAACCCATTTCTGGGCTGATTGAAAGGATAACATTCATAGTCAATAAGCTCATAGGCCCCATTCTACAAAATGCGCTTAACGATATAGGGCCCATGCCACATGGGTCAAATTTTCCTACTCCTAGCTTATCATGAGCTTGGTCATACAAGAGGACTAAGTCTCCTTCTACAAAGGTATGAGGGGAAACCGTTTGGTCAAAGCGACGAGTTTCATCTAGCCTCTCCAAATATAGAATACGCTCTTCCTCCGACGAGGTATTAGGTAGTAATTCAATAGCTATATTGAGAGAAGGAATTTCACATTCAATCAGAAGGGTAGCTTCTAGACCATAAACAAGATGGAATGGGGTGAATCCGGTTGCATCCTTCAAAGAGGTTCGGTAAGCCCAGAGAGCTGAAAAAAACATGAGATGCCAATTGAACTTGTGCATCCCAATCGTACGCTGAAGCATGGTGACTAAAACCTTGTTCACAGCTTCAACCTGGCCATTGGCCTGGGGGTAGTACCATGTTGAGTTTTCGTGACACAGACCCAACTTAGTAGTAAACTCAACCATCATATAATGGTGAAAATGAGAGCCATGATTAGTGACAATGGCTTGAGGGACACCAAACCTGGTAATCACATGATTGAAAATAAATTGTGCAGTCGTCTTACCGTCAGCTATGAGTGTAGGCATTGTTTCAGCCCATTTAGTGAAGTATTCCATGGCTACGATAATATAAGCATGCCCCTCGACTGAGTGAGGGTTACACATCATAAAATCGATGCCCCACCTCACAAAGGGACCAACGGTAATGATGGGATGGAGATGTGCGGGTGGCATGCACATCTTGCGCTTGAAAATTTGGCATTCGTGACATTTACGGACATAGACAATACAACCTTTGAAAATAGTAGGCCAGAAATATCCATCATGAAGGATTTTTGACTAGTAGCATACCTAGACATGTGATTGCCACATGCGCTAGAATGGAAATCATTGAAAACTTTTTTAGCTTCCTCGAGGGTCAAACACTGGCGGAGAATGGAATCAACTCCGATGCGGTATAGTGTATCTCCAACTATGCGATAAGGTTGCAAATGATGATGGATACGTCTCCGAGCATCCTTCGTCAACTCAGACCAGAAGGTGGAAGTTTGAAGATAAATGATGATATCACCGTACCATGGATCAAGGGTGCTAATCAGAAAAAGAGTGTCATCTAGAATGCGTTCCTCAGAACTAGAGGGAGCAGAAGTAGAAGGTAAAGAGAAGATAAAATCGGAAAAAACCAATTATTTCTTTGATTTGGCAGTAGTGAACTCCAAATCAAACTCTTGGTGGATAACTATCGATTTTGAGTATTTTCCCCCCAAAAATTGTCGAGTCAATATATAGTTCAAAGGGTCGCAATCATAAATCACGATTATTGTACGGAGTAAAATATAATGGTGAAAACGTTGGATGGCTTGAACACCTGCCAATGCTAATTTATAGACATGTGCGTAATGCGTTTCTGTATCGAGAAGATTGCGGATCAAATAATAAATGACTTTCTCATCACCATCGTCGTCATCCTGTACTAGAACCATGACAATAGTGCTAAATGCGGCGGCCAAATAGAGGGAATAGTCACGATGATAATTGGGTGGATGAAAACGAGGAGCATTGACAAACAATGTCTTTAGTTCATCGAACTATGCTTGGGTGATCTCATCCCTGAGGAACGGGATGCCTTGCTTAAGAAATCATGTGAATCCTTTGGCTACTTCAACATAGTTTGGTATAAAACGACGCATGAAATTAGCTTTCCCTTGCAAACTCTAAAACTGATGTAAAGAGGAAGGGGAGGGGAGATTGACAATAGCTTCGACATTAAGAGGGTCGAGACGAATTTCATCTTTAGAAACGATAAACCCAAGGAGTCTACCAGAATCGACGTAGAATACACACTTATGCGGATTGAGCCGAATGTTGTAGCGTCTACAACGAAGAAATATGTGACAGAGGTGATCTGGGTGGTCCTTATGCTTAGCCGAATAAGCCGGAAGGTCATCCAGGTAAGGTTGAAAAATGTGCTTAATATCATGGAAAGCGTATGATATTACTCTTTGGAATGTGGTACCAACATTCTTAAGGCCAAAAGGGAGCTTCTTGTATGTGTAGGTGCCCCAAGGATAGATGAAGGCGGTCTTGTGTTGATCAGTCGACATAATATTGATCTAGTTGTAACCAGAAAACCAGTCCATAAGGGAAAAGATCTCACTCCCAGCACATTCTTCAATTTTCTGGTCGATGAAAGGAGTGGGATAGTTATCCTTAGGAAAAGCGCGGTTGATGTTGTGGTAATCCACACATACTCGAATAATACCCTTCTTTTTATCCACAGGAACGATGTTAGAGACCCAATCTGTCAATGGGATCGGATAAATGAAGCCAGCTTTGAGAAGTTTTTCAACTTCTCCCTTTATGGTAGTTTCCTTTCTAGGGTGCACAGGATGAAGACGTTGGCAAACAGGCTTCACTTCAGGATAAGTATGGATCTCGTGCACAACTATACTCGGATCGATGCCAGGCATTTCTCATAGGACCAAGAAAAAATGTCTTGAAACTCTCGGAAGAGACTAGTATAGACCTCGATCTCATCAGGAAAACAGGTCACCCCAATGTGGATGTTCTCGAAAACCCTTGGTTTAATGGAGATATTGATAGGCACCACCAGCGTAATTTTCCCCATGTTATGTTCTGCAAAAACTTCATGTGTCAATATGGGTGTTTGAAGCAGATGGGAAGGATATTGGGAAGAGAATTTCTCAAGATAAGTAAACATGTCCCCAAGGCTAGGCATAAAGGAGGAACGATGATGACTATCATCTCAAGGAGGATCCTTGAAAGACATGGTTTCCACGAAGGCTTCATCAGTGCAAAATGTCTCGTTCAAGGGATTAGGAGAATCTGAAGCGCCGAGCCAAGGGGATTGAAAATACTTGTCGAGAGACACACTCAAAGGAGTATGATTGGAGGGAGGAGGAGCTGAAGCCAAGATAAATTCACAATAATCAATTTATATTGATATGACAGTAGCTGTCACCAAGCAGACATCAGCCTTTCTGCAGGCAGGAATGATCCATGGATCAAAGACCGGCTGGAGAATGTGGTGACTAATGACCCAGTGAGCGTGTGATACATAAGGGTGAACAGGCATCTGGGCCCACTGTACGTGAGGAGTGATCTGTGATACCTCTGGAGGATGTGGAAGTGAAAAAGGGCAACTAATCAATAGTGATGTTCTTTCCTTCATGTGGGAATCGACGAACACGAAAGAGAGTGGACGGGATGCATAGAATGGCGTGAGTCAAACTGCGACCAAGGAGAAGACTATAATTGAGCTTGGCATCAACGACTTCAACCTCAACATTAACCATTTTTCCTTTAAACGGGTAAGGTTTGTTGAGAACACTAAGAGGTGAATTCACTATTAAAAGCTTCCGTAGTTTTGAACAAGATGAGCTGGAAGACCAATAATAAAACAACATGCAGAGGAAAAGACACAAGTAGATGCACCATCCTCCACGACTGCTCGATGGATATTATTTCCATTAATCCAAACTTGGATAATCAGTTCAAGCTAGTGAGGGAGACGTGGAATGAAATTTTCCAGATCAAAGGTGATAAGTCTTGAATCGGTGGGGTCCACCCCTCCGATAGCGGATAACAAAGCCTTCCGTTGTGACAAAAAGCTCTGAAGTACTTCCAACAAGGACATAGCAGATGGCATCTGAGACAAATCCTCAACAATACTGTAATGCTGAGTGGCACAGGCGTTTGGGTTATAGGTAGACTTACGGAGCATACCTTTAGAAGGTGGCCGTACAACGGGCTCAGGACTGGGCCTTTCAATGTGAAGAGGGCTAGAAGTAGGTAGGGGAGGAGGACCATCTGTGATCTCTTTCTCTACTTCCTGATGCGGTTCATTATAATCCTTCGATCAGGTAGCAATAGATATGGGTGCAACACCATTCATCATGAAAACCTGAGAGCCAAAAGGGGTGGAGGACTAAGGTTGCTCCACCATCGGAGTTTGTTGTGATGGGAATGGTTCTTTAAGAACAACCGGAGTGCCTTGAGTTCCTTTGAGCAACTGACTCACCTCGACCCATCGTGGATAGTCCTTGGTGTAGTGCTCATCATCACATATCAGACAAGGGTACTTTGGTTTATGTTTCAAACCATCATCAACATTGGGTTTAGAAGAATCCTATTTTGGGGTATCGACTTTGGCCTTGCCTTTACCCTTCTTCTTACCTTTGGAAGCTTTATCTGCCGGGGTGGACTAGATGAAATTCACTTCCACGGTCTTACCAGGATTCATAGGTGGCTGAGAAGCAGTATCAATGGAAGAAATATATTTTTACTTCGCAGGATTGGGAGAAGACTTATGAGAAGTCTGAGACACATAACCAATGATACCGTCGACGGATGGCGTTGTCGGTGCTTTGGAAGTTCCATGTCGCGGAGCATCAGGCAAGAGTTCATACAACGTGCCAGATTGAGAGTACACAAGATTGAGGTACTGGGAATGAGCGATGGACTGTTTCTCAGTAACACATTCCCCCATAGCAATGTTCTTAGTAATTGGACCGATAAAATAGGTAGTGAACCAATTAGTCAGAATTTGATCAGGGATATCAAACTTGATCAAGCAACGATGCCACCTCCGTTCATGAATATGATTGGAGATATGAGTAGCTCGATCTCGTTTCAATGATGTTAAGAGGTGCGTCCCAGTTTCATAATGAATTGGTAATTGAAAGTGCGTGAGAAATGCCATGGCTAGAGAGTTGAAATCTTGAAAGATGTCGCGAGAGAGCTCAATGTACCACTTTGCAGCGGAACCAGTGAGAGTCTGCTAGCCACAACAGAACCCTAAGGGAGGTAATTCTGATGTTGAATAGCCAACACATATTGGTCATATGACAAACCTCCTAGAATAGGATTAGAGGAGATAGGTGCACTACCAGTAGGTTGATGGACTCTCGATACATGAGGTTGTGATCCACTCACAATGGGTTCAATAGACATAGCAGAAGCATTGGGATGTACCTGTGAATAGCAAAATATGACGACAATGATGTAATAACACTAGAGGATGGCATGGAGGAAGCCACACAAATAGTGGGCTAGGTTGGGACAGACATAACCATCGTCGAAACAATGGGAATCGAAGTTGATGGACCCGAAACGAACGACCCCAAAGAAGGAGTCATTGTACTTGACCATAGTGGATTCTGATACAAAGATGTAGCACCAGAAATTAACTGACCCAAAGAACGATAACCAGCTGGGAGATTTTAAGGTCGAGAGTAAGGCTGATTCATGGCATAAGGAAATTTCTTCGAAGGGAACTTATATTCTCCCATAGAAACATAAGTCTCTTCACTACTAATGGGGCTCGTGGAATCCATGTCGAATGAAGACACGCTGTCGATGAAAAGGCGACGAGTAGTGGCAAGTAAAGCACGTGGTAATGGTGACCCAAGTGGTTTCGAGGGTAGAGGGGGATCTTCCCTTAAAAAGGCCCAAGCATTCAGAGGTTTCCAATTGATATCAAATGGTTCCTCAGGGGGGGGTCGAGTGGCAAGAGGTTGAACGCTCAGAAAAATGGCATGCCAGAAGCCCCAAGTCCCAACAGACTGAGATGTCTCCAAAGAAACTCTAGGGGAAGGTTCTTCACTACGAGGTAATGAAGAGGACGACAAAACTAGTGGTTCCGCCACCGTGACTTTGTCTCAAAGAGAAGGAGAGAAAAGAGTTGATCAATTTTAAGACCAATCACTAAGGAATTACTTATGAACAGGCCAAGAAAAAAACTTTAATGGGCATGTGATCATGGGTAATTAATTTTATGACACTGAACAAAACTCTGCCTTTTCATATTTTAAGAGTCGAGAAAAGGACAAAAGGTGACTCTAGTCACTTTCAATTTGGAGGAAATTAAAAGGACAAGTGCTCGATGATATTTTCAAATTTTAAAGAGTCACGGAAAGATTAAAATGACTACTTAGGAAATCTAAGCAAGAGGGTGTACCAAGCTCCCGTGAACTGCAATATACACCTTGGTGATCAAATGAAAGGGAAATGAACAAGGACTTAACATACGTGCAAGAAATCTCCTCGAACTTAACATACAGGGTGGTAGACTTAACATACAGGGCGGCAAACTCGGCTTCCTATGGATAAAGGATTGCAACCTATGAGGGTATCCCTTTATATATGTGACAGTATGGGGAGCACAAGTCCGTATTAGAGTTGTCTAATTCCAGATGGAAAACGATAGCTACTAGTTTTAAAGACGTCGGAACACGTCACTAGCCTAGACCTCTAAATGTGAACGTTAAGTTTCAATGCTTCCTTAGGTTGACTGAGTTCATTTTAAATTTTATCTTGAAATTATGTTTCAGTTTCAAGGCCTTACCGAATGTAAACTCAAATATCTAATTCACAACTATATGAGAGAAAGCATATCATTTCAATTCGATGAACAACTAGCTAAGAGAGAAATAGAAGTTCACAACAAAGCTTTAATCAATCAAATGTAAGAATGACTTTTCCTAATGCTACTAACGTATTCAAAGTAGAAAAATAAGTGATTTTCTCTTGTTGTTCACTTTTTAATGAAAAAGAAAGCTACTAATGCAAAATAGTACTTTTCATTTTCAAATAGAGGGAAAGAATGCAATTTTTGTTCTTTTGTATGAATGAGAAGAAAATAATGCAATGTTACACTAAAAGGACAAAAAAAACATTAGCTTTGAGCAACTCCAAATGAAATGATCAAACAAAAAGAGGTCAATCCAAAGTGAATATAAAACACACTCAAAACTAGACATGCATTTCTTCACGTAGAAAAGGACTTTCAAATCGACTCAATGAGCAATGTGATCTATGCTCGAAGTGATGGGAGGAAGGTTCAAATGAACACCAGGATGACAGTTCAAAAATCCTACAACATGTAGAATCAAAATAAAACACCAAGCAATTGGACAACAAGTTGAAAAGATGAATGACTAAACCGACTCATACACAGCTCAGAGACTCAGTAAAAATGTGGCCGAATAAGCATTCAAAGACACCTGGAAACTCTAGGATGACAAAGCCACATTGATAAGATGAGATATAATCAAATGGAATGAATAATATAGGGAAGTCAAGAACCAATCCAAGTGGATTAATCCAGGGAGAAAAACCAATTCATAGGGAAAGATGCAATGGAAAACTCAGAAAAGGATCCTACAAACCAAAGCTACAGGATTCGGCGTGCTTGTTAAACAATAATTTTCATTGAATGGGGGAAATTGCACCCGTAACACAAGAAACCCGCGCCAATCGGCGCGACTTTCAGGAAAATAACAGTGCCGAGTAAGGAAACCAAAGAAAGGAGGAAAGGCAGCTAAGGAAAGACCATGTTATCACTCTGAGAATAGATGTAATGGCTTGAAACAATTAGATTATCAAAACAAAGCAGAGAAATAACAATACGACCAAAGTTGGTCAGACAAGAAACTCCAAAACGAACAACAAGAGATGACTGACACACTGATCCCCAGTATGGTTGCTAAATTTTTGAGCAGGAAAATCCCATCTGCAGACAGAGGCGATCCCTCTAGCCCTAGGGTGGGTCTAGCAACAAGGGAACACACTAAATTCATAAATTCCTAGCTTATAAATGAAATAAGGACTGGAACAAATATCCCACCCTAGTCCAATGATTTTTTCGTGGCACGCAATAACGATCCTTCGATTTTTGTCTTCACACCTTGCGCTCTGTTAGTGAAGATGTCCATGCACCTGCACAAGGATCAAATAAACGATGACATCATATAAGAATATACATTCATCTACAACTATTCAACTGGTCAAGGAGAGCCCAACACTTTGAATATAAATGGAAACAATGTTGGAACTAGAAACTAGTCATGTATTATTGATATATGAAAAATAATTTTACAACCTTATGCCTTGACGTTGCAGATCTCCTTCGATGGGTTCAGTCAAGTGTGTCTCAAGCATTCGTTTGGAATTCAAATCAATGAGGCAATGGGCTTAAACTCTCTCTCAACAATGGATTCTTCTCTACTTTCTTCAACACACCAGCTATAACTAATGAATGTTCAGCTAGCTGAATCAATGTGAGGAAGAAGGATTTATAGGAGAGGAGGAGGAGTTTTGGGATACACATAAGGTGGAGAATAGGTCTATCCCTTTGGGGAGTTGCACATTTGTAGGAACTAATAGGCCAAAGGGAGAAAATCGACTTGATCCAGTTGAACAAATCATCATGACTTTGCTCACGAAGCTATTAGAGGATGTAAGCTTATTTTTTATTTTAAAAATATTTTCAAAAGCAGCTTGGCATGGGTGCCCTTATGAGACAGAGCACTAAAGGGTGCGAGGCTCAATGTTAATTTCTTCATGGGCGCGAGGCCATAACTAACTACCAGCACCGACCCAAAATCATAGGTTTTTGAAGGTCTGCTTGAGGAATGATCAACATATATTATATTCTTGACATGCCAAGGGATGCAATGAAATTTATGGAAATGTATGACAATACAAAAGGGTCACTGAAATGGTCCTCCAATGTGCAGGATGGGGATTGCAGGGACGGTGAAAAAATAATCTGTAACAACATCCAATGAGATTTTCACTGTCCCACCTATTCAGCATGGAAAATATGTACCTTCATCATCTCATCCTTCCACATCCATTCCTCCATCTCAGCCTACAGTTCATACATCATCACCAAATCAGTCTCCTTCACCCACCTCACCACCATCATCTCCATTTCACATTGAGACTGGGTCACCTAGCAGAGGTAAAATTAGCAAGCCTAAGAGGACTCATTTGGGCACATTGGCACATACCTATCATAGAGGTCACAGACAGGTGTTTTCCCCACAGATTGTGGGAGGGGCCCTGCCTTCTTCACCAACAAATAAGGTACACAAAGGCAAGAAAAAAATTTCAGAGGTGGACAAACATGAAGAGAAAGGCCTCCATGAGAAAGAGGCATATTTTGAACCCTAAATGAGCAGCTTTCCATAGAAATCAATGAGAATAGGGAAACATGGCTTGATAGAGCCAACCAACACTTAGAGAAGCTCTTGGCCAAGGCTCAAAAGGATAATGATATTCAAAGAAGTATGACAAAGCATTATGCCATGAGGAACAAAATTGCAAGGGCCAAGCTCAAAAGAGCTAATGCAAAAATTCAAGCCTTGACCAAGAAAGAGGAGAAAAAGAGGCTAGACATACTTTCCGAGGTAACACTCCATGCCTCAAACATATGATCAGAAATCATCCCACCGATTTTGACAAGTTTATAAATTTCTGTGTTTTTAAGGACATTTTTAGCACAATAAAAATGTCAAATGCACAACACCTAGGGTGTTGCGCTCTTTTTTGGGGCATCCAATGAGAAAATGGTCACCACCATTGAATTCAAAATGATGAGGATATGCACCTTGTACATTTTCTAAGCATTTGGAGCCAAACTAGTCAATGAAAAGGATAAAAACCCACTAAAAACCCATGTTTCTACCTCATTTTTGGCCTTGGCATTGTGCATTTACCAGTCTTGGGAAAATGAGTTTTTGACAAGGAAAATAAGCTTCCTTTTTCAAAGTAAAGGCATGTCTAGAAATTAGACTTGAAGGTATTTCCAACAAGCCATCTTGGAGAAAATTTGGACACCGGGAAGGCACCCAAAAGCAGCCTTGAACAGAGAGGGCACGTTTGACACAGAGAGGGCTTGTTTGACAAGGAGATGGCACGTTTGGCAGTCTTCTAAAATTTTCTGAGTTTCACTCCTGTTTTGATTTTTATCTTGGGAAATGATGATTTTACCTATGTAAATGATGAAAACAAATGTAATTATCATGTTTTTACTATTACCTAGGGTAAATACATTAGGTAAATCAAACAAATGAGGTGTAATGAATCAATTCACTTAAGTTAGGAATGAGTCAGCCCAAAAACCATTTTTACCAATGAAAATGATGTTGAAAATCTTCCATTCAGTCTCGTAAAGTTAAATTCCCTTAGAATTTATGCAAGAGTGACCACCTTCTTAGGGATTGTCCTGGAATTCCCAGGATATTAGAAGTATGGTCCACCAACTCGAGTAATCCCTTGTCATCAACATCTAGAGATCACGCTAGTGATAAGCCCTCAACTAGTCATAGTAAGGCCCATGTGAAAAAGGGGAAATTCAAATTTCCCAGTAAGTTATGTGAAGGGATTCATCCCATTCACCTTTTTCCTTATATGGAAGAAGCCTCCAAAGTCTTGGATAACCTTACGACTTCTCAGCCATGACTTTTGGTTGGTTACTAGAAGCTTTTCCCTGATCCTCCACTACTTGATCAAGTGATTGATCATAATTCATCTTTGGTCAATCCCACTCTCTCTGAAAGTGAATCCCATGAGTTCGTTCCCGACCCACCATTGGTTGAGAAAACGATCGACCTGATTCCAAATTCAGTTCATCAAGTCTTTCCTGTAGAGAGTGCACCTCATACCACTCAAGTTATTTTTGTTTCTTCAGACTCCCATGAATTGGAGGGAAATCCTCTCATTCCCACAATACAGGAGGGTGATCCTCCTATTCCCGTAACATAAGGGGGAAGTTCTCTCATTCCCACAACACCCCATCCAAGTATTCAGGTCGCTCTCTTTTATTGGAGTTGACTGATAGGATACAATATTCCATCTTACGTGCCCTTTGAGATCATGATACAAGCCTATAATGTGTCAGTACCTAACACAATAATAGATGAAGGTGCATATGTTAGTATTCTGTCTTGAAATACTTGGCAAGCTTTCGGTTCTCCACAACCCATAATCTGTTAGCATTTAACAGAAGAAACAGTTAACCATTAGGGATCTTACCTAAGTTTCCTACTACTTTTGGAGGTAATACTGTCTATATAGACGTGATAGTTGTCCAAGGACGTTTGGATTTTAACTTACTCCTTGGGCGTGACTATACTTATGTCATGGGAGCTCATGCCTCTTGCCTCTTTCATATGATGTGTTTCCCACATGAAAGAAGGATTGTGACCATTGATCAGTTGTCGTTCATTGGTCCTAATTTGGCTGCCATTCAACCATCATCCCTACATGGTCCTTACATGCAAGTGGTATCTTCCCCACCACAGGTTAATTAAGTGGTAAACTATTCCATGCCCATGTCTACTAATGATCTAGTCAGTGATTTAGTGCATCATGTACTGGGGGCATTGGACCCTGATTTACAGAATGTTATTCTCCCATCTGATTAGAATCTCCTGGAAGCCATGACCTCTTATGGGCTATGATTAGCTCTTCAGAGCAAATTTACTTTTCTTGTGTCAAGATCCTTAAAAAACGAAACAAGGTCTCTGGAGCAGAGTTCATTTTCTTGTGTCAAGCTCGTTAAAAAATGAAACAAATGTGTCAGGAGGATAGTTCTTTTACTGTGCCAACCTTGTTAAAAAATGAAACAAATCCTTTTACAATTCCATTCTTTTAATAAATCTCGTAAATTCCCAGTCGAGTCTCTCACTTGATCTCGTGAATGAACCTTCATTCCATCCACCTGTTAGTAACCATCAGTCTACTTAGGTGAATGAAATAAAGATGGGGGGGCATGCACCTTGAATTGAGTCACCATGCTGGGGGCATTCAAACTTTTTCCATGCATAGTTTTTATATGTTATAAGCTTGTGAAAAAATGAAACCAATTCTCAAGCATAGTTTCCCCTGTTTCAAACTTGTGTAAAAATGAAACCATTCTCAAGCTTGTGATTGCCAGTTTATCAGCCTGTTTTTCTAGATGAACCTTGGTTTTATCATTTCATCGTTACCATCTGCTTGGCCGATCATACGCTCTCACTTGGATGTTTTACCCTTGCCTGGGGAATCGTTGTGATGAGTGGTCTTGTTAGCTAGCCTGTTGACCTTTTACGTGTTTTGAGAAGTTCCATCATGACCAAAACCAGTTTTTACCCCTTATACCACTCGTTCCTCTAGGAGGAGTCAAATTTAACCTCTTTTCTGACTCTCGAAACATGAAAATATCGTTGAGTATTTTCCATTTCGAACTCATTAAAATTAAATGAATAGACATGGTCTCAGTATACGTTTACCCCTTTTTCGAGTTGAGTTTAACTATTTACGAAAAATGAATACCTTGATCGAACATGGTCAAGAGGTTATTTCAGATATTTTTTTCTACCTTTCTGGATTTGAGGGATGATTTACAAAAAGGGACATGATAGAGTTTTATTTATTGTTTCTTTTTCAAACTCCCTAAACATAAAAAATACATTGAGTTATTCTTCTAGCTGACTCGTAAAAAATTAAACGACGAAAGACTTTTCACCATGATAGGACCGAGTTCCTCCTTCCTAGGGCTCGTTAAAATTACTAGGATGGATTCATTCGAAGAATGAACTTAAATGCTCAGCATATTCTATCCTCTTCACGTTGGCTATCAAAAAGAAATAGGTACTCATTAGCACTAATGTGGGAAAATTGAAAGTGGAATGTCCTTTGTATTAGGCAACATGTCGCTATTGAACATGACACTCATCTGCATTTCGTGTCGGGTTGGGGATATCCTTCATTTGTCACTTTCCTTCTTGGGTTTGGGAAATCAATTTTCCTCTTATTTGATCATCATTTTTTTCATCATGACCTTTGGCCCCATTTTGAGTCAAATGTTTCCACGCTCTGGAGTCATGTCGCCGATATGTTCAAGAGAAGTTGTTTTTGTCAAAGTCAAACATCCTCTGCTTATCTGATCTTCTCTGCAACAATCTTGAATCACTCCTTTATATTGAGAAATCCTTTGTTTCATGTCATTGATGTGGGAATCATCATGGCCTACCTTTGACAAATCACTTCCCATTTACTTGAGCTCATTAGCCGAGAAGATGATTTTGAAAATTCTTTTCACTACCTTGGAGTTTGCATGCCTTAATGAAAAGTTCTTTGTGTTTACGACAGGTTGACCTCATTGGCCTTCGATCAAATAATTCTGCAAGTGTTCGACTTCAACACATTTATTCATGCTTGTAGATTGTGTTGTTTTACCTTGAGGACCATTTCTATTATTGGTGGCCTCTTTAGTGCCTGTTAATGGTTTTCATTATTGACTGGTAATCAGGTGGTTTTCACCATATTCGACATCAACACATTTGTTCACATGGTTAGATTCGTACATTGGGTGGATTGAGATTGCGACAAAGACCCTGGATCACATCTATTACTATCCAGGTTGCATGGAGTTATTAAGCATTCATGATTTTACAATGATCTTTTATATATGAATGATTGCGACCATAACGTGGATCCATTTCCATGATCTCTTTCAGACGGGTGGTTGTGACCATGCAGTGGGCTCATGTGTTATTTGATGCCTATTTAGAGATATGTTATTAGGAATATTCATATCATAGATGTTGTTAGGTTCCCGTGATTTGGCCGATTGGTGAGCCAAATGACGATGTAACATCAAACCAAGCTTTGGAGCCCAAGGACCTAGCCTTCCTGGACTCAGAGAGGGCTCTCTCTATTATATGTAAAAGATATCGGTGTGTTTGCTTGTGGTGTTCTGATATTAGGATAGTTATGAAGTGAGTTTTTTTATTTTGGTTTTTTAAGTTTGTGAGGGATAAAAATGATCAAAGATATAAAATGGATAACAAGAAGTTAGATCAACTGGGCTATGGGGTCGAAAAGGTCAAGGAAGCTATCAGATGATGATACAAGGCTGCTGCAGGGCCGATTTGATTCAAGGTAAAAAGGATCTTTGGGCAAAATGGAGTAAATGGACATCAAGTTTGTGAAAGACGAAGGATTTCAAGCATAACTAGTTTGATAGTAGACATAAACATGGTATGGCAAGCCATTAATCATGCAAAATGTAACTACAAGATAAATAATACATAGAAATAAACATTCAAGCCATGCATAGAAGTATAAGACCCTCTAACTTTGGGAAATGGCTATCAGACTTTGGGGAAAAAACATAAGACGGACTAACAACTCAAAACACTATGCCGCAACGCCTAAACACAGTCTTTAAGTTATTGGGAACTTTGACAAACAAGCTTTCATAGTTTTTAGGCAAAGGGCTAGATCGGGACTAGGCCTCCTTGGTTCAAACAAAATGATAATATAATCAGTCAAAGAGATAGTTTCATGGATAGAAATATGGACAGCCATAGGTAAGCAGGGCACACCATACATCCTACTTAACATGCATAGAACTTATGAATGAAACTAGCAACAATATCCTTAAGTTACTAAAGAGCAGTTAAGAATTCTTTAGTGCAACTAAGGAAGAAGAAAACATAAAAGCTATGAAGATTCAGGAATTTTGAGGTGCCTCCATGGGCATATCTCAAACTTGTTCTCTACCGATCTATAGCAAGCAAGAAACTTGTATTCATGAATGAAAACTAGAAGACAATAACATAGAAAGAGACACTATACCATTCTACCAAGTCATGGAATCCATCAACAATCCTTCATCATTCATTCAAGAGCATCCAAGAGGCAGTCCAAAATCATAACACAAGTATATTCTTCAAAGCTCATATGACCAATATATTGCTTCTTCTCTCAAGTTCAGCCTTGTTTACAATGAGAGCTTGTGGAATAAATAGGCTCAAGTGAGGAAAACCTCATGGTTCAACTTCCATCCTCGTTGGCCTAATCAAAATATCTAAACTTGTCCTTGAGGCTTTGCAAAGCCCAAGGCACAGAAATATCTCATAAAATATCTAAAAATTGCTAAAAAAGGGAATTTAATTGACATTGCATCATTTTCCAAGTGCAAAAATAGCTAAACGCACATTTGGAAAAAACAGATTTTTGAGGTTCAAAAATTAGAAAAATACTTCAAATTTATATCAGAAAAAGGTCCCCTGACTTGCCGGAAACATTTGGCAGCCTTCCTGATGTCGAAACGAGGCTCATGATAGCTCGTTGGAAATATCCGAGTGTCTACTTTCCGGCGCAACTGAAATTTCTCCAATCCGATGCCTAGAAGTCCTCCAAATCTGTACCTGTGTGTAAAAAGCTAGAAAATGACAGTTTGCTGATAGACCGGGCAGAGTGTGCAAAATGGGAGCCTTTTTCGTTGTTTTAAAGGGGCAAATGATCTCTAAATGCTCTGAAACTCACTGAGGACCTGCTCATGAAATTATGGCATCCGATGGTACCATTCTCCTCCCTTGACGAATCCTCAAAATGAAATGGCGAATTTATGAGTTTTTGACCAAAAACCCAAAAATGCCAAAAAACCAAAAATTGTCAAAATGAGCTCAAAATTGGGGTGCATGACCCTCAAGGGTCCTTAGCAACATGCTCCGAAGATGAAGCCAAAATATCAAGTGCTGCTGTGCCTTTCTTCTCTTTCCGTGATGGGTGCTTCCCCTTTGCTTCCTTCAGTTTTGCTTGGGTGGCCTTTAGCTTGCGCCGGGCAAACTAATTCAACTTTTGATAGTGCTGTGTCATCTTCCTTTACAGCTCTAGGTCTCTGTTTGCCTTTTCAAGCTTCATCTCCAAGTGTTTATTGGCTCTTTCTAGCCATGCCTCCTTATTTTCTTCAATTTCTTGCTCAAGTAGTGCAGTGAGGGGAAAATATTGAAGATGGGTCTGTTCTTCTTCCCTTTGCTTTTCCAGGGCTCTTTTAAGCCCTATGGTTCTAGGCCTCTTCCGCCTAGGCTGGTCTTCTTCTTCATCTTCATAAAAATCACCGATGAGCTCCTCTATCCTTACTTATGCTTTAGCAGCCTCATTCTTGTATTTGATTGCCCGTGCTTCATGAACAGCCATATGGACATTCATTTGTTTATTTTGGATCTCCAAGAAATGATTGAAGGTCTTTGCCCGATGAAGGTCATTCTCCAATGCTTCAATTTGGCCCTCTCGATGGATTAGAAGGTTTTCAAGGATGCGGGCTTCATTATCGCGATCATCACTTTGGATTGGAATGACAGCCAATGCACCTCCATGTTCTTGACTTTCTCCAATTTTGCCTTTCCCTTTGAAAGCCAATCTTGCACTCTTCCTTCTTGGCATACTAGTGAGAGACCTCCTTGGCGATATTCTTTTGCTAGGGACAACTCTTGTCACTTTTGGAGTGGCAGCCTTAGGCCCTTTCTTTCTTGCTGTGCTGGGCTTTGTTCTTTTGGGAGAAAGAGACAAAACTGCTTTACCCTTGTCAACTTCTTGAAACTGCTGCTCTCCTTGAGGCTGCTGTGTGTCCTCTTTAAGTTGCTTCTGTTCTTTAATGTCATGATGCAGATCTGTCTCAAATTCTTGTTGCCCTTGATCATCAACATTATGCTGCTGCTGTGCTTGGATTTCTTGTTCATTTTGTGGCTCAAGCTGCTGCTCAAATTCCTACCCAAATTGCTGTTCATGACCTTCAATATCAAGCTGCTGCTCTCCCTGCTGTTCATTTTCACTGAGATGCTGCTGTTCAACCCTCTTTTCCTCTTGTTCTTGCTGTTGCTCTTCATCTGCAATTTGCTGCCCTTCACCCATCTCTTCTTGCTGTTTAGACTGCTGCCCCTGTTTACCAACATCAAGCTGCTGGTGTGTTTCCACCTCATGCTCACTGTGTGGCTCAAGCTGCTGTCCCTGACCATCAAAATCATGCTGCTGGTCTTCATCAGTTTCTTCATGCCTATCCTCTTCCTCTTCTACCTATTCATGTCCTTATTCTTCATGTTGTCCTGACTGTTCTATGGTGATCTTGAGCCTTCTAGGAGTAGGCCTGTTGGACAAAGGTACAGGGCGATGAACAGGCTGAGTGGGAGATATATGGACAGGAGGAACAGTAGAGAAATCTGGGTGACTGATAAACACATCCCATGGAACCTCTTTCTTCTCTAGCTGGTGTAGGATGATAATTTTGATCAGATAATGATGGAAAAGGGAAGCTATTTGTAGAGATGGAGTCTTCTTCTGGACTGTGGATGCCATCTTCTCGATGCTTTTGTACAAAAAGTAAGGGAGATTTAGCTACCTAGTTCTAGTGAAATGCATCAATAGTCGAACATGGTAGGCATAAACTCGAGTAAATCTCCCTTCACAAGTAAAATACTTCATTATGACCTTCATTAGAGGAGCATAGCTGTCAAGAAGATAAGAGAAAGGAAAAATAGCAGTGCAAGTATCTCTATGCTCGGGCTTGATGAAAGGCTTGTAGTCATCCAAGTCAAGATGGGTCTGTTTGAACCATTTCACGCCATGATATGGAATTTTGGTGGCTTTAGACACCGACCTTGGGGAAAACTTGAAATCAAGGTCTGCTACCTGGAAATGCTTGCTCTGGAACCTCAGGGCGCATAGGTGTGTCAAGGGCGAGAAACTTTTGACCTCCTGTACTTTCTGGCAGAAATCTAGACAACCTACCTCATGAAAGTTGAAGAGGATGGATGGATGAGCATTGACCTCCTCTGTAGATATTAGCTCATATCTTTTATGTAAACCACTTCTGCTGTCTTGCCTGGGCGGCATTTTGGGCTAAATAAGCTCTTGAAGAACCACACTGCCTCACTGTTCTTTAACTGTCTTCTTTAAGGTGAACTCTGTCAATTTACTGTTTTGACAGTGAACAATGTCTTTGGATGACTGCACACTATTCCCTCACAATATAAAACCCTTTCTCTTTCAAAAAGTGGCCTTTCCACCTTTAATGTATCTCAGCCAGCAGACCTCTTAACAAAGACAATACAGTGAAAAGGAGACAAACTGTTAGGTGAAAATGTTGTTTAGAGTGTCAAAATCGCCTTGCTCTATGATGTTTGGAGCTGAAAACTTGTTTTGTACCTTTGATCAATGGTGAAATTTCCAATCATTACAAACTTGCCCTTCCTAGTGTGCCAATCACTCAACAAATTCATATCTTATGCAATCAACGCTTGGTGTAAGCATACAGTCAATGCTACAGCTTATGTGACAAGGTGACAGAGTTTTGAAAAATGCTTAAAAAAGTTCAAAAAAACCTGTAAGAGTTTTCCTTTTTCAAATAATCAATGCCCCTTACCAATGTAACACCTTTGTCTTTGTAGAAAAATCCTTTGCTCTATATGAATATCAACTTATCGAATAAGCTCGAAGAACAAAAGGCAATAATGTAGAATACACAGTGAAAAACTGTCTCTTTTTGTGGTTTATAGGAGTGACCTCCCCTTTGATGCCTTGAAGGTATAAGATCTCTTGTCCTTTGATTAGTAAAGGTGAAAACACACAGCTCCTAGTTCAACACATTTCTTTCCTTGTAAGCACTTTTATCAGTATGCTCACCACTCCAGCACAGCTTTTGAACAATGGATATTTTCACAGAAACAACACAGTTTACAGGTATGGTAACCAAGTTTCAAATAAGGCTGTAGGGTTTTATCCTCTCACACAAACAAAACTCCTTTTAGTATGTAAAACTTGTCTCTTTAGAAATTGTCTTTATATCCTCTGAAATCCATGTGGCAGTGAGCTTGGAGAACGAAAAAGCATTTCAAAATATACACAGGGCAACTGTCTTTCTCGGTGGGTAGTAGGAGTAACTTTTCCCTTTGGTGTTTTGAGGGATAAACACACCCTGCTTCTTGATTTATGAAAGGTGAACCCACAGAGTTCTAGTTTCAAGACCCCCTTCCTTGTAATCTGTTTACCAGCGTAGACAACACTTCAGCACAGTTTTTATCAATAGATGTTTTTACAGCAACAAACACAGTTTACATATATGGTGACAAGTTTCAAATTGTTTTTGGACTGTGGTATCAATAACTATAGCAAATCACAAGTCAAACCGCTCCTTTGCATCGGGACTTTAACCCTTATATGCATCTCATTATTATTCTTAACAACTGTTTCAAAAGTGATCTCTTTGGCCTCCAGGCGTTATCCAACAAACGTGAAAACGAGGGTTAGTTTGTGTAAAATACCTTACAATACGATGCAAAACCCTTTGAATAGCTAGGGCCGCCTTCAGAACTGATTTGGAGGTGTGTTTAAGTCTTTAACAGGTGCGCGGCACTTTCACGGGTGAGAACGCCGCGCAGCAGCCTCCGGGTGGTCTGTCGGGTCGTGGTCGGGCGCCCGTGACCCGCCGCTACAGGGGCGCCGCGTGTGGCTACAGGAGCACCACGCGCCCTTGTAGTGTAGTTTAAAAAATTTGCGCAAGAGCGCCACGCACTCCTACAGGAGTTCCGCTTTAAAACTTGCTTAAACTCCTGCAAATTGACCTGAAAGCTGTTTCAATGCTTGGAGATTGCAGGGAGAAACTTAATTTGCTTGGTGTTTTGCAAACGAAACCTTTGCCCTTCGACCTCCTTCTTTTACTACATCGAACACCCAACGGTCAGTTTATTTTTTGAAATACAAAATGAACCTTTGGTTGTCTTTTGCAAAGGTTTTCACAGTTTTTTGCCCTTTTTCAACAATTCCTTTGGTGCATCATGAAGCTTTGGCTTCAAAATAATGTAGGCAGCGGAGGTTTTTATGTTTTAAAAAATGTTAACATGAACCACTTTTATAAAATTAATGACTTGACAAAGGTGTTTTTCTACTATCATTGTCCTTTTGGTGTAAATTTGGCACAGGAGCTCCAGTTTTGGAGAAAGACTAAATGAACTTGTGCACCATCCCCTGAC
The DNA here is from genome assembly GCA_034641835.2 of Pinus albicaulis. Taxonomy (NCBI): domain Eukaryota; kingdom Viridiplantae; phylum Streptophyta; class Pinopsida; order Pinales; family Pinaceae; genus Pinus; species Pinus albicaulis. The sequence goes on along the minus strand of CM076572.1, from coordinate 1,371,095,674 downwards.
ACTTTTTAGCACTGTTGGTGATTATTTAAAACAAAAAATCCACTCCGAATCTGTTAAAAAAGAATACTGAAAAACTGCTCTGTTATTTGGAAGAATAAGGCTTGTCTTTTTAACTTGCTTTGTCAGTTTCTGTCTCCAGGTATCTTTTCAACTTCTTCCCCACTGTAGGTATCAAACATTTGCTGTACTTATTTGGATTTTTCCATGGCCCTTTGATTAAGAAGGGCGCCTTTTCCAATATACTTCTCTGCTTAGAACATATTACTTATGATATCTCTGTCCCTTTGAAAAGGCAGTTGTTCATGAATGGAGCTGCTTTCAAGAAAGACATGCTTGATTAGCTTGGCATGCTGTCCTAGGGTTTTTAAAACTCAGATCATAACCATTTTCTGTCTTTGTGTTGAGGAGGCAAGTATAAAAGATGTGGAATAACTGCTGGCATATTGCATAGCTTCCAAGGATTTTATTAGCCACCTTCTTCCTAATGAAACTCTGAAAATACCGACCTGCTGCATCTGAAGAAAATACCTGTCTTTGTGGTGGAGTGTAGCTTGCAACAGCTGGACTTACACCGGCGCTTTGACTGATATTAAGATCTCTTATATCTGGGGCTGTGTACTACTTTCCTGCCTCTTCTTCGTGTTCATCCAGAAACCATGTACTGTATTTCACATTTCAACAGGAACAAAAGAACACACAGGGGTCTTTTCACTAAAGTATTTTCTTGCTCAAGACTGATTGAAGCTATTCATATTAACACCCCTGCAGAGGTATTTGTTATGATAGCTTTGATTAAGGAGTCCTTTTTTTGATGCGCCCTGATGATGACTGAAACTTCAAATGATTCTCTTTCTTAGGACACAAGATCAAAAACCCTGTTTTCTTTTGTCTTGCACATTTAAGATCTTAGCCCTGTTTTGATCATCACTTTCACTCAGAAACCTAGAGTCACTGTTTTACTGTCTAGTAAAAAATAGACCTGTGCTTATAGTAATTTTTGCAATCCTTGAAGTCAATATTGGCCATCGCCCTCTGCTTGTAGATGAAGGAGGCGCCTTAACCCTCTGCTTGTAGATGAAGGAGGTTCTTGGCCATGACAAATTACTAGTCTGTTTTGACAGTGGTGTCTTTCTTCTACTGTGATTTCATGCTGAATGGCAGCTGCAAGGTCTTGATGAGTAGCTCCTTACCCTGCATATGTATCTCAGGCTCATGTTGACATTGAGAAGCAGCTGTTCTTCGAAATGTGTATTCAAGAATTTTCTCCTGAGATGAAGATATATTTCCTGTCTTTGTAAAATCCATAAAACACTGTAAAACACCTAATAATCAGCTTGAGACTGTGGTCTATGCAGTGCTGAGACTTAGGGGTGTGTAAGTGGCGCGACTTAGGGCTGTGATCAATTGCATTTGCAGAGTGGGAGGTCTGTCATGATTGGTTTGTATCAGATGGAGGTTTTTTGGCGTTTTGATGGTTGCCAAGGGTAAAATGCCTTAAAGCGCCACTTCCTAACTTAGGGGAGGCTTTCGAAACAGACATTGGATTGTCTTTTTAGAGTTGATGGGCATACCAGTAGGGCTAAAGCTAGATAGGATAGTGATTATGAGTTTTAACTTTGACATGGGCGAACTGAAAAGTAGGAGGGCGAAAAAATTTTTATGAGGGTTTTCTAGATGACAAATTGACATATGGAGATCAGCTTCTAGAAAACTTAGCTATGGATCTAGTCATCACTAACAAGTGAAAAATACTGATGACTAACAGTGGCTCCATTTGGGGAGGGCAGCTCCTCGTCAGGAGGTGTCCAGAATTCAGATCTTTGGCTTATGAAGACCAGTGCCTTACCCATTGGCGCAAAATTTCACCTTCCTTTGATGCTATTTCTGAAAAGTGACAGCATGGTTAACATCAATGATATTTCTACCTACCCCACTATCTTTCCTAACATTTTTTCTTCTCTTTGGCGCATTTGAGCTAGCAACCTTTTGACAATGTATATTTTTCTTTTTGCAAAATGAACCTATCTATTTCTACTCTTATATCTGCTGGGAGTTCAGATTAAGATGATGAACTCCTTCATTACTCTACCTATGCTAGATCAACTGTCAGGATTAAGCAGTTTGACAGGATTTTGTTCTCTAATCTAAAACAAGAAATTTAAAATGATCAAATCAGGATTAGATAGTCTGATTTGTCATGCATTTGCGGCATAAAAGACAAGCTGCACACAAATATTATTCTACATAAAGGAAATGTAGAAAAGCGGGGCTAAGATGTACAATGTATTTTTGATCCCTCACTTCTCTCTTTGGTTCTGTTTTAGGCATGTGGAACCAGAATCTCTCCCTAATCTAAACTCTGTGATAAGTCAATCTTACACAATGTTGACTATCTTTTGCACTCACTAACTTATCAGCAAATAAATTTAAACATGCTCAGCTATGATTAGGCTAGATAGCTGAACAAGACATTGAAGTACTAGTAGCGGCATTTAGACTTGCTCGCTTTCCAAAGGACTATTTTTTGGAACATGGGGCCTTTTCCTATTTTTTCAACTGCCCTCTTTTCCTATCTTTTACTGTTTTTGACTTTTCTATTTTTCTATGTTTCAAATAGTGGTATATACAATGAATGAAAGTGTTTCAAACTCAAAAATGGAGCTCCTGACAAAAATAATGCTTTAATGTCCTGCCATTCACAGGACCTCAAAAAATTTCAGTCCCATCAGGTTCTTGCAAGAAGAAAGCATTGTTTCCACTGACTGAGCTGATGATGTAAGGCCCTTTCCATAAATTTTCAAACTTGCCATGTTTACCTTTATCTTCCCTTCTAGAATCCCATTTTAAAACTTTATCTCCAATCTGAAAATCATTTTCCTTAGTTCTTCTGTCAAAAATATGTTTTATTTTGTCTTGTGCTAACTGAGCCCTTTGGTAAACTTCTTCTCTGGTTTGTTGTAAATGGATAGTCTGATTTACCCTCCTTTGCATGTCATTTTCTTCTATTTGGACTTCTTGTAATAGCTTCATTACCGGAACCCCTAAAGATGTTGGGAAAATGGCATCCATACCATAAACTAGCTGGTAAGGAGACATACCTATGGATTTCTTGGTGGTTAATCTATCAGCCCATAAGGCGTGTACTAGTTTCCCATGCCATGCTTTTTGATTTTGTTCAAGAAGTTTTTTGATAATGTTGACTAGGATTTTGTTAGAAGACTCGGATAAGCCATTACCTTGAGGGTAATAGGCTGTGGAATGTCCTAATGAAATGTGATATTTGTGACAGAAGTGAACCATTCTTTTGGAGGAGAAGGCAGCGACGTTATCTGTAATGATATTTCTGGGACAACCAAATCTAGATAGGATATTGGTTTCTAGGAACTTGATGATGACTGAATCGGTGGCATTCCGAGAAGGTATGGCTTCTATCCATTTGGTAAAGTAATCAGTGGCTGTGAGGATCCATTTATGTTGAGCAGATGAGGAAGGGTGAATTCCCCCGATAAAATCCAGACCCCATTGCTGGAAGGGTCCTTCAACTATAATGGGATGTAAGGGCAAAGATAAAAGATTTTTCTTTCCATCAAAAATTTGACATTTATGGCATGTCATAACTAGTTTGTGAGTGTCAGGGAATAAGGTAGGCCAATAATAACCAGCTCTAAGGATTTTGTTCGCCGCGGTTTTCCAGTAGAGATGGCCCCCACATTCCCCTTCATGCATTTCATGCATAATTTTCCCTGCATCAGACTCAATCAAACATTTAAGCAGCATACCAGTGGGATTTTTCCAATACAGAAAACCATCTATAATACAAAACTTTAAAGATTTTTGTTTAAGAAATCTCACTTTTGTTTTTGATAAAGTCGGAGGAGCATTCAGATAAGTTAATACATAAATAATATCTTCATACCAAGGTGAATCCAGAAATATTTGATCAATAGAGGGGAGTGTGCACTCTTCCTGTTCTTCTAAGACATCAACAAAATTTCTATCTAAATCTTGGAGGTTGGTTTCAGCCATTAGCCTTGCAAGTCCTTGTCCTTTAACGAGTTTGGTAGGTCGGATTTCTAAGTCATATTCTAGGATGATAGCGATCCATTTTCCCCTTTTACCATCGGGATCTTGGTTCAGAATGTCCTTGACGACAGTATTAGGGACAAAAGCGATGACATGAGAATGCAAGATGTAAACTCGGAAATCTTTCAGTGCTTTTACCAATGCGAATGCCTGTTTTTCCATGATGTTGTATTTTAAGGGAGCATCTCTCAGGGATTTGCTAAAAAAGGCAATGGGTTGTTCTTGCCCAGCTGCGTTTTTCTGTAACAACACCGCAGCTATTGTGTGTTCTGAGGCAAATGAAAAAATGTAAAATCTTTGGTAAAGTCAGGGCTTATCAATACTGGTGTTTCAGTTAAGGCCCTTTTAATTAGTTCAAAAGATTTTTTGGCTTCTATAGTCCATTTAACCCCGACCTCCTTTTTTAACATGTTTGTGATATCTTTCAGGAGTTCGGCAAGGTTTGGGATGAATCTTCTTAAGAAATTTATCTTTCCGATAAAGGACTGTAACTCCTTTATGTTTCTGGGGTGACTTATCTGCAACATACCTTCGATTCTCTGGGGGTCTATTTTAATTCCTTCTTCCGAAATAATGTGACCTAAGAGTTTTCCTTCCTCTAGATCGAAAAGTGTTTTCTTGGGGTTTAGGGATAAACCATATTTTCTGCATTTGTTGAAAACCTTTCTTAAGTGTGCTAGGTGTTCTTCATCTGATTTGGAATATACCGTAATATCATCCAGATATATGACTATGAAAATACCTATATCTTCTAAGAAGGCTATATCCATAGCCCTTTGGAATGTGGCACCGAAATTCATCAATCCAAAAGGCATTTTAACGTACATAAAGGTGCCCCAGGGTGTGGTGAAAGCTGTTTTGTGTTGATCAGTGGAATAAACCAGCACCTGGTTATAACCAGAAAAACCATCTAGTAATGAGATCCTTTTGGCACCGACTACCTTTTGAAGTATGTGGTCCATTTTGGGCAAAGGATAGTTGTCCTTTAAACAGGCTCTATTTAGGTTTCGGAAATCAATACAGAGTCTGATTTCACCGGTTTTCTTCCTAACCGATACCAGATTTGAGACCCACTCAGAGTACCTGAGAGACACTATTATTCCAGCATCATACATTTTTTTAATTTATTTTTCAACCAAAGGTAGTAATACTGGGTTTATTCTTCTTAGTTTTTGTTTAAAAGGCTTCTGGTTTTCTTTAAGGGAAATCTTATGCTGAATGATACTCGTATCATATGATTTTAGATCTTGGTATCCCCATGCGAACACATCTTTAAATTCCTTGAATAAATTGATGTACCTTTGTTTTATGTGAGGCGGGAGGGTTTTGGATAGTTTAATGTTTTTGGGCTCTTCTAGACTTCCTATTTTGTATTCCTCTATGTCATCCTCGGTAGATTCCATTTTTGGTTTTTTGGCCACATCGTTAAAGTCAAACAATTCTTCTAAAGGTGCGAGCCCTCTGGGTATGGTGTCATTTTCGCAGTGTAAGACTTCGAGTTCCCTTTGGTCAATGTCCTCTCCTATTTCATTTTCATATGGATGGTCTACCAGGTTTAGATTGGTCCACAAAGGTGGATTTAGCTCCTGGTCTTGACTTTGGCTGGGTTTCCTTTCTTTGTCTCCTGAGTCTGTTTTGGTTATTTCAAACTCATTCCTAGATTGTAGGAAATCATCAATTTGATCATTGTCTTGGAATATTTGCCAATGGTCAAGATTATCTGGTAATGTAGGGCGATGTTTGACCCGAGTACTATATTGCTCACTTAGGCATGATATCTGGCCATTACTCGCAGCAAAGGCGAGTTCATTTGCTAGGCTGTTTTGAATCCTAGGGATATAGGTGCGTTCATATTTCTCAAAGGTTTTAAGGATATCCAAAGCTGCATTCCTATATTCTCTTAGTCTTGGATTCTTTGCCGAATATTCACCTTTGATTTTCCTGATTACAAGCTCTGAGTCTCCTTGGGCTGATAATCTCTTGGCGCCTAAGTCACCACGTATGTGTAGACCAATGAGAAGGGCTTCATATTCCGCAATGTTATTAGTACATTTGAATTCCAATCTAAAAGAATGACCTTCTTTAGTATTGTGTATCCAGATGCCGGCCCTTGAACCCGTTTTGCCACAAGAACCGTCAAAGCTTATACTCCAAAGAGCTTCCTTTTCATACATGATACTAAGCTGTTTTTCAGGTTTCTTGGGACTTTGGTCATCAATTTCTTCATTCAGTAATGGTTTGGAAATGTCTTCATTTTCTTTTATCTGCTTGTTTATATCACTTTCATTGTATAAGATAAAAGAATCTAAATTGGAATGAACGGAATAGATGGGAGTATTGTTTGGCCTATCTCTGTTGCTAACCATGTATTTCATGTGAGTCTCTCGGTATAACCTCCTCGTTTGGTTGAAAAATGGGATAGTAGCGAATGACATATCCATTTGAAGACTACCTTGTATTTTGGCAGCCCATGCCCTTGATAGTAGCATTCCATATTTGGGCGGGATATCGGCCACTACTACGTCCATGACTAAGTTTTTCGCTGGTAGTTGTGTTAGGGAAAAATCTAGATTCTTTATTAGACCTAAACATTTGACCTGGCTTGAGTCGAAAGAATACAGGTTTTTGTAAGGTTGAGTCACTTCTAGTCCCAGGTTTTCCATGACTGCTTTAGGCATGAGGTTATGGGAAGCACCAGAATCTAACATGGCGTTATGTAATATCTTGTCCCGTATGTTTAAACTTACATAGGAAGGAGAAATAGATCCTTCTTGGTATTCACCTTCTACTTTTGGGCAAAATAAGAGCTCTGGTTTGTCGTCAGTTAGATTCAAGGTATCTGCCTTGCTCTCTAGGTCGAGGACTTTGAAGATTTGAGATCTATACATATCTACAGTTATTAGCTCTATGAGGGGTATGGTAATTTTTATTTTGGAAATTTCCCCTTCGAAACTAAAAGGAGTATGTAGTTTGGGCAGATTTGTTTCAGCTTTCTCAGACATAACTTTTTCTATGTTCTTAATTTGCTGACTTTGGCTTGGGACTTTGTTTGATACAGCCAACTTGGGGGTTTTTGTAGAGGTACTAGGAGTATCTGAGCTAATACTTGTCTGAATGGCCTTGCCTTTGTTTTGGTCAATCTTTTTGGCCCCAATTTTATTACTATCCATGGTCTTCTTTAGGATGTCATCAGAGGTTTTGGTACTGTCAGGACTACCCTTTTTGGAATGGTTTTGGTTTTTTCTGCTTCTAAGGTTATACTGCCTGTGAGCTTCTATAATGGCATTTTGAAAATCTATGGTAGGATCTTCGAACTCTTCCCAGTTGGTTTCGTCCCGACCTGGAGAGCATAACTCTTGTTCTTCCGCTGTGAGGTACACCTCGCTTTCATTATCAGACCCTACGAGATTTAAATGACTTTCATCAATGGGTTCTGTATCCCTGTCATCCTCTTCCACATAGTTTTCATTGAATGGTGGCCTAATTTGTTGGTCATTTTCCCTTGGTCTGTTTTGAGGCTGCTCCCTCCTAAAGTTTTGGTTCTGGTTTCTGTTTGGAGGGTTTGGCTGGTTGTCCCTAACAGGAGCTTTTTCATTTATCCTTTCCCACATTTTGGCCATGGTTTTGACTAAGTCATCTATTCTAGGATCTAGGGAAGGCGATGAAGTGGAGACCTCGTCTTTATATGTGACCTTTCTTTCTGATCTAGTCCTAGCCCTTTTTTCTGCTAAGTTGGCATCTGCTTTTATGGCTATTTGTTGCATTTCTTCTAAGGTAGGGGGATCTTTGTCTCTCAGATGATATGTCATGTCCGGATCGAAACCCTTGGGGAATTTTGCTAAGGCTAAACCAAGTGGGGGTTTGAAATGAGGTGGGAGGGAGTTATGTACACTGTTGAACCTAGTGCAGTAAGCCTGGACACTTTCCCCATTTTCCCGTTTTAGGTTGTTATATTCTGATAGGATTTGAATAGGGTTTCTTCGGACTTCCCACCTATTTCTGAAGATTTGATGTAGCTCTGGGATGTTGTGGATGCTGTTTGGAGTCAAGCTTTTGAACCATGTTTTGGGTTCACCACCAAGACTTTGGGTGAATATTCTCATTCTGACAGTCTCATCTTGTACCTCCAGGTATTCATAAGCATCAGTCATCCTACTTATATGCTGTTGAGGTGTGGTGGTGTCTTCTCTGGTAAAGTGTGGGATTTTGTCTTGATATTTATTTGGAGACTAGTAGATGATGTTTGGAGCTCAAAACCTGTTTTGTACCTTTGACCAATGGTGAACTTTCCAATCATTACAAACTTGCGCTTCCTAGTGTGCCAATCACTCAACAAACTCATATCTTATGCAATCAACCCTTGGTGTAAGCATACAATCAATGCTACAGCTTATGTGACAAGGTGACAGAGTTTTGAAAAATGCTTCAAAAAGTTCAACAAAACCTGTAAGAGTTTTCCTTTTTCAAATAATCAATGCCCCTTACCAATGTAACACCTTTGTCTTTGTAGAAAAATCCTTTGCTCTATATGAATATCAACTTATCGAATAAGCTTGAAGAACAAAAGACAGTAATGTAGAATACACAGTGAAAAACTGTCTCTTTTTGTGGTTTATAGGAGTGACCTGCCCTTTGATGCCTTGAAGGTATAAGATCTCTTGTCCTTTGATTAGTAAAGGTGAAAATACACAGCTCCTAGTTCAACACATCTCTTTCCTTGTAAGCACCTTTATCAGTATGCTCACCACTCCAGCACAGCTTTTGAACAATGGATATTTTCACAGAAACAACACAGTTTACAGGTATGGTAACAAAGTTTCAAATAAGGCTGTAGGGTTTTATCCTCTCACACAAACAAAACTCCTTTTAGTATGTAAAACTTGTCTCTTTAGAAATTGTCTTTATATCCTCTGAAATCCATGTGGCAGTGAGCTTGGAGAACGAAAAAGCATTTCAAAATATACACAGGGCAACTGTCTTTCTCGGTGGGTAGTAGGAGTAACTTTTCCCTTTGGTGTTTTGAGGGATAAACACACCCTGATTCTTGATTTATGAAAGGTGAACCCACAACGTTCTAGTTTCAATACCCCCTTCCTTGTAATCAGTTTACCAGCGTAGACAACACTTCAACACAGTTTTTATCAATAGATGTTTTTACAGCAACAAACACAGTTTACATATATGGTGAAAAGTTTCAAATTGTTTTTGGACTGTGGTATCAATAACTATAGCAAATCACAAGTCAAACCACTCCTTTGCATCGAGACTTTAACCCTTATATGCATCTCATTATTATTCTTAACAATTGTTTCAAAAGTGATCTCTTTGGCCTCCGGGCGTAATCCAACAAATGTGAAAACGAGGGTTAGTTTGTGTAAAATACCTTACAATACGATGCAAAACCCTTTGAATAGCTTGGGCTGCCTTCAGAACTGATTTGGAGGTGTGTTTAAGTCTTTAACAGGTGCGCGGCACTTTCACGGGTGAGAATGCCGCGCAGCAGCCTCCGGGTGGGCTGTCGGGTCGTGGTCGGGCGCCCGTGACCCGCCGCTACAGGGGCGCCACGCGTGGCTACAGGAGCGCCGCGCACTCCTACAGGATTGCCGCGCGGTCAGAAATGGTTTTAAAACTTGCTTAAACTCCTACAAATCGACCTGAGACCTGTTTCAAGGCCTGGAGATTGCAGGGAGAAACTTAATTTTCTTGGTGTTTTGCAAACGAAACCTTTGCCCTTCGACCTTCTTCTTTTAATACATCGAACACCCAACGGTCAGTTTATTTTTTGAAATACATAATGAACCTTTGGTTGTCTTTTGCAAAGGTTTTCACAGTTTTTTGCCCTTTTTCAACAATTCCTTTGGTGCATCATGAAGCTTGGGCTTCGAAATAATGTAGGCAGCGGAGGTTTTTATGTTTTAAACCATGTTAACATGAACCACTTTTATAACATTAATGACTTGACAAAGGTGTTTTTCTGCTATCATTGTCCTTTTGGTGTAAATTTGGCACAGGAGTTCCAGTTTTGGAGAAAGACTAAATGAACTTGTGCACCATCCCCTGACACTTTTTAGCACTATTGGTGATTATTTAAAACAAAAAATCCACTCTGAATCTGTTAAAAAAGAATACTAAAAAACTTCTTTGTTATTTGGAAGGATAAGGCTTGTCTTTTTAACTTGCTTTGTCAGTTTCTATCTCCAGGTATCTTTTCAACTTCTTCCCCACTGTAGGTATCAAAAATTTGTTGTACTTATTTGGATTTTGCCATGGCCCTTTGATTAAGAAGGGCGCCTTTTCCAATATACTTCTCTGCTTAACATATTACTTATGATATATCTGTCCTTTTGAAAAGGCACTTGTTCATGAATGGAGCTGCTTTCAAGAAAGACATGCTTGATTAGCTTGGCATGCTGTCCTAGGGTTTTTAAAACTCAGATCATAACCATTTTCTGTATTTGTGTTGAGGAGGCAAGTATAAAAGATGTGGAATAACTGCTGGCATATTTGATAGCTGCCAAGGCTTTTATTAGCCAGCTTCTTCCTAATGAAACTCTGAAAACACCGACCTGCTGCATCTGAAGAAAATACCTGTCTTTATGGTGGAGTGTAGCTTGCAACAGCTGGACTTACATTGGCGCTTTGAATGATATTAAGATGTCTTATATCTGGGGCTGTGTACTACTTTCCTGCCTCTTCTTCATGTTCATCCAGAAACCATGGATTGTATTTCACATTTCAACAGGAACAAAAGAACACACAGGGGTCTTTTCACTGAAGTATTTTCTTGCTCAAGACTAATTGAAGCTATTCATATTAACACCCCTGTAGAGGTATTTGTTATGATAGCTTTGATTAAGGAGTCCTTTTTTTGATGTGCCCTAACGATGAATGAAACTTCAAATGATTCTCTTTCTTAGGACACAAGATCAAAAACTCTTTTTTCTTTTGTCTTGCACATTTAAGATCTTAGCCCTGTTTTGATCATCACTTTCACTCAGAAACCTAGAGTCACTGTTTTACTGTCTAGTAAAAAATAGACCTGTGCTTATAGTAAGTTTTGCAATCCTTGAAGTCAATATTGGCCATCGCCCTCTGCTTGTAGATGAAGGAGGCGCCTTAACCCTCTGCTTGTAGATGAACGAGGTTCTTGGCCATGACAAATTACTATTCTATTTAGACAGTGGTGTCTTTCTTCTACTGTGATTTCATGCTGAATGGCAGCTGCAAGGTCTTGATGAGTAGCTCCTTACCCTGCATATGTATCTCAGGCTCATGTTGACATTGAGAAGCAACTGTTCTTCTAAATGTGTATTCAAGAATTTTCTCCTGAGATGAAGATATATTTCCTGTCTTTGTAAAATCCATAAAACACTGTAAAACACCTAATAATCAGCTTGAGACTGTGGTCTATGTAGTGCTGAGACTTAGGGGTGTGTAAGTGGCGCGACTTAGGGCTGTGATCAATTGCATTCGCAGAGTGGGAGGTCTGTCATGATTGGTTTGTATCAGATGGAGGTTTTTTGGCCTTTTGTTGGTTGCCAAGGGTAAAATGCCTTAAAGCGCCACTTCCTAACTTAGGGGAGGATTTTGAAACAGACATTGGATTGTGTTTTTAGAGCTGATGGGCAAACCAGTAGGGCTAAATCTAGATAGGATAGTGATAATGAGTTTTAACTTTGACATGGGCGGACTGAAAAGTAGGAGGGCGAAAAAAGTTTTATGAGGGTTTTCTAGATGACAAATTGACATATGGAGATCAGCTTCTAGAAAACTCAGCTATGGATCTAGTCATCACTAACAAGTGAAAAAAATTGATGACTAACAGATGTCATATATTGTATTGTGTTTTATTTGGAAGGTTTCTTGATGGTTTTTCGAGTCCTTGCCTTGGTTCGTAAATCATTTCACCCATCATTCCCTATTTTTCCTCCATGCTTTATGGGGCATCTGTTACACGATAATTTGTCACCATGTTCACTTCCCGTCCCCAATCCTGAAGTGCCCTGTGATGAATACTATGCAATATATCAACCTTGGAAAAATACATTGTGATATCCTTTAAAGTCTTAAAGAAAGATGCCTTGAAGAATTTCTGAATAAGCTTAGCTCAAACCCTAAATTTCTAGGCCAACACTTTTCTCTAGTTATCTGCCCATGTTGATGGCAGGTTGCACATTCTATCCTAGCGTTTTCAACACTCTTCTTACTTGAAAAACCATGCTAAACCCTTTCTGGAAGTGTTTCATCAAATGGAGGAGAAGCTTCGAGCTCTAGAAACTTCCAGGGAGGTGAGTTGGATATTGTTCGGTGGAGATATGGTTGAGCTATCTCATTTTAAGCTCTTGATCTTATCAATAGGGGATTGTCCCTTGAGAAGTGGACCTTCCTTCTTATTTCATGGGCTCCTAACTCCCACTCCCTTCCTATAAATTGATCCCCATCCCTCCACTGTTTTTTGGTCATTGTTGGGTTGGTCTGATCATTAATCCTTTGTATCCCTATGTTGTGTTAATGCCTAAATTTCCATTCGGGAGAAGGATCGTTTGAAGAGCCTTGGTTTGGAATTTGATTACACCAAAGGGAGGCCTCCAACATCAAGGCCACGGTTCTAAGCTTCCTATTTTATATTATCAATAATACATCTGGTGTTTCACTTTCTATATTTGTTTGGATATCCATAGATGATCTGAAAATGAAACTATTTGTATCTACTGTTCAAAGTATCCATTTCCATTTAATTGAGTGTGCAAAGGGTTTGTCATGTCTTGCAAATTAAACAAAGTGTTGTTGGTAACTTTTTTTGAGTTTATGTGTGAGGGAATGTTAATTAAAATTACTGTTTAACATCTTAAATCATAATTAGATAGCAACATAACTTCACCATAACAACAAAACAACATGATGAGGCAGTTCACCCCTCCTCTGCTACATCTGCCGGGTCCAAGGCTCCCAATGGGCATGTCCTTACTATATTAGGTTTCTAAAATTGGTTTTACAGTGAGAAATAAGCTTAAATAGGCTGAAAAAACTGTGAAAATGAATCCAGAAGACAAAAATAAGCTAAGTATGGATTTTATTTCACCTCAAACAATGAAGTGTAGCCCAATGCAACTCCATTTCCCTCATGGACCTGATGGCTCTCCAAGCTTCCCTGAATAAAAAATGGCTAAAGAACACCTTTTTTTAGCTCTTCAACTTGTCCCAATGACTCCAGAATGCTCAAAATACCCAAAATTGACCAAAATTTCGTCCAAATTGGTCCAATATTGGAGAAGTTATGACTCTAACAAGTCTCTGTCCAGTGGCCCTAAAAAACCTCCTCTAACTGTGGGATAAATCCAGTTGAGCTCACCAAAATTGGCAAATGGATAAGACTGGTGGACTGTGTGCTAAATTTTAGGGTGACATTTATTGTGACTGTCAGTTAATCTGCGCATTCACATGTTGGAAAAGCGCTAACCGTCAACTGTTGGGCGAATAACATTAAAGCCGCGACCCTGGTCATGGCCCTTAGATCCCATGCAACAAGGGCTAGTAGCCAGGGGCTTAGCCCAAATCTCTGCCCGTTCAAACCAGTTTAACACCTGGTTATGTGTATGGTCACGAGTCTTCTGCCTTAAGCCCTGAGGGCTTATTCCTTGCTCCGTCGGCTTCAACAAACAACACGACTCGCCCGTGAGTGACTCGAAGGCATTCAGGTCGGGTCGACCTCCACCCGACTGAACCAAATGACTGCACCTGCACGAGGCTACTATTTTCTAACCCTTAAATGTTCGGGTCAGGTTGTACCCAACTGCTGACCCGGATGCGTTCAGGGTGACTCGACTCTGTTTAGGTCGGGTCAGGTTTGCCCACCAAAATGTTTTTTCCACAAGACTTGAACCCTGGGTCTGGGGCCACGTGGTAGCCTCCGGACAAGCCATGTGGCACCCTATGATAGGCCACCAAACAATCATAAAAAAATGTATTTTTTTCTATAAAACTTTTCTGAAGATGACAAATTTTTGTGTTCAAAAGTCTTGTTTTGAAGGTTATTAGGCAACTTCAAACTTCAATATCTTTCTCATACGACATCAGATTTGGGTCCCATTTGCGGCACCAGAATTGCAGCAATGAGGCCTATTCGGTCGTTCAGTTTGAAACCAATTCTGAGTAGTTTCAATTTTGAGCATTTTTTTCCTCTTGGACATGATCACCTGATCACACCACCCCATTGGGAAGCTTTTGGACCCCAAAAGCCTTCAATTACCTGTTAAGAAGATGAGGGTACAGATCGCTCACTTTTTCCACCTCAATCCACTTTTCCTTACTCAATTTTCTGCCTTTAAGACCAACCTGAACATAATAAATATTTCCCCTCCTCGAAGTGCATGTCCTTCTGTCAAGGATAACATCCTCTTTCAGCTCATCCAAAAATTCTGGCAAGAAATCCTCTATGAATGGCAGCTGAATGTCACTTTCATAATCAACAATTAAAGGAGGTTCATACAAACGTAAATTTTCCACATTCACAACGGAATACATTTGCATATATGAAGGCAAATCTAGTTGAAAAGCATTATTTCCAACTTGTTTAAGGATCTTGAATGGACCATAATGAATAGGCTTTAGCTTTTTACCTACTCCTTGCATTCTTTCCTTACTAATATGTAGCCATACCTCATCTCCTTCTTGAAACTTATGATCAACTCTGTGTTTTTCATGCCTCTCATTGTACTTGCCTTGACTTTTTTCAAGCTGTTCTTGAACCTGCTGATGTATGAGTTGAATTCTTTCAATGAACATGCGAGCTTTGTCAATGTCACTATTCCCATCAATGGCAACATCCTTCTCAAGAATGAAATCTAAAGGTGACTTAGGCAAATACCCAAAGCAAGCTTCAAAAGGTGAAGTATTTGTAGAAGAGTGCTTGGCCCAGTTGTAAGCATGCTGAATGTAATGCAAGTGCTCATCCCAAAGCTTGGGATGCTTGCTACAATAACCTCTCAAAAGATATACAATGGTTCTATTCACTACCTCTGTTTAACCATCTGTTTGCGGATGGAAAGCAGTACTCTTCTTCAACTTGGTGTCGATCATCTTCCATAAATTGGACCAAAAATTCCCAACAAATCTGGAATCCCTGTCACTAACAATACAAGTAGGTAAGCCATAATGAACCCATAAATGTTGAAAATATAAATCAGCAGTTTGTTTAGCAGTTATAGATTTCTTACATGGCATAAGAATACACATCTTGCTGAATCTATCAACTACTACATAAAGATAATCATGCTGCTTTCTAGATAATGGTAGACCTCCAACAAAATACATAGAAACACTTTCCCATGGTCTAGAAGGTACCAGAAATGGCGTATATAAACCAAGCTTCCTATTGCTAGGATTACTTGTACCACATAATGAACAACCTCTAATGAAACGTGAAACACTATCTACCATGCGAGGCCAATAACAATACCTCTGTATATGTGCCACTGTTTTGCTTACCCCAAAATGTCCAGTAATAAGAGAAGAATGAGCTTCTCTCATGATGCCTAGTCTCTCCCCCTGTGGTATACATAACTTGCCCATGTGAAACAAAAAATTATTATGCAAATGATAATCATTCTCCTCAACATGATTCCCTTCACTCAAGTTAGCATACACATCCTTAAATCAACATGAGATGCATACTGTTCTATGTAGCTCTCATGTACAATACAATCATTCTTAAGTAAAGTAGTAGCACTAATAATAGGCCTTGAAATCATATCAACAAATTTATTGAAAATACCTTTCTTGTACCTTATTACCAAGTGAAATTGTTATAGGAAACCCATCGTGATTGCTGTAATTTACTTTGCGACTGCAAGTACTGTAAAGGCTGATGGTCGGTATGAACAACTATTTCTTTGCCCATCAAATAGTGTTTCCACTTTTTGATTCTTTGTACCAACGCATACATCTCCTTATCATATGTGGGATAATTCACAACATCACCATTAAATGTCTCAGAATGAAATGCGATAGGCTTACCATGCTGTAAGAGAACTGCACCCATGGCGTAATCACTAGAATCAGTCTGAATCTCGAATGGTTGTCTCAAGTCTGGTAATGCAAGGATTGGAGCTGAACTTATCTTCTCTTTAAAAGACTCAAAAGTTTTCTATTTCTTGCCTCCCCATTGGAAAGCACGCTTCACACTTGTCACTGCATGCATAGGAGCTGCTATGGTAGAGAAGTTAGAAATAAACTTCCTCCAATATTGAGCTACACCCAAAAAACTTCTTACCTCTGTAATGGATTTGGGAGTAGGTCAATTCACAATGGCTTCTACCTTAGAAGGATCAATTCTCAAAGCACCTCCTCCTACTATTTGTCCCAAATAAACCAAAGAAGTTTTCCCAAATTCACACTTTGACATTTTAAGAAACAACTGTTTTTTCTTCAAAATATCAAGTACTTTCTTAACATGCATGACATGCTCTTCTCTAGTCTTGATGAAAATTAAGATGTCATCTAAGTAGAAAATAATGAAATCATCAAGAAAAGGATGTAATACATCATCCATTACCCGCATGAAAGTTGCAAGTGCATTGCATAAACCAAACGACATAACAAGCCACTCAAAGAGTCCCTGTTTGGTTTTAATGTTGTCTTCCAAATGTCACTTTCTGAAATTCTAACTTGATGATAACCACTACGTAAGTCTAACTTAGTGAAATATTTAGCAACTTTCAGCTGAACTAACAAATCATCTATCCTTGGGAGTGGGTAACAATTCTTTACCATTATCTTGTTCAATGCCCTGAAGTCCACACACATGCGTCAAGTTCCATCTTTCTTTGGAATCAACACTATCGGTGATCCGCATGGCGAAGTGCTTGGTCTTATGAATCATTTGTCCAACAAGTATTTAATTTTCCTCTTGATTTTAGTATTCTCCATTTTAGACATGCGGTACATGCCTATGTTAGGAAGAGGACAATCTTCATGTAACTGGATTTCATGCTGAATCTCCCTTTTAGGAGGTAAACCTGTTGGTTCCTGAAACATCTCATGATGTGCATCAACTACATCATATAAATCTGATTTAAGCTTGAAATCACAATTTCCAAATGACTCATGATTCACATCAACCTTGGGCTTAACCATAAGAAGTACAAAACTCTTACTAGAATTCATTAGCCTTTTTACCTGTCTCGCATTTACCATCGCTATATTTGCCTTCTTGCGATGTGCTCTGAAAATGAACTCCTTTCCATATTTAAAGAGATGATACTTATTTTCATGGTGATGGAAGATCGCTTTCCTGTCAAAGATGTAAGGACTTCCCAAAACAATTCCTGATATATCAAGCGGTACTACATCAAGTTCAACTGTGTCAATAAAGTGTGCAGTAATTGCAAATCGCAATATGCACTTTCTTGAGACTTGTAAGTTTGCATCCTTGCATATCCATCCAAGTGGATAAGGCTTTGGATGTGGAATGGTCTCAAGTTTAAGTTATTTGACCAAGTCTTTTGATATGATATTTTCTTGTGACCCACTGTCAAACGGTGTGTCAATTTTTGTATGTTTTGAGACTACCCTCACATGGAACAATTCAATTCTTTCTTGCTCATTTGGAGCTTGTACATGACAGTTTGAAGTACTAGTTCTTGGCTTAGTTTCAGTTTCCTTTCCCTTCATAATTTTCAAACCCATGGTTGCAATTTTGGTTTCGTCACATGAATCATCAACTAAGTCTTGTGGTGTAGTTGTAGTAGCTGCAGTTTTCTTCTTTCCTTTGTTTTTGTTAAACTAAGTTCTTTTTTCAGGATGTAATTTCCAATAGTTTTTCTCTTCATGGCCTTCTCTTGAACAATGTTTACATATCACTTTCTCACCCTCTTTTTTGACAGATGCATTCTTTTTTCATTTTCCCTTAAAGGTTTTAACTTTGTTTTTCCCCTTAAAAGGCTTGTTTCTACCCTCATCAAAAGTGTTTTCCCCTCTAGCCTCTAAATGCGTAGTTGTACACAAACTTCGTCTAGACTAGTAGGATTGAACATAAGGATAGTATGTCTAAGGTAGCTATGCAAACCACCTATATATTTCAGCAAAGTATCTTGACTTTGTATGTCTACCCCTAATAAGAGTGTTCTTCTCCTAAACTCTTGGGTGTAGTCTTATACATTTTGTCCCTTAAGCTGTCTAAAGTTTTTCTAGTTCATGATAGCCTTTTGTAAATGAGCTAATGGATAAAATTGATTTTTAATTGCAGTAATAAATTCAGCCCATGATAAAGTGATCTTACCATGTTTTTTAATTTCATCCTTGGTCTTGGCTTCCCACCATACCAATACTGCTCCATCCATCCTCAAAGATGCTAACTATATCTTGGTGTCATTATCATGAAGGTTTTGTATCCTCAAGTAAAATTCCAACTGTCTTATCCAATTATCAGGTTTCTCTACATTGAATTCACCGTTAAACATAGGCAACTCAAATTTAACATCAAGCTTTAAAAATGAACTTTTACCAGTGGTTTTAGACTTGTGAGATTGATTCACCGAAGTTGAGGATGACGATGTAGAGGAAGAGGATGAAGATGGGGATGGTGGATCACCTTTTCCTCCATGTCCTTTCTTTGACTTGTCATCACTTTTATTTCCTCCTGAAGAACCCTCTCCTTCTTTCTAGTTTTAGACCCTTCTCCAACAAGCATATCATTCCTTTCTTGGTAGAGTATCCTCACCATCTCCGTCATGTCCAAGAATGCCTTTTGGAACACCCGTTCCTCTTCTTTGGGATCCATATCTTTAGGAGATTCTCCCTCTCTTGAAGACATGCTTGAAGTTGCTTCTATGGCTCTTGGAGGTGGCTCTCTAACCCTTCTTGGTTGTGGAATACTTTTTACACTAACTAAATTTCCTTTGCCTCTCTTGAGTTTAAGCCTAGTAAGCATCAAAACTTGCAAACAATCAACTATATCTTTGCACAAAACAAATGTTGAGTAAAACTCTAGCTCCTAAGGCTCAAATCCTTAGCTCTGATACCATCTGACCTAAAAATGAAACTATTTGTATCTGCTGTTCAAAGTATCCATTTCCATTTAATTAAGTGTGCAAAGGGTTTTTCATGTCTTAAAAATTAAACAAAGTGTTTTTGGTAACTATTTTTGAGTTTATGTGTGAGGGAATGTTAATTAAAATTATTGTTTGACATCTTAAATCAGAAATACACAGCAGTATAACTTCACCAACAACACAACAACATGATGAGGTAGTTCACCCCTCCTGGGCTACATTTGCCAGGTCCAAGGCTCCCAATGGGCATGTCCTTGCTCTATTAGGTTGCTCAAATTGGTTTTATAGTGAGCAATAAGCTTAAAAAGGCTGAAAAAACTATGAAAGTGAATTCAGAAGACAGAAATAAGCTAAGTATGGCTTTTATTTCACCTCAAACAGTGAAGTGTAGCCCAATGCAACTCCATTTCCCTCATGGCCCTGATGGCTTTCCAAGCTTCCCTGAAGCAAAAATGGTTTAAGAAAACCTCTGTTAGCTTTGAAACCTATCCCAATGACTCCATAATGCTCAGAATACCCAAAATTGACCAAAATTTCGTCCAAATTGGTCCAATATTAGAGAAGTTATGACTCTAACAAGTTTTTGTCCAGTGGCCTAAAAAACCTCCTCTAACTGTGGGATAAATCCAGTTCAGCTCACCAAAATTGGTGGAAGGATAAGACTGGCGGACTGTTCGCTAAATTTGAGGGTGACCTTTATTTTGACCGTCAGTTAATCTGCACATTCACATGCTGGGAAAGTGCTAACCGTCAACTGTTGGGCGAATAACGTTAAAGCCGCGCCTCTGGTCATGGCCCTTAGATCCCATGCGACAAGGGATAGCACCTGGGGGCTTAGCCTAAATCTTCACCCATTCAAACCAGTTTAACACCTGGTTATGCATCTGGTTACGGGTCTTCTGCCTTAAGCCCTGAGGGCTTATTCCTTGCTCCGTCGGCTTCAACAAACAACACGACTCGCCCGTGAGTGACTCGAAGGCGTTCAAGTCGGGTCGACCTCCGCTTGACTGAACCAAACGATTGCACTTGCACGAGGCTGCTATTTTCTGACCCTTAAATTTTTTAGGTCGTGCCCAACTGTTGACCCGAATGCATTCAGGGTGACCCGACTCTGTTCAGGTTGGGTCGAGTCTGCCCACCAAAATGTTTTTTGCACAAGACTTGAACCTTGGGTCTGGGGCCACGCGGCAGCCTCTGGGAAAGTCATGTGACACCCTTTGATAGGCCACTAAAAAACCATATAAAAATGAAAATTTTTCCATAAAATTTTTCTGAAGATGACAAAATTTTGTGTTCAAAAGTCCTATTTTGAAGGTTATTGGGCAACTTCAAACTTCAATATCTTTCTCATACAACATTGGATTTGGGTCCCATTCACGGCATTAGAATCGCAGCAATGAGGCCTATCTAGTCGTTCAGTTTCAACCAATTCTGAGTAGTTCCAATTTTGAGCATTTTTTTCCTCTTGGACATGGTCACGTGATCAATATAAGTAGCATAATTCTCCTTGATATTATAGGTAGTTGATATTCAATGTATGATTTGTATTGCATCATGTTTTTTTTTGTCTCTTGATCTCCTACAAGTATTCAAATGCCACCAGTAGTGAGTATTGAGCCTAAAGGATCATGGATCGAGGCCTTCATTAAAGGGTTGAGCATAACATCATGAAGATGTAGGCCTTTTCCATTTTTCTCATCCAGTTTTGAATATTAGCCAAGAAAGTTTCCATTAGATATTCTCATGCATTGCTAGACCCACTCTAGGGCTAGAGAGATTGCCTCTGTTCGTAGAGGGGATTGTCTTCACAACACTCAGAACACTCCTTACTAAGAATCCAAGGAGTATGCCTCCACCTTGTTGTATTTTTAAATATGGTAAATATTCATAATTTATATTTGGTCACTTGAAGTACTTGTATTTATCATTGCAAAACATATCTATAAGTGCTTGAGTCAAAGGAAAATTTATATTGAGTCAATGTCCCATTGAGACTTTTTAAAGATGAAAATTTGAATTTTTTAAATGTAAATTTTGGTTGCAAAAGTGATAAGTCATTTTCCCTCCAAGTCAAGTCGGCTATGGCCAAGAGACTTATCCATACACCCAAGACATACTACTATATAAAAGTAGCTCAAAATCCTCCATTTGGGCATTCACATTCTCTCACACAAGACAATTTTTGGGAAAGAAAAATAAGGACAAGAAGGAAAAATAAAACAAATAGGAGGAATATTTATCTCTCTCTCTTGCAACTCGCACATGTGGAATGGATATTCTCCCGGTGGTTCACATTTTTCTAGGGAAGCTGATGTAGGGGGCCGAAATTTTCTGGGCAACTGTGGAAACTATTGTAGGGCCGAAATTTTTGGGGCAATTGGTTATTATAGGAGGGCCAAAATTATGGGTCAGGGAGGTAGAGAAAGTTGTTGGATTAGATTGGGTGTCTTGACTTGGAGGAGAAGACCAAATTTTACCATCGGTATAGGTGTGTCTCTCATTGAACAAGAATAATTTCTCTATTGAAAAAGGTTGCTCAGTTTTTCCCCTTAGTTGGTTTTCCCAGGGTAAATATTGTCTTCTTTTGTGTGTTATGATCTCTAATATTATTTATGGTTGAATTTCTAAAGTATAATTGTTAAATTATATATTGAATAAGTTAAAAGAATATCTACATCAAAAGTAATTATCATAATTTTAGAAAAATTGTGCTAACCCTAATTTCACTAAGAAAATCAACATGGTATTAGAGCTTTGGTCAAGGAAGGAAGGATCACTGAGATCACTTTGAGAAAACCATAGAAAGAATCTTATTCAAGTCCTTCTTGTATATTGGCCTCTATGGCTTCTTCTATGAAATTTGAAAACAAGCCAGAGGGAGCATCAAACTTTCGTCAAGATAAATCCCCTCTACGGACATATGCGATCTCTCTAGCCCTAGAGTAGGTCTAGCAACACGAGATTATTTCTAACATAAGATTTCTTAATTAATGCTTAAAATGCAAAGAGGAAAGAGACATAAATACCATTTTCCAATCGTTATCCTTGGATCCGTTGATGGTGACCTCGATCCACGATCCTTGTAGGCTCGCTTCCTACTACTGATGGAGCGCGAATACCTGTGAATAATCGAGAGACAACATGAAACGTGATACAATATATAATAAATGTAAACACTAGCTATCTAGCAGATCAAGGAGTACCAGAATATTTTCATAATCATGTAGACAAATATAGAAAGAAAACATAAGATGTTATTATTGATAAATTACAAAATGAGAGCTTACAACTAGGCCTTGATGTTGGAGGCATCCTTAGGTGAAAATATGAGTCCTTCACCTAGCTCAAAAGCATTCCTTCTCTCGTGCACTTAGGCTTAATCATGATGCAAGCATGCAAATGGATGAGAGTTCAGATGAGTCTAAAAATGATCAACCAAGCTCTAAACTTGGGGGAAAGAGGGATGTGAATTTATAGCAAGTAGAAGGAGGTTGGGAGCCCATGAAAGGAGGATGAAGGCCGACTTTCTAAGGGATGATCTCTCATGGATGATATCGAGGCTCTAAAATGAGAGAGCTTGACCTTATCATCTCTATTAAGCAACCAACTCGCCGCCCTTGAGCTTCTAGAGGTCAAAGCTTATCCTCCATTTGAGGAAGCACTACAAGAAAGGGGATCAACACGGTTTTCGAAGAAATTAGGACATTTACAACGCTGGGCTATAACTATGAAAAGGACATCAGCACGGTCATGGCACGAGGCATACTCATAGCATCACCAATCGTCGCGGCAAAAAATGTCTAAATTTTTTCCAAAATGCCTGATCAAAATGGTTCAAATGTCAATATTATGGCTAATAGGAGCCTCAATTGTGGTTTTTGTAGGGAAATCAATAGCCAAAATAGTCATAGAGTGGAAAGAACGAGAGCATGGGGAGGAAGATGAACAAGTAGATGTGCATAAGTATTTGGGCATGTTCTCATAAATAATTTCACCCCTCCCTTTCTCTTGGACTTCATGCTTTAAGGGGCATCTGTTACACAGTATTTTGATACCATGCCTGTAATCCCCGTCCTACACATTCGAGGACCATTTTAGTGACCCCTGTGTAGTGTCATACATTTCCATAAATTTCATTGCATCCCTTGGCATGTTGAGAATATAATATATGCTTATTATTCCTCAAGAAGACCTTCACAAACCTATGATTTTGGGTTGGCGTTGTTAGGCAGTTTGTTGATCAGTGGTTGTCATTGATATCAACCCAAGAAGCACCAAGGGCTACCCAAATATTGCATGGGAATTTTTACCTACCAAATTACTATATTCTGGTTCAAGAATTATTTTCATGGTTTCTACTTGTTGAGATGTTTCCGTTGATATATGGCACACCAGGTAATTCTTCACGGTTTGAGAGATATTCAAGTTTGAAGTTTGTAACCCTAGTTAGTGGGCTAAAACCCCATGGGGTTGTGGCATGGGTAATTGAAAATTCAATAATTAATAACTTTTAAGCTCCTAAAATCCCTCCCACTTTCACTTGTTGAAGCCCTTCTCAACCTAAGCATTTATATAAATTGTGATCCTCATATCCTCCTTATGTAGGGATTTTGCCATTTGAAACAGGTCATCGGGGAATTTTCGCTCTAACTATTTTTATACGAAGTTTCAGAATCTAAAAGTTTTATGAGGTGAAGCCAAAATCCTGAGGAAGCTCCTGTAAAAATTTCAGATCAAGGTATGCAATATTTTCGGAGATATGATCTGTGGAAGTCAGTGTTTTTTGCAGGCTCCTGAAATTCATCTCAAAGAAGTGACCTAGGGAAAATCATCATAACTCTCTCTCTGTGTATCAGATTGGAATTCTGTAAAAATTGGAAGATAGTGAACAAAATCTATTTTTTTTTATATCAATTTTAGAGCCGAATGAAGAAACAATGACACGTGGCATGCCGTACAAGTTTTCTCTACTGAAACAGTCGATAATTAGTGCATTGTGAGAGATTGGGCATAACTCTCTCTTGAAGAATCCAAATTGGGTCAGACCTGTGGCATTGGAAAGAAGAATTAGAGGAATACTACAAAACTAAAAATAACATATCGGGGATCTGAAATAACATAGACACACCAGATTCAATATCAAGCTCCTAGAAGGAAAAAAAAAAAAAACTAGATCATGTGTTGTCAAGGGCTGCAAAGGACCAGACTTTCTAGGGCAACAAAGCAAAGCAAGGTGCAGCAGAGGGTAGCATGACAAGAGAAGCAATCAAGGTGCATAACAACAAAAATAATTTGATCACATGAAGTCTTCAAATGGGCAGCACTGCATACAGTCACTGTAAAGGTATCATTGTACTAAGTCATTGTAAATACATTATTGTAAAAATTGTACTAGTGTCTATCTGCCAAGAGTTGAAGAGGAATTTTTGGGAGGTCTAGGATCATCATTAGGTGGTTGTGTCATAGTTGGGGTTATGGTCTAGTGTTTCTTCTTCTTCTACATCATTCTATATCATTGTAAATTGTACCATTTTCCTTGGTACGGGAGTCCATTATTCTTTTATTCTTCTATAGGGTGGTAGGGTGGTGCTAGGCTGGTTCATGAAGTCACCAATAGGTTAAAGCTTGTGAAAAATTCAGGGTGGTAGGGTGGTGCTAGGGTGAGTTGTATCTCATTGGGTGTTGGGGCATTCGTTCAATTGACTACTGAAGAATCTCAGGCGTTGGAGCGTCCATCCAGTGGGAGTTGGAGAAGAATGCTTTTCTAGATTCTAGGAAGTTGGAGCTTTATTTTCAACTGGAGTTGAATATTAAAGAATTATTAGAAAATAATTAGGTGGTTTTTGTCCCAGAGTGGGTTTCCACCTTAAAAAATGTGTGCATTTGTGTTCCTTTTTTTTACTACTATCATTGTACAAACACTGATAATAATTGAAGATTAACTAATGCTCTAATTGAAAGGAATACTGATTCACCCCCTCTCAATACTTCCAACACAGTTATGGCCTCACGCCCATGAAGAAATTAACACTAAGCCTCACGCCCTTTGGTGCTTTGTCTCAGAAGGGCACCCATGCCGAGCTGCTTTTGGAAAGTTTTTTAAAACAGAAACAAAGCTTCCATGCTCTAACAACTTCGTGAGCAAAGTCATGATGGTTTGTTCGACTGGATCAAGTCGAGTTTCTCCCTTTGCCCTATTATTTCCTACAAATGTGCAATTCCACAAAGGGATATACCTCTCCTCCACCTTATGTGGATCCCAAACCTCCTCCTCCTCTCCTATAAATCCTTCTTCCTCACATTGATCCAACTGGCTGAACAATCATTAGTTATAATTGGTGTGTTGAAGAAAGCAGAGAAGAATCCATTATTGAGAGAGAGTTTAAGACCATTGCCTAATTGAGTGGAATGCTAAACTAATGCTTGAGACGTGCCCAACTGAACCCGTCAAAGGAAATCTGCAATGTCAAGGCATAAGGTTGTAAATTTCTTTTTCATATATTAATAATACATGAATAGTTTCTGGTTCCAACTTTGTTTCCATTTATATTAAAAGTGTTTAGCTCTCCTTGACCAAATGAATAGATGTATATGAATGTATATGATTGTATGTTGTCATCATTTATTTGATATTTATGCAGGTGCATGGACATCGTCACCAATGAAGTGCAAGGTGTGAAGACAAAGATCGAAGGATCGCTACTGCGTGCCACAACAAAAGCATTGGATTGAGGTAAGATACCTGTTGCAGTCCATATTTAATTTATAAGCTAGGAATTTAGGAATTCAGTGTGTTTCCTTATTGCTAGACCCACCCTAGGGCTATAGGGATCACCTCTATCTGCAGAGGGGATTTTCCTACTGAACAGATATGAAGGTGTCCGTGCAATGTTTAACTGATCAAGGTGATGGAGGACCATTATCTTGATGAGGGAGTGGTGAAAGACACTTTGCATTTGATGATCATAATCTCTATTTCGGGAAATAAATGACATATTTTCAATGCTCCGGTAGAGATAGTAAGGTATATTAAACATTTTGACTCTTGTGAAGTGCATGAGTAGCCGGGGACATATGATTTTCATCATGGGGACATATCTGTCTAGGAGGTAAGAGAAAGGAAAAATCCTCTTTCTCTCATTCTTGTACCTTGGTTTAATATATGGCTCATAATAGAACTGATTCAAATCTCTTTGCTTGAACCATTTTTACCCAATATTTGGGATCCCAGTGGTAGCTAATATGATGGCAGGGGACACAGTGAAAGTAACACCAGCAAGGGTTACCTGGTTGTCATGGAGGTTGGAATGAATAATCTGGACAACATAGGATGGTATTGGACCCTTTGTACTTTTTCATAGAAATCAAAACAACCGACATGCTTAAAGCATGTCATAGTGATGGGAGATGCCATGACTTCTCTGGTATTTGTTGGCTCATGTCTAATGATTCTCCCTCCTTTTTTAGATGGCCTTCTCTCCTCTCTTTCTTCCTCCTCACTATGACTTATGTTCTCTTATTTTTCCATGATGTATTTGGTGTGAAAACCCTAGGGAGATGATAGAATGGAATGTGGGCGTAAGAAGTGTGGGTTGGTGTGAGGAAATTTGAGGAGATGGGAATAGGGATTTGTGATATGAGGGAGGTGACAAGGGGTAGTGATGGTAAGGCGTTTTAGAAATAGGGGATTTAATTGTAGGTAGGTTATAGGGGGCTTAGGCAATTGAAAACCTATGTGGCTTAGGGTTTTGAATGAGATGAAAGTTTAGGAAAGGAAATAGTTATGTATGGGTTATGGGAAAGTGTTTTATGATATGGGAGGTTGGGATAGGGTAAATTGAAATGGGGGAAGGGTTATGAAGGTTTAGGGAGTGAAATTGAAGTGTCGATTAGGTTTTGAGGAAAACTAGGGTTTTTCATTACAAGAAAACACCAAAATTACTTTCATGAAGAGGAGTGAAGCAAATTTGAAACTTGCTTCTCTGGAAGTGTAAAGAATCATTGCTAAAGGATTGAAAGTGAATTTTGAAGTTTAGAGGTCTTCATGGAAATTTCTAAAGAAGATAGGCAACGCGCAACACCTTGGTTAAATGCGCCCTCCTCTTGATAGGCATGAAGCGCCTTTAGAAAATGTGCAGTGTTTTTAGGCAAACGTGCACTACCAGTGCAAAACACACCCTCTGCCCCTATATTGCACAATTTCACCTAAAAACTCGAAAACTTATCCTTTGTTGAGTACGTGATCTGGATTTATGTAGGAATGCAACAAAATACACATATAACCATAAATTAAAATATGTAGCGGAAATAACACTTCATTTCATTAATATCAAAGAACTGAAATTTGCTTCTAGACAGAATTGAAATAAACTAGCTAGGGTGCTAGTAGCTTATCTCCGAGAACAGACGTGGTGGCTACAGGCCTCTAAAGTGAGTTACAATGAGGCTCGAAGTCCTATTTATTGTTGAGAAACAATGCAAAACCCTAAACATCCAAAAACCTAGCCGTAGGAGATGAAGCGTCAAAATTATGGGCCCCGTTTGGGTAAATTGGTGTTTCAACTTCCCGGGGACGTAACTTTGGTATACGATCTCCGTGTGACAAACACCATACCTCACTAGAAATATCTATCCGAGTAAAAATTTTGGTGTAAAAAACATCAATCCATGGACCCATGCTGCTCCTAGGTTTCCCAAAAAACATCGTTTAGGGCCTCAAAACGGCTCCAGAAGTTTAGGACCTGAAAAACTGCTAAAAATAGTAAGTTATGATGAAACAAAAAAATTGAAAGAACTGATGGTACGGTCCCAAATGGAATAGGTGGATGGCTAACAATATCCATGTGGCTCATTAGGGCCTCCAAACGGCTCCGAAAGGTAAGGAACCAACAACCTGCTAAATATAGTAAGTTGTGCTGAAAGTGAAAACCTGCAAGAATTGATGGTGCGGGTCCAAATGGAATAGGTGGGTGGCTACCAATATACACTTGGATCATTCCTCCCTCCTTTGGAAGAAATGGTCCCCATTGCATTGAGATCCTCCATGAGATGAGGCAAATTCTGTTGAACTGGGTATTAGATTTGTCGAAGGTGTCATGGATCTGCGGGCAGACATGCTGGATGTGTTTAGTAAATTTGGTTTCTTTATTAGCCTCAGACAGTACATGTGTGGATTTTGTTTGTGTAGTCGTATGATTTATGGCAACATCAGGCGGCAGTGCGTCGAGGTTCAGATCAATGGAGTGCTTGTCCTGATAGTGTTGAGGAACCTCTGTGAGTGAGGAGAAAATATCCTCGTATTCCTCCATGACTTTGTGCATCTGCTGCAGCCGTGTAGGGGAGCCCTATTTTGAGGTTGTGGCCACAATATTCTTCTTTTCCTGTGAGCGAGTTGTAAGGAAAATAAATTTCCTGCTTTGGGAAACAATCTTACTGTGTTGTTTTGCAGTAGTCAAAGAGATGACAAGAGGCGGTACTACCTCTGGTATCATGTACAAGTTATTTCCCAAAGTAATAATAACAACACGAGGCCTAGACTCATACACAACCTGTCACCTCCATAAGAATGGTTGGCCCAATAATACATCAAATACATCAAGAGGAGCAACATCACACAATACCTCATCCGTGAGTGGCTTGATACCATATGGCAGGCGGCACTGCTGGCAGACGCAGAGATCTCTCCCTGGGTGAAGCTACCCGATTGTATACGGTTGCGGGTGTGCTATGGTTAGTAGGCCGAGCCGCTTCACGACCTCTACTAAAATGAGGTTCTTTTGGATTCCTCTATTGACAAGGAATTGCAGTGGAGAACCCTTCACCCACATCTATGAATGGGAGAGGCGCTCCCCCTCCTCTGGATCCTCAGGATCCTCCCTCTGGATCTTGGTGGTGGCAACAATGGCCTGGGATCCGCATCAATGATCTACTTCCCCTTGTCATTGTCTCTCTCTGGTTTTGACTCGAGATCAGAACATACATCTGATTCAGGTGCTTTCAATTTGACCACCAGCGACTGTTTGGTCCGACAATTGTTTGTACTGTGAGTGGAGCTGTTATGAAATTCACACCACTTTGCGTGTCCTTATTCGGATTTTTGGTGATGTTTTGAGTTGCCCCGATTTGGATCTGCCCCTTTTTCTGTGGTTCGGGGGCACCTTTCCTTGGCTTTAGATTTGTGGATCCAAAGTCTCGCTTCTTCTACTTAAATTTCTCCTCAATCTTGGCGGCATAGCGATAAGCCATGCCAAGCAAGGTAATGTCGAGGAACTCGATTTCTTCCTGAATGTGCCTATGCAGACAACTACAGTACTTGAGAACCAAATTTCTCTCTGAATATTTAATACCCAAATTTTTGCGCAGGGTATGAAACAAATTCATCAGTTCGTGCACATCTTGATCCCTTTGCTGTCGCAACGTGGTCCATTGGATGTACTTGTCATCATAGCTCCCCACAGGGTAATATCATTCCTTGATGCCATCACGGAATGAATTCCAAGTGGGTGCGGCCGAGAACAGAGAGGGTTCCCCTCGTCCTTTTGATCACAGTAGGTTTCCCACCAATATTTGACATGGGGGTTAGCTTTGAGGAGTGAAAAAATAATATTTTCTCAGTCGGAGAAATCGTGGACCGAGAAATACCCTTCTAGAAAATTCAACCATCTATCTACAGTGTCTGCATCTATCTGGCCTTCAAATATAGGAATATAAAAGTTTACCTGTACCTTGAAGGGTGTGGCGCCTCCAGAGTGGCTGTTGGATGCAGATGCACCGTAGGTGGGCAGCCGTTGAAGGATCTAAGCAAAACTATCCATCATCGCGTTCCTTTGTTTATCGAGGGCCTCCTCAAGCAATATTTTTATAGGATCTTCTGCTCCCTCATCTTTCTTTTCTTCTACCATGGGAGGTCATCGGGGTTTGCGAGGATGATATTGCAAGGGTTCAACCAGATCGAGCCCTAAATCCTTATACCCTGACCGCGTTGGGGACATGCAAAGAAAAATGGAGAAAGAGCAGACCAATTTGATTCCACTGACCCAGATTTATGTAGGAATGCAATAGAATACACGTATAACCATAAATAAAAATATGTAGCAGAAATAACACTTGATTTCATTAATATCAAAGAACTGAAATTTGCTTCCAGACAGAATGGAAATAAACTAGCTAGGGCGTTGGTAGCTTATCTTTGAGAAGAGTTGTGGTGGGTCCAGGCCTCTGAATTGAGTTACAATGAGGCTCGAAGGCCTATTTTTTGTTGAGAAACAATGCAAAACCCTAAACATCCAAAAACCTAACCGTAGGAGATGAAGCGTGAAAACTATGGGCCCCGTTTGGGTAAATTAGTGTTTCAATTTCTTGGGGACGTAACTTTGGCATACGATCTCTATTTGATGCGCACCATTCCTCGTTAGAAATATCTATCTGAGGAGTACAAATTTTGGGTCCAAGACATGTGGCGTTCCCTGTTTTCCCAAAAAACATCGTTTAGGGCCTCAAAACGGCTCTAGAAGTTCAGGACCCGAAAAACTACTAAAAATAGTAAGTTGTGCCGAAACTGAAAAAAATGAAATAATTGATGGTGCGGGTCCAAATTGAATAGGTGGGTGGCCACAAATATCCATAGGGCTCATTAGGACCTCCAAACGGCTCCGAAGGGTAAGGAACCGACAACCTACTAAAAATAGTAAGTTGTGTTGAAAGTGAAAACCTGCAAGAATTGATGGTGCGGGTCCAAATGGAATAGGTGGGTGGCCACCGATATCCACCTGGATCATTCCTCCCTCCTTAGGAAGCAATGGTCCCCATTACGTTGAGATCCTCCATGAGATGAGGCAAATTCTGTTGAACTAGGTATTAGATTTGTCGAACATGTCATGGATTTGTGGGCGGACATGCTGGATATGTTTAGTAAATTTGGTTTCATTATTAGCCTCAGACAATACATGTGTGGGTTTTATCGTGTACTCGTATGAGGTATGGAAACATTAGGCGGTAGTGTGTCGGGGGTCAGATCAATGGAGTGCTTGTCCTGATAGTGTAGAGGAACCTTTGTGAGTGAGGAGAAAATGTCCTCGTATTCATCCATGACTTTTTGCATCTGCTGCAGCTGTGCAGGGGAGCCCTGTTTTGAGGTTGTGGCCACAATATCCTTCTTTCCCTGTGAGCGAGTTGTAAGGAAAATAAATTTCCTGGTTTGGGAAACAATCTTATTGCGTTGTTTTGCAGTAGTCAAAGAGATGACAGGAGGCGGTACTACCTCTGGTCTCATGTACAAGTTATTTCCCAAAGTAATAATAACAACATGAGGCCTAGACTCATACACAACATGTCACCTCCATAAGTATGGTTGGCCCAATAATACATCATCTACATCAAGAGGAGCAACATCACACAATACCTCATCCGTGAATGGCTTGATACTGTATGAAAGGCGGCACTGCTGGCAGATGTGGAGATCTCTCCTTGGGTGAAGCCACTCGATTGTATACAGCTGCGGGTGTACTATGGTCAGTAGGCCGAGCCGTTTCATGACCTATATTGAATTGAGGTTCTTTTGGCTTCCGCTATCAACAAGGAATTGAAGTGGAGAACCCTTCACCCACATCTGCAAATGGAAGAGGCGCTCCCCCTCCTCTGGATCCTCGGGATCCTCCGTCTAGATCTTGGTGGTGGAAACAATGGCACTGGGATCCACATAAATGATCTACTTCCCCTTATCATTGCCTCTATCTGGTTCTGACTCAGGATCAGAACATGCATTCGATTTGGGTGCCTTCAGTTTGGCCACCAGCGACTGTTTGGCCCGACACTCATTTGTACTGTGAGCGGGGATGTTATGAAATTTACACCACTTCCCAGTGTCCTTCTTGGGATTTGTGGTGGTGTTTTGAGTCACCCCGCTTTGGCTTTGCCCATTTTTCTATGGTTTAGGGGCGCCTTTCCCTGCCTTTGGATTTGCGGATCCAAAGTCTTGCTTCTTCTGCTTAAATTTCTCCTCAATCTTGGCGGCATAGCGATAAGCTGTGCCAAGCAAGGCAATGTCGAGGAACTCCATTTCCTCCTGAATGTGTATGTGTAGATAGTTTTGGTACTAGAGCACCAAATTTCTTTCTGAATCTTTAATACCCAACTTTGTATGCATGGTATGAAACAAATTCTTCAGTTCGTGCACATCTTGATCCCTTTGTTGCCGCAACATGGTCCATTGGATGCACTTGTTCTCATAGCTCCCCACAGGGTAATATTTTTCATTGATGCCATCTTGGAATGAATTCTAAGTGTGTGCGGCTGAGAACAGAGAGGGTTCCCCCTCTTTCTTTTGATCACAGTAGGTTTCCCACCAATCTTTGACATGGGGGGTAGCTTTGAGGAGTGAAAAAATAATCTTTTCTCGGTCGGAGAAATCGTGGATGAGAAATACCCTTCTAGAAAATTCAACCATATATCTAGGACGTCTGCATCTATCTGGCCTTCAAATACAAGAATGTCAAAGTTTACCTATACCTTGAAGGGTGTGGCTTCTCCAGAGTGGCTGTTGGATTCAGATGCATCGTAGGTGGGCAGCCATTGAAGGATCTAAGCAAATTTATCCATAATCGTGTTCCTTTGTTTCTCGAGGGCCTCCACAAGCAATATTTTTATAGGATCTCCTGCTCCCTCATCTTTCTTTTCTTCCACCATGGGAGGTCGTCGGTGTTTGCGAGGCTGATCTTGCAAGGGTTCAACCAGATCGAGCCCTAACTCCTTATACCCTGACCACATTGGGGACATGCAAAGAAAAACAGAGAAAGAGCAGACTGCTCTGATTCCAATGATCCATATTTATGCAAGAACGCAACATAATACACATATAACCATAAATACAAATATGCAGTGGAAATAACACTTGATTTCATTAATATCAAAGAACTGAAATTTGCTTCCAGACAGAATGGAAATAGACTAGCTAGGGCGCTGGTAGCTTATCTCAAAGAAGAGATGTGGCAGCTATAGGCCTTTGAACTGAGTTACAATGAGGCTTGAAGGCCTATTTATTGTTGAGAAACAATGCAAAACCCTAAATATTCAAAAACCTAATCGTAGGAGATGAAGCGTCAAAAATATGGGCCCCGTTTGGGTAAATTAGTGTTTCAACTTCCTGGGGACGTAACTTTTGCATACGATATATGTTTGATGCGCACCATACCTTAAATGGATCTACAAAATACCAGGGGTTGAAAACCATCATGCCTCAAAACCATGTGCAAATCCATGCACAAAACCATGGGTGGGTCCGCCCACTGAAAAATAGGGTCCAAAAAATATAATAGATACCCAAAATTCTCCCACTTTTTGTTTTCTTTCCGCAGGGGGCCACAGGAGAGCTTAGTCATTAGCCTAGCTCTGCAACACCCATTGTTTCTCTACACCAAGAGAACTTTTGAGTGCTCACAAACTTCGTCAATGCATCTGCAACATTCTTCAAAGTGTCCACCTTTACCAACAACACCCTTTTAGCCTCAACCATATCTCTCACAAAGTGATATTGAACATCAATGTGCTTTGTATTTGAATGATAAGCAGGGTTCTTAGCCAAGAAAATTTCACTTTGGCTATCACAGTCTATCCCTATAGCTTGCTACACCAACCCCATACTTGAACACAATCTCTGCAACCAAACTGCTTCCTTGCTTGCATGAATGGTTGCCATGTATTCTGCCTTTATAGTTGAAATATCCACTATAGACTATATTTTACTCATCCAACTAACTGCACCTCCAAATAGGCTAAACACATACCCACTTGTAGATCTTCTTTGGTCCAGACCTACAACCTAGTTTGCATCAACAAAACCACGAATGTCCAACACTCTTTCCAATCCTGGTCTTCCCTGGTAGCACAAGCCATAATAACTAGTGCCACACAAATATTTGAAAGCTCGCTTCACTATTGTCCAATGCTCCTTCCCTGGGTTTGACATAAACTTGCTCAATACTCCCACTACATGTGCAATGTCTGGTCTAGTATAAACCACTACATACATCAGGCTACCCAATGCACTTGCATATGGAACATGGGACATATCATCCTCTTCTTCTTGTGTCTTGGGACACTATTCAACAGACAAATTTACACCCAAAAGAATAAGAACATTCACTGATTTACTATCTTGCATATTGAACCTCTGCAATATAGTCTTGACATACTTCCTCTTGTTTAACCAAAGCTTCCTCTTTGCCCGGTCTCTCTTAATTTCCATGCCCAAAATATAGTTTTCAGCACCAAGATCCTTCATGTCAAATTTGGAGAACAGTTGGGTATTCAAATATTGGATAATCTATTTTTCATTTCCAATCAACAACATATCATCCACATACAAGACCAAATAAATAACACGGTCACCAATTAATTTAAAATAAACACAGTGATCCTCCTTGCTTCTGGTGAAGCCAAGTCCCTGTATACAGGTATCAAATTTCTGATACCACATCCTTGGTGACTATTTTAACCCATACAAAGACTTCTTTAACCTGCATACCAATTCTTTCTTCCCCTTCACCATAAAGCCTTCAGGTTGTTTCATGTTCATCTCCTCTTCCAGATCCCTGTGAAGAAATAATGTCTTCACATCCATTTGTTCTACCTCAAAATCAAATGCAGTAGAAACATATAAAAGTAATCTAATAGAAGTCAAAATATTAGGTTTGAAATAGTTACATGAGATTGTCTGATCAAGCAGCCTATCAGGTCCAATTTTATGATAACATTTTGGTGCGTCTGCCGGGAGCCTGAAGATTATACTTTCTCAAAATTTTGAAGCTGAACTTCTGAAGGTAGCAGGAGCTCAGGAAGCTTTTAGAGGCTGCATCTACCTTGGTGACTCCATTCAAAATTTATATGATCAAAGGTGGCTTCGAGAAGGAGATACACGAGGAGTAATCCTGACCCAGATCTACCTACCATCGTGGATAATCCAAACACCATTTCCAGAGGCAGTCAAAGAATTTATGAAATATCAGGTACTCCGTCACATTCGAAATCCTTGTCCTCTGAAATATTAAGAAGTCTTGAAGATAAAAGAGTTGATGATAAAATCCAGGAACTCTTGTTTAGATCTGAAAGTGAAAAATAATTAATTGAATTCATCTTAGACTTGCATAAGAGAGGTATTGATACCTCAACCCTAGTAACACAGGAAGACAAAGAAGAGTTTTGGGAAGTTGCTACTTCTGAGTTGTTGTTGGAAATAGAGTCTTTAGATAAGTTGAAAGAGCTTGACCCTTTTGAATTTTTGTTGAAAAGTAAAGCTGGTTTACCTCTTCCTGATTGGAGTTTAATTGTTAGTGGACAACAAAGACCAAACAGTCTTCCTCATAACAATTCTTCATCCTCTATTGCTGCTATCCCTAAATCTACTACAGTCCCTTTTACCATGGCTGGAAATATAACTCCTCCACCTACTGCACCTACTAGATATGCCCCTCTTGTTCCTCCAGTTGTTTTACATGGCCTCCCTAGCAAATATGCTACTAAAATCAAAACTTGGGGAAGTGATGAAGACATTACAACAAAAGAACATGTGGATCAATGTAATGATTTTATAGATAGGGAGGAGGTTGATCATGAAGATGTCAAGTTGAGATTGTTTGCTCAGAGCTTTACTGGTGAAGTTAGGAAGTCGTTCAAAGCCCTTACTCTTGGAAGTATTCATAATTGGAATGAGTTTGAAGATACCTATTTGAGAAAATGGGGAAATAGAACTAATCCAGTACAAGCCCTCACTGAGTATAACGGTTTAAGAAGAGCTATTGATGAAACTGTTCAAAACTTTTCAAAAAGGTTTAATAAAGTTTATGACTCTATTCCTGCCCATTTAAAACCTCCACAAGCCTTAGCTCATATGATATATGCCAAAGCTTTTGATTATGACTTTTCTATACTGCTGATAGAAAGAGAATCCCCTACACTTACTGAAATGAAAAATGATGCAATGAAGGTGGAGGTTAATATGATAGCAGCCAAAAATCCAAAAATGGGTAAGACTAAGTTAAAAGAAGAAGAGAAGCCTTCCTCCTCTACCTCTGATGATAAATTTGATTCAATGATGAAAACAATGGAAAATTTGATGGATAGGCTAGCTCTTGGGAATACCTCTGCTCCTCCTACACAACATGAACCTAAGTTTAGAAACCCTAAGTTCAGGAGACCTTAGAATCAGCAAAGACC
Source organism: Pinus albicaulis (assembly GCA_034641835.2). NCBI lineage: Eukaryota > Viridiplantae > Streptophyta > Pinopsida > Pinales > Pinaceae > Pinus > Pinus albicaulis. The sequence goes on along the minus strand of CM076572.1, from coordinate 1,371,059,333 downwards.
AAGAGAAAACAGAAATCAGCAGCCTGATCCTCCAGTGAGACCTCCTTTCCAGCAAAATTTGATTAATGAAGAATATGAACCTGAAATTCCCGAGGAAATGTCTGGAATTTTCTTGACTAAAGAGGAACATGATGAATCAGACTAGGGTAATCATGGGGAGGAACCATCAGATTATCTCAAAGGGTATCAACATGCTATCTTTGAAATGCAAAAACAATACAATCTCAGAAATAGAAATGTACCTATCATTGCAAATAAAACACAACCTAAGAAAGATACACCTAAGGCTGCTGATGGCAAGAAAGATACTCCTAAGGTTGTTGAAGGTAAGAAAGATACACCACCTTTTCCTACTATCAAAGAAGATAAAAAATCTGTTTTTGTTTTCAGTTTGGAAAATGAAATTTCTAAGATCAAAATACTAGTACCTTTTGGTGAGATTCTTAAAGTCAATGAGTATAGAAGCAAGATCATTAAATGTTGAATTCACAACTAGGAGTTGCTGATATTTTAAATGTACAAGAGGATTATCCAACAATTTACTTGGGTCCAAGATTAGAAGATGAATAGAATGAGGAGGTGCCTCCTTTTTATGTGAGCCTTAACATTCATGACATGATATTACATAATGCTATGTTAGATTTAGGAACCTCTCACAACCTTATGCCCAGTAATCATGGAAAGGATGGGGTTAGAAATAACTAGACCATATAAGGACTTGTTTTCTTTTGATTCAAAAAGAGTTCAATGCATTGGTTTAATTAAGGATGTTGTTGTTGGTCTTACACAAGTCCCTGCCAAGACAGTGGTCATGGACATCGTGGTAGCGGACATTACACCAAAATTTGGTATTCTATTATCAAGGTCATGGGCAGAAAAAATCAAAGGTACAATGCAGATGAACCTTACTTATGCCACCATTCCTGTTTTTGGTGAGCAAAGGAGATTGTATCGAGAGACAAGAATGGCCTACATGGTGAGTAGTAAAGACAAACCTCAAAATTTTCCAATTTATGCTATTGATACTGAACTTGGATCTGCGATTCTTTTCAATGAGTTGACTAATGAAGATGAGGAGGAGAAGAAAGCAGAAAATCAGCAATTTGAAATTCAACAGTATGAAAATCAGCAAGCAGAAGATCAACACGTCAGTGAGAAGGTGGAAGGTTGGTGGTCATTACATTTTGATGGATTAGCAGGAAGAGAAGGGGCAGGAGCAGGGATTTGGATCACTAGTCCAAGTGATGAAAGTAAGCTCCTTTCCTACAAATTGAACTTTGATTGCACAAATAACATGGCTGAGTATGAATCCTTGATTTTCGGTTCAGAAGTCTTGAAAATAATGAATTCTCAAAAGATTTATGTTTTTGGAGATTCAAAATTAGTCATTAAACAAATTGAAGGTGCTTATCAAACAAAGGATATAAGGATGAGGGAATATAGAAACTTAGTTTTGGACATGTTGGAAAATTTCCAATCTTACTCATTTATTCTCAAAACTAGAGATCAAAATTCCATTGCTGATTCTCTTGTTGTCTATGCAAGTATTTTCATTATTCCCATACATTCCGCTGAAAAATATGAGGTTGAAGTTCGCCATAGACCAGCTATCCCTGATAATATTACTCATTGGTAAGTTTTTGAGGATGATCAACAAGTGAAGAACTTTATTGAGCTAAAAGAAGAGTTTGAAAATATACAAGTAGATCAACAAAATATGCTTGCTGAATCTAAAGGAAATCCTAAAGTTTTGCAGCTAAAGAATAATTCCATACCAAAGGGTCTCATACCTCTTGAAAATATTTTTGATCATAATGATATTTTTAAATCTCCTAGGATACAAGCTGATGATGAAGAGGTTGAGAGTTGTAATCTTGGTACAGTAGCTACGCCCAAAATGATTAAAATTTCAAAGTTTATTTCAGTTGATATGGAGTACAAGTATATTGAGATGATGAAGAGATTCATAGATGTTTTTGCTTGGAATTATGCTGATTTGAAAGAATATGACCCCACTATTATTCAACATGCTAGGCCTCTGTAATTTTAGCAAATTGGCAAGAATAAAGCTGCAGAGACAACATTATGAACCACTTTGGGATTCTAGGATCTAGCCCTCCTAAATCTAGAGAGGGATCTCTCTTATAAGTACAAAGATTGATTTATCTTTAAGGCTGATATTAGGCTAGTTATGAAGAACAAGGGTTTTTTGTTTGTTTAGATGGTTGAGCATGATTTTTAATTGAGTGGAAAGTCCTAAAAATGAAATATTTTCAAATGGGTGAAGATGTGAACAATCAGAACAAGACTTAACTGATAGGATAGATATGAAAAACACTTAATCCATCGGGCTATGGAGTCATAAAAGGTTTTAATTGCACAACAGTTTCAAGAGTGATCCAAGGGGCAAGTCATCTATATCAAAATATCCTTTAGATTAAATGATGAATGGAACATTAAAAGTGTTGAGAAGGTGGAAAAAGTCAATAAAACAAGGATTTATCAAATTTCCAAACAAGAAAAGCCCTTTAAGCAACTATTTGAAACCAACCAAAGACAGGGCTAACCTTAAACTTCTTTGGACAAGCTTGTATTAAAGCTAACTTATCAGACAAACAATCCAGTAATCCACATGACTACTTTCAAAAGGGATGAAAATAGATAAGAAAACAAAGCACAACTTGAGATCAAGCAAGATACATTAAAATCTAAGCCTGCTTCAGCATACTCTTAGGGAAACCTTCAAAACAACCTTTGGAGAAAGAAACTAGAAGACCGAGCAAACCATAAACTTTTCCAATCTAACTCTATTCAGCATATAATGAAAATATCATTCAAGAACTTCCTTTCAATTTTGGCACATCAAGACACGGACAAACCAACATTCCTTGATAATGTTTACACTTAAGTCATTCTTAAAAACACAAATGGAGGGAAACATGAAGATAAATCTTATCAGTGAGAGTAGGGTACTTTTAACAGTAAATCCTAGCTCTATATTTGCTGTTCTTTATCAGAGAAAAGGTGAACAAAATGGCATACATTAAAGGAAAACAAATAACAGTAAGAAGTACTTCACTAATGATATAGACCAGGATCCCAAAAATCAGCTTGTATATTGATGTCAATCCAGTTACATACTTCAAGTCCAATGTTTTAGTACAACAATCATCTTCTCTTCTCAGCCTAACTTATCACAAAACAGAGCTTCAAGAGCCTCTAAAAACTATTTACATGTAGAAATTTTTTAGCAAAAGTATTACATCAAAGTTCAACAACCAACCACTATCTCATCTTCTTCAGAATTATTTATAGAAGAAAAGAGGAGGTGGTATAAAATAAAATATCTCTAATTCAATTAATACAAGTTAATGCTTCTTGGCCTTTGAGGGTCTCAATGGAGAAGTTTTCTGATGTTTCTCAGTATTAATTGGTTTTCATTAAGTATTTATTAGTTTAGCAGAGTTTGTTGACTTTAGAAATCTTTCAGGCAGGATTTGTAATAACTCTGGCCTCTTTAAACAAAATATCACTGACTAAGGCAATAACTATGCCTTCTTATATTTTTTTGAGGCCACAGGTGAAGCTTTGGTAGCTGGAGAGGACTCAATTTTCCCCTGATGTGGCAGTGGAGGCTTCTCGGACTAACAGATCTCCTTGTTTTTCCCTAAAATACTGTTAATTTGCCTTTGATCTGTGTTTTAGGCCAGATTAGGTTTAATCTTTGTCTTCAGGTCTTCATACTGTCTTTAACTATATGGATTAGGCCTTTGATAGTCAATTTTATGCCTTAATCCCTCAAAACTGTGTTAAAATCATAAATTCTTCACTTTTGCTTTGATTTTATCCTTTGACACTGATACTCTTTGTTTGATTGAGGTTCACTGTGTTTTTGTTGCTTTTGCAGGTGCACAGAGGGTTTTATAATGTTACCAGTGCTCATGAGGCATGATAAAGTCATATTTGGAACCCTGTAGATTAATTTTCTTCATGGATAATGGCCTTGGGATCGTCATCCCCAACCTTCTTTTCTTTTTAAAATTGTGGCAAAAACCTTAATGACCTGCACAAAACAAGCGAAATTTAAGAAAAACCCAGTGAAAAGATAGGTTAGTCTGCTTTGGAGGCGAGGTTTAATCGTAGTCGTCGATCCAGATTGATCGAAAACCGAGATTGCACGATAAGTTCGATGGGGAGGCAGTTAGATGAAGAGGAGGAAAGATTAAGTCCGAACCATTGATCTAGATTGATAAACGGCTGAGATTAATCGATAGTTTTATAATGCGGGGGGGAAATGTTATAACGGAATGGAGGAAAATGTAATGAAAAAGGGAAAAAATATTTGGCAGAAGCGAAAATGGGGTTAAATGAAGTTTGGGGGTGCAGAGTGATCTGGACCGTTGGATTCAAATGATGGATGGTCGAGATCTTCGGAGGGGAATTTGGGAGCAAAGGTGGGGCGAATGACTTGGGATCGAGAAATAATATGAGCTGTTGGATCCTGATAATCAACGGCTAGGATTAAAAAATGAAAAGCCCATGCCACGGGAAAGAGTTGTTTGGCGGAAAACCACAATGGTTTTCGCACATATCTGAGGCGGTTTCAGAATTTTTGCAAAAAAACGGGATATGGGTCTGCGCTCGACACGTGTCTTTTTAATACCACCCATATCGCGTAATTTTTTGGCATTAACTTTCAGGTGCAAAATTACGCGATATGGAGTTTCAACCGTCAGATGAAAGGTAGAGAGATCTGACGGTGGAAATGAGAGCGCGATGGGGTAAGATGCGCGGGCGAAAAAGGTGGGCAGGGTCAAGGCGGTTTAAATCTCAGCCGTTAGATCTTAGGAATGAACGGCCCAGATTTAATGATGGGCGATGAAAGGAATATAAGGTAGGGGATTGGGTGGATATTGGGCGCAATGAGGACCATTGATCTGCAAAGATCAACGGTGGATTTTCACCGAAAAGTTTAAATTTCTAAGCTTGTGGAATAACAAAAGAAAGGTTGGGCTTGATCTGGACCGTAGGATCTATGACGATTGAGATTTAATCGGGGTGGTCGCAAATCGGAGGAGGGTAGGGGAAGGCACAAATGAAAATTTGCGATGCAATGGAGCATTGTTCGTCGGATCTGGGAGTCAAATCGATGGTTGAGACTTAATCAGAGGGGAAAACGCAAAGAATTATGGGCGGAGTGCGACAAGATCTTAGCCGTCAGTTCTTGTGGTTTCGACGGCTAAGATTTAATCGGGAAGAATGGCATCAGAGGAGGGAAAGGGAAAGTACAAAGATAATTTTGCGATGTGATGAGCGGATGACCGTTGATCGGTTTAGATCGACGGTCGATATTCGTTGCAAATTCGAACTGTCGGGTTTTATTAAAACATAACAAAAAGTCGAGTTTTTATGAAATACAAAGGAGAAAAAGGTTTTGACGGGGTTCAGAGAGGAGTTTAGGCCTTTTAAGCACCTGGTTGCGGGGCTTAAGGTCCTATGAGGAAAGGGCCTACCAGAGTTAAGCCCTTGGGGGCTGAAGAAAATATTATATGAAAAAGGGTATTTTGGCCTAAAAACAGAGTTTTTTAAGGCAATTTAGTGGTTCCGATAGGGGAAAGAAGGAATTTTTAAACCAAATAATAGAGAGACATAAGGTTTATAAGGGATTTTGGAGTGTTTTTGAAGGTTGACAGAAGCTTATGGAGGAATTTTATGAAGAAAAAGGGGGTGAAAAATGGGGTTATTCATGAGTGAAAGGAGGGGTAAAATGAAGGGGAAAATGGGTTTTTTCAGCAGTTTTCTTTAGGAAAACAGTAGATTTTTTAGGTTTATGAGGGAAACAACAGTGAAGATTAACTAAAAGATTAGTTATATTCATAAGACTTTAAGAACTCACAATTTGGCCTTGAAATTGTTTCTTGAAGTCTAAAAAAGATCTAGCAACCATTTGATATGACAAATTTTTATAGGTGGCTAACAGTGGCTCCACGTGGGGATGTCATCTTCTTGAAGATGTCAAGAACTTCGGACATGTCTTCTCTGGAAGCTGATCAATGCCTCATCCATTGGGCTGCAACTTGCTATCCTTTTCTGGTCTTCTTTTGCTCCGACAATGTTAGCAGCCATTAAAAACAATGGAATTCTATCAAAACAAGCTTTATACCTACCCAATCCTAATGATCTAACATTTTTTCTTCTTTCAGAGTGCATTTGAATTGGAAAACTCTTTTTATAAACATTTTATTCTTTTGAAAGCATAAAACTAGTCTATTTCTACTCTTATTTCTCCATGAACTCAGATTATGCAGTTGAGTTCATAAGCTTCTCTACCTAACTACACTCTATCAGGATTAGACTGTCTGACATAATTTATTCTCTAATTTCTAAAACAGAAATTTAAAAGCAGACAAGTCAAGATTGAACAGTCTAACTTGTTGCTGATCTATGGCATAAAAACAAGCATAGACTAAAATTGTAGAAAAGTAAAGCAAAATGGTGAAGGCTTAAGATCTGAAAGTTTAAGAACATCCTTCTCTTTTCTTCAGCTCTGTTTTTTAGGCTTGTTTGAGCTGTTCTCTCTCTGTTCTTTGGTTCAAGTTTTGGGCATATTAGAACCAATTTTATTCTATCTTTGGCTCAAGATTTAAACAGATTAGAGGCATGCATATTTTTGAAACTTATAGGTTCATATTTTGATCTTCTTTGAACCTTTATTTTTCTATCCTAATCTACTTAATTGATAAGCCAAGATTAAACTATTTGGAAAATCTATTTCACTAACCTATCAGCAGTAAATTGAAAACTAATTAGTCATGATTAGGCTGTATGACTAACTAGGAGTGTGTTTCTTAGGAGTGGCATTTGAGCTTGCACACTTTCAGACTTTGTTTTTCTTTTTTGGTATGGGGTTGTACCTTTCTTGTTTTTTACAATCTTCCCTCTTTTATTTTGTATTGTTTTTGTCTTTTTTCATATTCTAACTTTGAATGCAGTGATGGATATGATATTCACAATGAGGAAAAATAAAAAAAGCTTCCAAACTGATATGGTCAAGAAAAATAATGTTTGAGCATCCTGCCATTGAAAGGGCCCCCAAAAAGTTCAACTCTATTTAATTCTTGCAGAAAATAGGCATTGTTACCAGCAGTAGAATGAATAAGATAAGGACCAAGTCATAAGTTATCAAATTTCCCATGTTTTCCCTTATCTTCTCTCTTGGAATCCCACTTTAAAACTTTGTCACCAATGTTGAAATCACTGGCCTTTGTCCTTCTATCAAACAACTTCTTGATGCTTTCTTTCTTTTGTAATGCTCTATTGTAGACTTCCTCTCTGGTTTGTTGAATATGTATGGTCTGATTTATTCTTCTTATCATGTCATTGTCTTCAAACTATACTTCTTGGATCAGCTTCATGACTGGCACTCCTAGGCTGGTTGGAAAAATTGCATCTACTCCATAAACAAGCTGGTAGGGTGACATTCCAATTGATTTTTTAAGTGTTAATCTGTCAGCCCAAAGTGCATGTACCAACTTTGTGTGCCATGATTTCTTATTTTCCTTCAACAACTTCTTGATTATGTTCACCAAAATTTTATTTGAGGATTCTGCTAACTTGTTACCTTGAGGGTAATAAGTAGTAGAATGGCCCAATGTAATCTGATATTTGTGACAAAATTCAACCATATTTTTGGATCCAAATGTAGCAACATTGTCAGTGATAATCTTCCTAGGGAAGCCAAATCTAGATAGGATATGATTTTCAATAAATTTTATGATGACATAATCATTGGCTTGCCTAGAAGAGATGGCTTCTATCCATTTGGTAAAGTAGTCTGTTGCAGTGAGAATCCATCTATGTTGGGCAGATGAGGGTGGATGGATTTCCCCTATGAAGTCTAGACCCCACTACTGAAAAGGAGCTTCAACAATGATTGGATGCAAAGGTAAGGGAAGCAATTTTCTTTTGTCTTCAAAGAGTTGGCATTTATGACATGCAATAATCATTTTATGGACATATTGAAAGAGGGTGGCCAATAGTTACCAACTCTAAGGATTTTATTGGCAGTTGTCTTCCAATACAGGTGGCCTCCACATTCTCCTTTGTGGAACTCATGCTTGATTTTCTCTGCATCATTCTCAGGCAAACATTTAAGCAATAATCCACTAGCATTTTTCCAATATAGACATTTATCTAAAGTGCAGTAATTTACAGCTTTCAAATTTAAAAATCTCGCCTTTGTCTTAGACAAACTAGGAGGTTTATTCAAATTGAGAAAAACATATAAAATATCAGCATACCAGGAGGAATTCAAAAAATAATCCTCAATAATGAGAGTGGACAACTCCTCTTGTTTATCTAATGCATTTATCATGTTTATATCAAGAGTTTCAAAATTAGACTCAACCATTAATCTTGCTAGTCCTTGGCCTTTTATGAGTTTATTGGGCTTGATTTCTAAATCATATTCAAGTATCACAACTATCCACTTTCCTCTTTTGCCATCTGGGTCCTATGTTAGAATGTCTTTTACAAATGAGTTTGGCATAAATGCAATTATGTGGGTGTAAAATGTAAAATCTAAAGTCTTTTAAGGCTTTGACTAAGGAAAAGGCTTGTTTTTCCATGATATTATACTTCAGAGGTGCATCTCTCAATGCCTTACTAAATAATGCAATGGGCTGCTCTTGTCCATTCAAGTTTTTCTGCAATAGGACAACAACTATAGTGTGTTCTGATGAAAATGAAAAAATGAAGAAATCCTTTGTAAAATTAGGACTTATAAGAACTGGTGTTTTGGTTAATGCTTGTTTTACCAGTTCAAATGATTTTTTGCTTCTAAGGTCCATTTAACTCCTTCTTCTTTCTTTAACATGTTTGTTATGTTTCTAAGGAGTTCAGGTAAGTTGGGTATGAACCTTCTCAAGAAATTAATTTTTCCAATGAAAGATTGGAGTTCCTTGATGTTTCTAGGATGATTGATTTGCAATATACCCTCAATCCTTTTTGGGTCTATCTTTATCCCCTCTTCTGATATGATGTGTCCAAGTAGTTTACCTTCTTGGAGACCAAACATTGTTTTCTTTGGATTTAAAGATAACCCATATTTTTTGCATTTCTCAAAGACTTTTCTCAAGTGCTCTAGGTGTTCTTCATCTGTTTTGGAAATATAGTGATATCATCAAGGTAAATAATGATGAAGTAGCCTGATTCTTCTGAGAATGAAATATCCATGGTTCTCTGAAATGTAGCACCAGCATTCATTAAACCAAAGGGCATTTTCACATACATGAAAGTACCCCAAGGTGTAGTGAAGGTTGCTTTGAGTTGATCATCAGGATGTACTAATATCTGATTGTACCCTGAGAAGCCATCTAACAAAGAAATCCTTTTAGAACCAACTACCCTTTGTAAAATATGATCCGTCTTGGGTAAAGGGTAGTAGTCCTTTAATGAAGCTTTGTTTAAGTTCCTAAAGTCAATACAAAGCCTTATTTCTCCTGTTTTCTTCCTAACTGACACTAGATTAGACACCCACTCTGAATATCTAATAGGGACAATAATTCCAGCTTCATACATTTTCTTGATTTCCTTCTCAACCAAAGGTAATTGAACAGGGTTGATTCTGCAAAATTTTTGTTTAAAGGGCTTTTGGTTTTCTTTGAGGGGTATCTTATGCTGAATTATTTCTGTGTCATAGGACTTTAGATCCTCATAAATCCATGCAAATACATCAGAAAATTCCTTAAAAAGCTCAATGTATTTTATCTTGATGTGAGCTGGCAAAGTTTTAGAAAGTTTGATCATTTTTGGTTTTAGTTCACTGCCTATGTTACACTCTTCTACTTCAGTTTCAACAAGCTCTGGCTTTGGTTTCTTGGCAACATCATTGAAATCAAACAACTCTTCTAATGGGACCAGACCTTTTGGAAAACTTTGAGTGTTAGATTGCAGTGTTTCTAAGTCTTCTTTTCCTAAATCTGCACTAATCTCTGTGGTATGTTCAAGTTTATTAGTTAACAGATTTATAACAGCAATCTTTGGAGAGTTTTCTTCTTCATCAAGTAGATTTTCTTCAATAGAACAATCATCTTCATAATCTGAACCTGAACTTGGTAGTTCAAATTCATTTCTGGACTGTAGGAAGTCTTCTATTTGTTTGTATCCATCAAACACTTGCCAATATTTCTCATTATCAGGGACAACTGGTCTAAATTTGATTTTGGTAGTGCATTGTTTGGTTTCATAAGGTGTTAAACATGTTCTAGCAGCAAAGGCTAAACTATGGGCAAGGATGTTTTGGTCTCTTGGGACAAAAATAAGTTGGGATTCCTCGAATGTTCTTAGTAATTCCATGACATCATTTCTATAGGCTCTAAGTCTGGGGTGTTTGGCACTATATTCCCCATTCACTTGCCTAACAATCAACTCTGAATCCCCATGAACTTTTATCCTTTTGACTCCTAATTTCTTCAACAAGTGTAGGCCTAAAAGGAGGGATTCATACTCAGCTATGTTATTCAAACATTGAAAATTTAATCTGTAGGAATGCCCTTTAGTATGGTTATTTTCAGTGTTATGTATCCAAATTCTTGCACCTGCATTGTTCTTAGTGCAAGACCCATCAAAATTCATACTCCAAAGAGGACTAGTTTCGGATTCAATAGTTTGACTACTATCCTCTTTATCTTGCGTGTTTTCAGATTGTTCTTGATAGTCAGTATTGTTTTGAAACTGTTCTATTTCCTCGTGTTCTTATTAAGTTGAGGATTCTTCTCTTGGTTCTCAAAGTTGACAAGCAACGGATAATTGTTTTGTAGCTCAAGACCCGTGATAGTTTACAGTGATTTTTTGTTTTGACACATTGTTTTGACCCTTCTGTTATGTCTCCTTCCTTTTCTATGTCTGCCACTACATTAAAGTAAGGAGTGGCCACTAAATCAGTTAAGGTTTCTTTCTCATTAAATATTTCATGATTGAAGAGAATAAATGAGTCAAGGCCTGTATGTACATAATAGATAGGAGAGTTTTCTGGTCTTTCTTGGCTACTTACCATGTATTTCATATGAGATTCCCTATAAAGTCTTCTTGTTTGATTAAAAACAGGGATGGTAGCATATGTCATATCCATTTGCATTATTCCTTGTAACTTAGCTCCCCAAGATCTTGATAACATCATACCATATTTGGGGGGTACATTAGCCACTACAATATTCATTACTAAACACTTGGCTGGAATTTGTGCTAAGTCTACACAAAGGTCTTTGATCAAACCTAGGCATTTCACTCTAATGGAGTCAAAGGAGTATAGATCTTTGTATGGTCTGGTAATTTCAAGGCCTAGGCTCTCCATCACTTACTTGGGCATTAAGTTATGAGAGGCCCCTGAGTCATGCATAACGTTGTGTAAAATTTTGTCATGAATATTCAAACTAACATAAAAAGGAGGAACTGGTCCTTCTTGGTATCTTCCCTCAATCTTAGGACCAAATAAAAGCTCTGGTTGGTCATCATTAAGATTGAAAGTGTCATTATTTTCTGTTATGTTAAAATCCTTCAAAATTTGTGATCTATATACATCTTGGGTGGCTAATTCAGTAAGAGGAACATAGATTTTTATTTTGGAAATTTCTTGCTCTAAACTAAAAGGGATCTGAATTTTTACAATGTTTGTTTCAGCCTTATTTACCACCATTTTATCAGCAAAATCAGCTTTCTGATTTCCTCTATTTACATTGGTCAAAATTGTTTTAGTGGGAGCACTAGCTGAGGTGCTAACACTGCTAAGGTCTGCACTTTGTTTTTCATTAATTTGAGTGCCTTTCTCTTTGTTCTTAGCAGAATTTAAAGCCACTGTTTTGTTTTTCTATTTAATGTTTTTGGGTTTAATCAGAGGGTTGTTTTTTGCAGAATTGTCAGAGGTTTTACTTTTGGGAGTTTCAGATTCTTTTTACTCCTAAGGTCATACTCTTTTGGAGTTTCTATGATGACATTTTCCAACTCTTGATAATAATATTCATCCTCTGCTCTTTTATCATCATAGGGTGTGTAAAGACCTTGTTTCCTATTGTAATGAACTTCAAAATCATCATTGTCTACTCCCAACATATTTATGTCATCTTCCTCTGTTTGTTCAGTTGTTTCTTCGATCTCACTCACATAATTTTGGTGAAAAGGAGGTGTAATTTGTTGATCATCCTCCCTTGGTCTGTTTTGAGGTTGGTTTCTCCTAAAATTTTGATTTTGATTTTGATTTCTGTTTTCAGGAGTTGATTGATTTTGACTTGCTTGTGCTCTCTTTAGTATGCTCATCTTTTTCATCATCTCCTCCATCATTCTTTCCATATTTGAGTTAGATGTGGAAGGTGTAGATTCGTCTCTAAAGGACACTTTCTTCTCATTCCTCATTCTTGCTCTTTTCTCCATTAAATTAGCTTTCACAGTAAGAGCTCCTTTTTGCATATCTTCAAGTGTCAAAGGATCTCTCTCTCTCTTAGCTGATAGGCCATTTCAGGATCAAATCCTTCAGGAAACTTGTTTAAAGTTGAGCCTTGTGGAGGTTTCAATTTTGGGGGAAGAGCATTATACACACTATTAAATCTAGTGCAATAAGCTTGGACACTTTCCCCAGTGTTTCTTTTGAGGCTGTTATAGTCTGAAATTATTTGGAGAGGGTTTTTCTTGACTTCCCACTTGTTTAGGAATAACTGATGGAGGGCTTGAAGGTCATTGATACTGTTAGGGGTTAAGCCTTTGAACCATTTTCTTGCTTCTCCCCCTAAACTCCAAACAAATAATCGAAGTTTGAAAGTTTCATCATCAATCTCATTTCTTTCAAAATAATCATTCATCTTGTCCACATGTTGTGAAGCAGTAGTAGCACCACTGGCATCATACAAAGGTATCTTGGACTAATAGTCCTGTGGAAGATTGACTAAAGGTAAAGGAAGTGTAGAAATTTGAATAATAGTTAAATTATTCACCGAGATTATCCTGATCACACACTATTTGTTCTTCATGCATAATACATAACCTCTTCTACCATTGATCATTAATTGCAGAAAATAAACAATCGCATGCGCACATTAAAACCATAAATAATCACACATATAAACACAGTATTTATGGGAAAGCTTAAAGCTGAAAACCCCCAACTATCTGTATATTATAATGATAGAGATCATGTAACAATCATTTTACAAACTCCTCACAAGCTCTCAGTACAATCTCCAATTGTTGCACACTACACAAGCTCAGATCATACAAAACACATGCTCCAATCTGCTCCACCTGTTAGCCTGCCTCTACTGCGCAATCCAATATGGATAATACATAGATCCAGGTTCAAATCCCACTGGTATGTACTGCGCAATCCTCATTGGCCTCTCCATCAATGTGTGGTGCAAACTCATGCACCAGTATAGTCTAGCCCGATAGTCAACACCTTCTTTCACGCCTCTCCCTTGGTCTCCTTTGAAAGCTACATCCTTTGAGATTGTTGATGTATTCTTTAGTTGATTAATTAGTGAATTAATTAATAATTAATTCACACCACTTCCACTAGTGTATCAATCAGTTAGACTAGATACAACTAGCTCAACTATGTTTAACTCAGTTAAACTGAACACAACTCCATTAACTCCTCAATCAACTCCACCAAACTCTGTCACATGAGTTCTAAGTGAAGTATCCATGCAATAGCTCCACTTAACCCTCAGGAATAGCGTAATTCATTCTGTCAACTCTTGTGCCACATCTGTGCACTTAACTGAAGTGCTCCAAGAGAATAAGATAATGTTTATAGTCCAAATATTATTAAGAGCTAATAATATTCGACATATCTATTTTTAGACTGGCAATCTAAAAATAGATTCCGCCCAGTATGTCTAAAAATAGAAGTCCATCTATTTTTCCCGACTTGACCAACCATCCACAAATAGCATCCTACAACTCATAGAACATGATCCATATGTCTAAAAATAGACTTTGCGCCAAAAATACCCTGCGGGCCCACTTAGTGAAGGCGACTTCTTTTCACTAAGCTCATCGTCTTGTTGCAATCTCAACACTCTCTCTCAACAAGATATGGATTATTTGCAACCCCTATCCTACCCCTGTGGTATTTGAATTTGCTCCTGGTGAGCGCCTTCGTCAAGATATCAGCATCCTGATCCTCCGTAGGAATGTATGAAATTAACATGATCTTCCGCTGCACACAATCTCTGATATGATGATACCAGATGTCAATGTGTTTAGATCTATCATGAAATACTGGATTAACTGAGAGTTTGACGCAACTCTGGTTATCACAATAAATCACAGTAGGATCCAAGTGTGAACCGAACAACCCGACAGGATCTTCCTCATCCATATAGCCTCGCATGCAGCCAAACTTGCTGCCATATACTTGACCTCCATTGAACTGAGTGCCACAGATCTCTACTTCCTACTATACCAAGAAACTGCTGTCGACCCGATACTGAAAATCCCTCCAAATGTGCTCTTCCTGTCCGTTGGGCTCCCTGCCCAATCTGCATCCATGACGCCACACAACTTCACCTCATTCGACTGTCTGTACCACAATCCTTATCCCTATGTGCCTCTGAGATAACGCAATACATGCTTCACTTCCTTCCAAAAGAGCTTGGTAGGCTTAACCATAACTTGTGAAAGCTGGTTAACTGCATAGCATATATCGGGTCGTGTATTGACCAGATACATAAGCGACCCCACCAACTGTCGATAGACAGTGGCATCCACTACCTCCGCTGAAGTAGCATCCTCCTTTCTCCAACCACCAGGAAGAGGAGTGTCAACAGGCTTGCAGCCTTGCATGTTGAACCTCTCCAGAATCTCCCGGGCATACTTGCCCTGAGAAACAAACAGTCCTCCGCTGCGCTGCCAAATCTCCAATCCCCGGAAATAATGAAGGATGCCCAAGTCCTTCATCTCAAACTCTCGTGCAAGATCCTCCTTGCATGAAAGTATCAACTGCTCATCGCCAGTCAAAATCAGATCATCTACATACAGTACGATGATCAACAGCTTCCCCTCCACCACAATCTGGTACAGGTTTGGATCCGTCTCACTCTTGGAGAATCCAAGCCCGGTGAAGTAGCTGTCTATCCGAGTGTACCAAGCACGAGGTGCTTGCTTCAGCCCGTACAGTGCTCTCTTGAGTCGGCACACATGCGACTCACTGCTGAAGATCTCGAAACCTTCAGGCTGCTCTATGTACACCTCCTCCTCAATGAATCCATTGAGGAACGCAGTCTTCACATCCATCTGATGAATGTGCCACCCCATCTGCGCTGAGAGAGCAAGAATCGTCCGTATGGAAGAATACCTTGCGACAGGTGCAAAGGTCTCCTCATAATCGATCCCCTCTATCTGTGAAAAGCCTCGGGCAAAAAATCTTGCCTTGTACTTCTCCACACTCCCGTCAGTTGCCTGCTTCACTTTGTAGATCCATCTCGAACCCACCACTGATTTCCCTTCAGGCCTCGGGACAATCTCCCATGCACTATTTCTGGCAATCGAATCATACTCTTCCACCATGGCATCTACCCATGCGGGATCCTCCACAACTTCCTCGAAAGAGGATGGCTCTGTCACAACACACTGACTCATAAGAGACATGTATCTAGTGTATCAATCAGGTGACTGTCTTTGTCTGCGTTGTGATGTAGGTGCTCCTACAACCTTCTATGCATCTTGAGCCATTCGCTCAGCTTCTGTAGTGCGCTTCTACCCTTTGATGGTTGGCGTTGCATGAGTGGTCTCTTCCAATCTATGAACGTCCTCTTGTGGCTGATCCACATCCTGAGGCTCATCTTTAGGAACTAATAGCTCCTCATCTGCATGCAAGTGTAGCTCCCTCTCAAGTGAACACTTCATGGCTTTCTCCTCCTGAAATTTGATATCCCATCGCACAACAGTCTTGTGACTGTCTGGCAAATACACACGATAGTTGTGGGGTGTATCAGTGTACCCCACAAATATCCCAACCTCTGCAGTTGGCTCCAGCTTCTTCTTGGCATCCTTCGTCACATGAATGTAAATAGGTGAACCAAAAATCCTCAAATGGGAAATATCAGGCCTCTTACCAGAAAACGCCTCCTCAGGTGTACTCATGCCAAGTATCTTGTGAGGACAACAGTTCTGCACATATACTGCAGTATTGCATGCCTCCGCCCACAAGTGAATGGGTAGGCCCTGATCATGCAACATCGCTCGTGCAACACCCACGATCGTTCTGTTCTTTCGCTCAGCAACCCCATTCTGCTGTGGGTTATGAGGTGCTATGAGCTCTATTCGAATTCCTTCGCATCGCAAAAGTCATTGAATTCGCTAGATGAATTCACTGCCCATTTTCGCTTCTCCTAAGAGCCTTCACCGTTTTCCCCCGATTCTTTCTAAACGCGTTTTTGAACTCATGCAAATTTGAGTATGTATCGCTTCTCTTGTTGCACAGAAGAAGATCCATAACTTCAAGAAAATCATCAACAAAGATCACATAGTACCGTGCTTTGTTGTCGAAGTTACCGAGGTCCACACACGTTCTGTGTGAATTCTCTCACAGATTGTTGTGTCGATTTCATCCTTCTTCCTCGTGAAAGGTGTTTTGGCCCTTTTCCTGTGTTAACCCTTGGCACTGATTCGACTACGCAAGAGTACCCCAGGGAAGCCCGCAGAAATCCGTTGCATTCTTCGGTGCTCCAGACAAGTGTGCTCAATCCTCCCGGCACAAGGGAACCCGCCATCATCCCGGCTCACCACTCCTTCTGCCTTGCCTGCCATTGCTGCGCAGCCATCTACCTGCAATTGATAAAGGTTCTTAACTCGAACCCCTATCCTCCGGGTCTCACCAGTTGCCTTACTATGTAGGAAAGCCTTTCCCTCGCTAAAGACAACATCATATCCCTTGTCTTCTAACATCGCCACAGAGATAAGATTCTTCTTCAATCCTGGAACATGCATCACTTCCTTCAATACGAAGGGTTTACCAGACTTCCTCTCAAAGGAAATGGTACCGATACCGGTCGCACTGTATCTACCATCATCGCCCATCTCGATGTGCACTCCAAGATCTTTCTCATCCAGATCAGTAAACAAATCTCGATCTCCTGTCATGTGAAAAGATGCACCACTATCAAGAAACCACACTGAACCCATCACACTTGAGACCAAGCATGCGATCAGTAAAAAATCCAGCTCAAACTATGAGGTTGGTTGCCCTCTGCACTGCAGATCCGCAACTACTTTATTTTTCTTCTTCTGTGGACAATTCGTGGCGTAATGTCCGTGTTGGTGACAGTGAAAGCACTTCACCTTGGACATGTCCTGCTTCTTGCCTTTCACACCGAATTGAGAAGATTTCTTGCTCTTCCACTTCTTTTCTTTGGTAGCCAAAGTGAAATTATCTTAATCAGAGTTCTTTGATGAAGATCTGTCCTTGGTACTTCACCTTATCTCCTCTTGCACAAGATCCGACCAAAGTCGCTCCCATCCTGGCAATTTCTCCCGACCATTGACAGAGTCCTGATAGGAGTGCCAACTCTCGGGCGCTTCCGCGCAGCCAAGCTCACCAAGTCCTCGGCCATTCCACCACCTCCATATGTCCCAACCATCCTTCGCATTTTTGAAATCGTGAGGTACTGGGCATACCGTTCTCTTCATTCATGTTTCGAGCTTGTCCTTGAGCGCCAACCCTTAACCCTCCAGTCGCTCTTGTAGAAAGGGATCATTAAAGCTTTCCACATCAAGTATGGAGAAGCTCACCATGAAGGTTGGACACCATGTGATCCTTCGGCGTCTCCTGGGCAGCCATAATCTTTCCACATTTCGTCGTTTCTTTTCGGCCAAGTACGGCAAGACGGCCATGTAGGCTTTGGACTTCTCATATCTACAGTGAACTCATTCAAACTCCATTATTACCCAACATGACCGTACCTTCACATTTCCTGCTGCAATATAATTCGAGCTGCCCTCAAGGGCATACTCCAATCGCAATCCATTGAAAGACATCTCAACTTTGACACCAAGAAAACACTGTTGCAAATTCGAATTACACCAACTCAAAACTCAACCGCTTCAATGTCTTGCAATTGCTCCAATGATCAATATCGCTCTGATACCATGTAGAAATTTGAATAATAGTTAAATTATTCACTGAGATTATCCTGATCACACACTATTTGTTCTTCATGCATAATACATAACCTCTTCTACCATTGATCATTAATTGCGGAAAATAAAAAATCGCATGCGCACATTAAAACCATAAACAATCACACATATAAACACAGTATTTATGGGAAAGCTTAAAGCTGAAAACCCCCAACTATCTGTATATTATAATGATAGAGATCATGTAACAATCATTGTACAAAGTCCTCACAAGCTCTCAGTACAATCTCCAATTGTTACACACTACACAAGCTCAGATCATACAAAACACATGCTCCAACCTGCTCCACCTGTTAGCTTGCCTCTACTGCGCAATCCAATATGGAAAAACATGAGATCCAAGTTTTAATCCCACCAAGATGTACTGCGCAATCCTCATTGGCATATCCCTCAAAGTGTGGTGCAAGTTCATGCACCAGTATAGTCACAACTGATAGTCAACCTGCTCTTTCACCTACCTCTCCACTGGTCTCCACTGAAACTATCCATGCACTGAAGTTAACTAATGTATTCTTTAGTTGATTAATTAGTGAATTAATTAATAATTAATTCACACCACTTCCACTAGTGTATCAATCAGTTAGACTAGATACAACTAGCTCAACTATGTTTAACTCAGTTAAACTGAACACAACTCCATTAACTCCTCAATCAACTCCACCAAACTCTGTCACCTAAGTTCTAATTGAAGTCAACGTGCAATAGCTTCACTTAAACCCTAGGAATAGCGTAATTCCTTCTGTCAGCTGCATGTGCCACATCCAGGCATCAAACTGAAGTGCTCCAAGAGGATAAGATAATTTTTATAGTCCAAATATTATTAAGAGCTAATAATATTTGACATATCTATTTTTAGACTGGCAATCTAAAAATAGATTCTGCACAGTATGTCTAAAAATAGAAGTCCATCTATTTTTCCCGAATTGACCAACCATCCACAAATAGCATCCTGCAACTCATAGAACATGATCCATATGTCTAAAAATATACATAGTCTAAAAATAGACTTTGCGCCAAAAACACCCTACGGGCCCACTTAGTGAAGGCGACTTCTTTTCACTAAGCTCATCATCTTGTTGCAATCTCAACAGGAAGGACTAGGGGAGCATACCATGTTGCCATGATAGGAGGTTGTGGAAAAAGTGGGGTGTTTACAAGTGGATGATGTAAGAAGGGAGGGGGTTGATGAAATGGGGTGGTTTGCACAGTGGGTGTATGGATCATAGATGTGGATGGACCAACAAAATATTGTTGAGCAGATCTAGGATGAGAGAAACCAAAATTATGGATGAAATGTAAATCGGGTGGAGTAGTTTCTCTGCTACCAGTATGTTCACCTCTATCTTGGGATGAAGGTGGAGACTCAAAATCTATCTGATCTGTATCATCAAGTGACCTAGTTCTGAATGGGTTTCTTAAGTCAACTTGTGAATCTCGTAGAGCTGCAAGGTTTTCAGGAACATAATTAGCTCTATGGAGTGGTCTAACAATAGTTGAAAATTTGGCCTTAGGAGACTTCCTAAGTATACTTTCAGGATTATCAACTATCTCAGGAGGATTTGGGTCAGGATAGGCTCTATTATGAACTCTTCTAGAAGCCACTATGCTATGTTTTCAGACCCAACAACAAGAAAATTTTAACCAAATATGACAATATTTAGGAGGCTAACTGATATTTAAACAAGAAAACTTTAATCCTTAAAGTCTTCTTAATTGAGTTTAAACAATGTTATGATGATAATGGGTTTCCCAGTGGAGTCTTAAGGTATGTTTAGGATTGTGGAGTCACCAGGTGGAAATTTTTTAGCTTTTGTGAAGATAAAATGTTTTATGGTTCCACCACCATGTTTATTAAGAAGGCAATCTGAAATATTTTTGGGTTTTCTGAGTTTTTTTTCAGTCCTATGGGTTATGAGAGTGTCATAAATTTTTTTCAACACTTAGCTAGGGTGATGAGACAAAGAAAGATTACTCTTATGGCTTAGCTAGCTGATTCCTTCAAGGTTTGATAAATTTTATGAGAATCCTAAGGTTTACTTAGTTTGTCACTGATTCCAATAAGCTTTATCATGATTACCATTTTCTTTGGTAGTGCTTGAAGAGGGCTACTTGTAATTGATGAGGTCCTAAGGGTGTGTAAGATTAAATTTACTCAAAACTCCCCAGTGGAGTCACCAAAAATTTTAGCCTCTGTAATTTTAGCAGATTGGCAAGACTAAAGCTGCAAAGAAAACATTATGAACCACTTTGGGATTCTAGGATCTAGCCCTCTTGAATCCAGAGAGGGATCTCTCTTATAAGTGCAAAGATTGATTTATCTTTAAGGCTTTTAGTATGATATTAGGCTAGTTATGAAGAAAAAGGGTTTTTTGTTTATTTGGATAGTTGAGCATGATTTTTAATTGAGTGGAAAGTCCTAAAAATGAAAGAGTTTCAAAGGGGTGAAGATGTGAACAATCAGAACAAGACTTTGTAGAAATTTTCTGAATAATGAAGTTTATTCGCTGCAATTAACCTGATCATACATCAATTCGAATTGCTTGTACAACACATAATTGCTTCTACAAATTAATCGTCACATGCGGAATAAAAACAAAGCGACAGAACATCAAATCACACACATAGAACGCAGCTTGTATGGGGAAAGCTTATAGCTGAAAACCCCCAGCTATATGTATCATATAATGGATGAGAAACATTCAGCAATACATAATACAATACTCCTCACAAGTACTCAGTACTATCTCATATGCTGAACACAAAACTAGCTAGATCTGAAACTAGTCACAGGTTCAAATCCTTCTGCTGCTCTGCCTGCCTCTACTGCGCAATCCAAAAAGTGAATATAGCTGAATGGAATTCGAATTCACTTAGTTGGTACAGCGAAATCATCATTGGCATCATCATCCCACTGATTGTGCAAATCTCATGCACAACTAATGTACAACTGCTGTCAGTCTCACCCTTTCATCTACCTCTTCCACTGGTCTTCCACTGAACTGTCCATGCACTGAGTTAACTGATGTGTTCTTTAGTTAAATAATGAGTTAATAATCATTGAATTAAATAATATTTAATTCACCCAACTCATCTCCAGTGTAATCTGTAGTTAAACTGATCACAACTAGTTCAACTAGTTAACCGGAACACAATCTCCATTAACTCCTCAATCAACTCCACCAAAACTCTGCCACATGAGTCTAACTGAAGTCCACCATGCAATAGCTCAACTAACCCATAGGAAATTCGAATTTCCTTATGTCAGCTGCATGCCCCACCTCCGGGGGTCAAACTGAAGTGCTCCAAGAGGATAAACTGAAGTTTATAGTCCAAATATTATTAAGGGTAAATAATATTTGACTGTTCTATTTTTAGCCCGGCAGTCTAAAAATAGAAACCACTTGAATGTCTAAAAATAGAGGTCCATCTATTTTTACCAACATGACCAATCATCCAAGAATAGCATATTGCAGCTCCCGGTCCATGATCCATATGTCTAAAAATAGACTTTTCGACAAAAATCACATGTGTGGTCCCCACCTAGTTTAGGTGATCACTTTCCAACTAGGATCAAGAAAGATGTTTCAGGAGGCCTCCTTCACTGTTTCTTGTTGCCATTTTCAACACTCCCTCTCAACAAGAAAGGACTGTCATTGCATGCGACATGCAACTCCATGCATTCGCCCTGCAACCTCCACAAGCGCCATGCAACTCCATGCATTTACCATGCACCCTTTGCATGTGCCATGCAAACTCATGCATGCACCATGCAACTCCATGCATATGCCATGCACCCTTTGCATGCACCATGCAAACTCATGCATCTGCTCTGCAACTCCTCTGAAACTGAATAGGCTCCAAACAACTCAATCAGTCTTGATGCATCTAGCATCTATCATCAAAGTCTTCGACTTCTTCTTGGCCAATTGCACATGTCATCAGGAACCACTGCGCTGTTGAACTCTTGCACCCATGCACTCTGCACTTGCTTTCAACTCTGATTCGTGCTTCGGTATTCGACACTGTCACTTTGATCTGCCTGCATCAATCCAACTGATCATGCTACTGCTGCGCTGTGGGCACCTCGTAGCCGGGTTCAATTCATGAGATCCACACCATCTCATGAATCCTGCCCAGAAATCTCCTCTTGGGATTAATCATGCATGTCGCCCCACCTCTCACCTTGTGGTATAGCTGCATGCACTCCCTCTTCTCATCTGGCACGAAATTTCTTTGCATGAGTGGTTTCTCCCACTCCATGATCCTCTTGTAGGTATCCACACACGAGGTTCACTTTCACTGCATGCAAAATTGCTCCCTCTCAAGCTTCAATTGCATGTCTTTCTGGCCTGCATGCAACACTTGCTCCCTCTCAAGCTTCAGTTGCATGTCTTTCTCGCCTGCATGCAACACTTGCTCCTCTCAAGCTTCAGTTGCATGTCTTTCTCCCGCTTCCCAAAATTAGGAAGCTTCGTAGACATCCCATCTACTTCAAGTCTGTAGAGATTCTTTGCTTGAATCCCAACCTTCTTGACTTGTCCCGTTGCCTTGTGCCGAAGGAAAACGTTTCCTTCTCTAAAGACAACTTCATACCCTTTATCCTCTAACATTGCGACTGAGATCGGATTCTTTGTTAGACCTGGTACATGCAATACATCTTGTAAAAGAATGAGTTTACCTGACTCCCTCTGAAAGGTTATGGTACCAATGTCGGTCGCATTGTATCGTCCACCGTCGCCCAACTCAACATGCATATGGAGACCTTTCTCCACCAAGTCACTGAAAAGATTTGCATCTCCCGTCATGTGAAAGGAAGCGCCACTATCAATATACCACCCCGATCCCAATGCACTAGAAAACATGCATGCGATCAATGAGAAGTCCAGCTCAAATTGCGAGGCAAGAGCCTCACCAGCTGCAGATCCAACAGCCTGCTTGTTCTTCTTCTTCTTGGGGCAATTCGTGGCGTAATGTCCATGATCGTGACAGTGAAAACACTTCACTTTGGACATGTCACGCTCTTTACCATCCGCACTGGATTGAGAAGCCTTCTCCTTTCCCTTCCCCTTCCTTTCTTTGGCAACCAAAGCGCAGTCTTCTTCATCGGCTCCCTTTGACGAAGAACCATCTCTAGTATTTCGCCGGATCTCCTCTTGCACGAGATCAGACCACAGTCTTTCCCATCCCGGCAACTTTTCCCGACCATTGACACTATCTTGATATGCATGCCAACTCTTCGGCAAACCAAGAAGATCCAAACTCACCAGATCCTCATCCTCCACCATCACACCAACACTTCCCAGCTCATCCCGACATTGGGTGAACCTCGTGAGGTACTTCGGCATACTTTCCCCCTTCTCACACTTGATGTTCCTGAGTCTATATTTGAGCGCCAGCTTCCTCTGATCGCTCTTTCTTTGGTACAGATCCATCAAGGCTTTCCACATCAAATATGGAGAAGCCTTCCCGTGCAAACTGGATACAATGTGATCCTTTACACCCTCCAACAGGATCCTTTGACATTTTGCTTGTTTCTTTTGCCAAGCTTCCACAACAGCAGCATCAGTAGAAGTAGGCTTTGGAATCTCTTTCTCCACGAATTCCAACAGCCCATTATCATCCAATACAGCCTCCATGTGGTCCTTCCATGCAACATAATTCGAAATGCCTTCCAAGGCATATTCTAGTCGCAATCCGTTGAAAGACATTTTCGCCACGGCACCAAGAACACAAATCTGCAAATTCGAATTTCACCACCAGCTGATAACTCAGTTGCTTCCGATCTACACTTGAGAGCTAATTATTTCCAAACCAGAGATTGACTGCATGGGCATTTACTAGATCTTTCACCTTACAAAGAAGGATGAATATTCCGGAGGCTACCTGGCCCGCATGCAGGCTCTGTCCGAGGAAATAATAAACAATCACCGTAATAGATCTCGACGATTAATTTAGCTCCGATACCATGTAGAAATTTTCTGAATAATGAATTTTATTCGCTGCAATTAACCTGATCATACATCAATTCGAATTGCTTGTACAACACATAATTGCTTCCACAAATTAATCGTCACATGCGGAATAAAAACAGAGCGACAGAACATCAAATCACACACATAGAACGCAGCATGTATGGGGAAAGCTTATAGCTGAAAACCCCCAGCTATATGTATCATATAATGGATGAGAAACATTCAGCAATACATAATACAATACTCCTCACAAGTACTCAGTACTATCTCATATGCTGAACACAAAACTAGCTAGATCTGAAACTAGTCACAGGTTCAAATCCTTCTGCTGCTCTGCCTGCCTCCACTGCGCAATCCAAAAAGTGAATATAGCTGAATGGAATTCGAATTCACTTAGTTGGTACAGCGCAATCATCATTGGCATCATCATCCCACTGATTGTGCAAATCTCATGCACAACTAATGTACAACTACTGTCAGTCTCACCCTTTCATCTACCTCTTCCACTGGTCTTTCACTGAACTGTCCATGCACTGAGTTAACTGATGTGTTCTTTAGTTGAATAATGAGTTAATAATGAGTGAATTAAATAATATTTAATTCACCCAACTCATCTCTAGTGTAATCGCCAGTTAAACTGATCACAACTAGTTCAACTAGTTAACCGGAACACAATCTCCATTAACTCCTCAATCAACTCCACCAAAACTCTGCCACATGAGTATAACTGAAGTCAACCATGCAATAGCTCAACTAACCTGGGAAATTCAGATTTCCTTATTTTATTCCATGCCCCACATCCGTGAGTCAAACTGAAGTGCTCCAAGAGAGTAAACTGAAGTTTAGAGTCCGAATATTATTAAGGGTAAATAATATTCGACTGTTCTATTTTTAGCCCGCCAGTCTAAAAATAGACTTCGACCTAAATGCTAAAAATAGAGATCCATATATTTTTACCAACATGACCAATCCTCCAAGAATAGCATACTGCAGCTCTCGGTCCATGATCCATATGTCTAAAAATAGACATAGTCTAAAAATAGACTTTTCGACAAAAATCACATGTGTGGTCCCCACCTAGTTTAGGTGATCACTTTCCAACTAGGATCAGGAAAGATGTTTCAGGAGGCCTCCTTCACTGTTTCTTGTTGCCATTTTCAACAGACTTAGCTGATAGGATAGATATGAAACAACACTTAATCCATTGGGCTATGGAGTCATAAAAGGTTTTAATTGCACAACAGTTTCAAGAGTGATCCAAGGGGCAAGTCATCTATATCAAAATATCCTTTAGATTAAATGATGAATGGAACATTAAAAGTGTTGAGAAGGTGGAAAAATTCAATAATTTCAACAAGGATTTATCAAATTTCCAAACAAGAAAAACCCTTTAAGCAACTGTTTGAAACCAACCAAAGACAGGGCTAACCTTAAAATTCTTTGGACAAGCTTGTATTAAAGCTAACTTATCAGACAAATAATCCATTAATCCACATGATTACTTTCAGAAGGGATGAAAACATATAAGAAAACAAAGCACAGCTTGATATCAAGCAAGATACATTAAAATCTAAGCCTGCTTCAGCATACTCTTAGGGAAACCTTCAAAACAACCTTTGGAGAAAGAAACTAGAAGACAAGGCAAACCATAAACTTTTCCAGTCTAAATCTACTTAGCATATAATGAAAATATCATTCAAGAACTTCCTTTCAAGTTTGGCACATCAAGACAGTGACAAACCAACATTCCTTGATAATGTTTACACTTAACTTAAGTCATTCTTAAAAACACAATTGGAGGAAAACATGAAGATAAAGCTTATCAGTGAGAGTAGGGTACTTTTAACAGTAAATCCTAGCTCTATATTTGTTGTTCTTTATCAGAGAAAAGGTGAACAAAATGGCATACATGAAAGGAAAAAAAATAACAATAAGAAGTACTTCACCAATGATATAGACCAGGATCCCAAAAATCAGCTTGTATATTGATGTCAATCTAGTTACATACTTCAAGTCCAATGTTTCAGTACAACAATCATCTTCTCTTCTCAGCCTAACTTCTTCAATCACAAAACAGAGCTTCAAGAGCCTCTGAAAACTATTTACATGTAGAAATTTTCGAGCACAAGTATTACATCAAAGTTCAGCAACCAACCTCTATCTCGTCTTCTTCAAAAGTATTTATAGAATAAAAGAGGAGGTGGGATAAAATAAAAGATCTCTAATTCAATTAATACAAGTTAATGCTTCTCGGCCTTTGAGGGGCTCAATGGAGAAGTTTTCTGATGTTTCTCAGTATTAATTGGTTTTCATTAAGTATTTAGCAGTTTAGCAGATTTTGTTGACTTTATAACTCTTTCAGGAAAGATTTGTAATAATTGTGGCCGCTTTAAACAAAATATCACTGACTAAGGCAATAACTATGCCTTCTTAGATTTATTTGAGGCTGCAGGTGGAGCTTTGGTAGCTGGAGATGACTCAATTTTCCCCTGATGTGGCAGTGGAGGCTTCTCGGACTGACAGATATCCTTGTTTTTCCCTAAAATACTGTTAATTTGCCTTTGATTTGTGTTTTAGGCTAGATTAGGTTTAATCTTTGTCTTCAGGTCTTCATACTATCTTTAACTGTATGGATTAGGCCTTTGATAGTCGAGTTTATGCCTTAATCCCTCAAAACTGTGTTATAATCATAAATTCTTCACTTCTGCTTTGATTTTATCCTTTGACACTGATACTCTTTGTTTGATTGAGGTTCACTGTGTTTTTTTTGCTTTTGCAAGTGAGCAGAGGGTTTTATAACGTTACCAGTGCTCGTGAGGCATGATAAAATCATATTTGGAACCCTGTAGATTCTTTGTCTTCATGGATAATGGCCAGGGGATCGTCATCCCCGGCCTTCTTTTCTTTTTAAAACTGTGGCAAAAACCTTAATGACCTGCACAAAACAAGCGAAATTTAAGAAAAAACCCGATGAAAACATAGTTTAGTCTACTTTGGAGGCGAGGTTTAATCGTAGCCGTCGATCCAGATTGATCGACGACCAAGATCGCATGATAAGTTTGATGGGGAGGTGGTTGGATGAAGAGGAGGAAAGATTAAGTCTGAGCCGTTGATCTAGATTGATAAACGACTGAGATTAATCGATAGTTTTATAATGCGGGGGGAAATGTTATAATGGAATGAGGAAAATGTGATGAAAAAGGGAAAATAATATTTGGCGGAAGCGAAAATGGGGTTAAATGAAGTTTGGGGATGCAGAGTGATTTGGACCATTGGATTCAAATGATGGATGGTCGGGATCTTCGGAGGGGCGTTTGGGAGCAAAGGTGGGGCGAATGACTTGGGATCGAGAAATAATATGAGCCGTTGGATCCTGATAATCAATGGCCAGGATTAAAAACTAAAAATCCCATGCTGCAGGGAAGGGTGGTTTGGCGGAAAACCATAATGGTTTTTGTGCAGATCTGAGGCAGTTTTAGAATTTTGCCAAAAAACCGCGATATGGGTCTGTGCTCGACACGTGTCTTTTTAATACCGCCCATATTGCGTAATTTTTTGGCATTAACTTTCAGGCACAAAATTACGCGATATGGAGTTTCAGCCATCAGATGAAAGGTGAAGAGATCTGATGGTGGAAATGAGAGCGCGATGGGGTAAGATGCGCAGGCAGAAAAGGTGGGCAGGGTCAAAGGCGGTTTAAATATCGACCATTAGATCTTAGGAATGAACGGCCCAGATTTAATGATGGGCGATGAAAGGAATATAAGGCAGGGGATTGGCCAGATATTGGGTGCAATGAGGACCGTTGATCTGCAAATATCAACGATGGATTTTCACCAAAAAGTTTAAATTGCTAGGCTTGTGGAATAACAAAAGAAAGGTCGGGCTTGATCTGGACCGTAGGATCTATGAAATGGACGATTGAGATTTAATCGGGGAGATCACAAATTGGAGGAGGGCATGGGAAGGCACAAAGGGAAATTTGTGATGCAATGGAGCACTGTCCGTCAGATCTGGGAGTCAGATCGACAGTTGAGACTTAATCGGAGGGGCAAACACAAAGAATTATGGGCAGAGTGCGACGAGATCTTAGCCGTCGGTTCTTGTGGTTTCGATGGCTAAGATTTAATTCGAAAGAATGGTATCGAAGGAAGGCAAGGGAAAGTGCAAAGAGAATTTTGCGATGCGATGAGCGGATGACCGTTGATCGGTTTAGATCGACGGTCGATATTCGTTGCAAATTCAAACTGTCGAGTTTTATTAAAACATAACGAAAAGTTGGGTTTTTATGAAATACAAAGGAGAAAAAGGTTTTGACGGGGTTTGGAGAGGAGTTTAGGCCTTTTAAATGCCCGGTTGCAAGGCTTAAGGTCCTATGAGGAAAGGGGCTACCAGAGTTAAGCCCTTAGGGCCTGAAGAAAATATTATATGAAAAAGGGTATTTTGGCCTAAAAACAGAGTTTTTTAAGGCAATTTAGTGGTTCCGATAGGGGAAAGAAGGCATTTTTAAACCAAATAATAGAGAGACATAAGGTTTAAAAGGGATTTTGGAGTGTTTTTGAAGGTTGACAGAAGCTTATGGAGGAATTTTATGAAGAAAAAGGGGGTGAAAAATGGGGTTATTCATGAGTGAAAGGAGGGGTAAAATGAAGGGGAAAATGGGTTTTCACAGCAGTCTTCTTTAGGCAAACAACAGATTTTTCAAGTTTATGAGGGAAACAACAGTGAAGATTAACTAAAAGATTAGTTATCTTTATAATATTTTAAGAACTCAAAATTTGGCCATGAAATTGTTTCTTGAAGTCTAAAAAAGATCTAGCCACCATTTGATATGACAAATTTTTATAGGTGGCTAACACAACATACTATTCCCATCAAAGAAAATGAAAGGCCTTTCAAGCAGAAGTTGAGGAGGATTAACCCACTTCTCATGCCATTGATGGAGAAGGAAATCAAGAAACTCTTTGATGCCAAAATCATTGTCCCAATTAGATTCTCAACTTGGCTTGCAAACTTGGTTCTGGTTAGGAAAAAGAGTGGAGAAATCAGAATATGAATTGACTTAAGAAACTTGAATAAAGCCTCTCTGAAGGACAACTATCCTCTCCCAAAGATGGACCAAATTTTGCAAAATATTTTTGGTTCACAAAGGATGTCCATGCTTGATGGTTTTTCAAGTTACAATCAGATCCTTGTGCGTCTGGATGATCAGGAAAAAAATACCTTTACTACACCATGGGGCACTTTTATGTATGCCAAGATGCCATTTGGTCTCATGAATGCAGGAACTACCTTTCAGAGGGCAATGGACATTGGTTTTTCTGGAGAGAAGGACAAGATTTTGGTTGTTTATCTTGATGACATAACAGTCTTCTCAAAGAGGGAAGAAGATCACTTGAAACACCTAGAAAGGATTCTGCTGAAGTGTAGAAGGTTTGGCATTTCTCTAAATCCCATAAAAAATATTTTTTCTTTAACTTCAAGTAAATTAATTGGACACATAATTTATAAAGATGGGATTAAGATTGATCCAAACAGGTTCAATGCAATTCAGAAGGTGGATTTTCCTAGAAGCAGGAAGGAGATTCAATCTTTCCTTAAAAAGGTAAATTTTGTAAGGAGATTTATTCCTAATTTTGCTGAGATTGTGAAGGATATAACAAGGATGATGAAGAAGGGAGTTGACATTAAGTGGACAATAGAGGCGAAGCACTCATTTGAGGAGATCAAAAGGGCACTCACCCAATCACCGGTATTGATTAGTCTAGATTTCTCAAAAGAATTTATGGTTTTCACTTTTGCATCAGAAAATCCTATTGTTGGAGTTTTGATGCAAAAGGGACAACAAGGTATTCAGTAGCCCATTTCATTTTTTAGTAGGACATTAGCTAACTCTGAGCTAAAATACAATATCTTAGAGAAGCAAGCTTATGCCTTGGTGAAGGCTATCAAATATTTTAGAATTTATATTCTGCATTCTCATATTGTGGCTTTTGTTCCTAATACTGTTGTGAAAGACATCCTCACTCAAGCTGATCCTGATGGTAAGGGGGGAAAATGGATTGCTAAATTGCTGTAGTATGATATAGAGATTAAGCCAACAAAATTTGTCAAAGGACAAGGCTTAGCAAAGCTGATGGCACAGTTAAACTTTGACTATCTTGACATAAATTTAATTGCAGAAATATCAGAAATTTCAAATGAGGAAGAAAAACTAGTCTCTATTGAAGAAAAGTACATCACTTCAGATTTCTACAAGGATATTGTTTTTGTCCTACAACATCATAAAGCACCTATTGAGTTAACAAAGTCTAAGGCAAGATTTGTGAAGCTAAAATCCTTGAGGTATTGCATTTTTTATCAAAATATATTTTGGAAGGATACTAGCGGTATTTTTCTGAATTGTTTGCTGGAAGAGGAGGCTGATAAAGTGATTGAGGAGTTCCACAAAGGAGATTATGGAGGTCATCATTATTGGAAGGCCACAGTGAACAAGATTCTTAGAGTAGGGTATTATTGGCCTACAATGTTTAAGGATGTCTACAAAAAGATTGTTGCCTGCCATAAATGCCATATTTTTTATGGTAAGAAGAAGCTTGTACCTTTACCTTTAATGCCTATCTATGTGGAAGCACCATTTCAGCAATGGGGGCAAGATTTTATTGGAGAGATTCATCCATCATCATCAGGTCAACATCGCTGGATTCTCACAGCGACTGATTACTTTACTAAATGGATTGAAGCAGTCCCAACTAGGCAAGAAAATGATTATGTTATTATTTCTTTTTTGGAAAATAATATCTTGTCTAGATTTTGTTGTACCGTGAAGATCATAACTGGTAATGCACATGCATTTAAGTCTAATAAGCTGATCAATTTTTGTCATCAATATAATATTACTATTGGGCATTCTACTGCATATTGTCCGCAAGGGAATGGTCTTGCTGAATCTTCTAACAAGATCATTGTGAGGATCATTAAAAAGGTGTTGAAGGAAAATAAGAAGGCTTGGAATTTGAAGCTGAAGTATGCCTTATGGGCTGATAGGATATGCACAAAAAGGTCAATTGGAACTTCACCATATGAACCGGTATATGGAGCTGAAGCCATTTTTCCTACATCTTTAGGGGTACCTGTCATGAAGTTGATTCAAGGATTAGAAGGGGAACCAAATGCAGTTAAGAGAAGAATTAATCAATTAATATCTCTGCAAGAGAAGAGGGATGAATTTTATAACAAAAATCAAAAATCTCAAAATAGAATCAAGGGGACATTTGATAAAAAGATCAAGGAAGAAAGTTTTCAAATTCAGGATGAAGTGCTGAAATGGGAGGCTAGAATTTAAGAGAAAGGAAAACATGGTAAGTTTGAGAACTTGTGGAAAGGTCCTTTCAAGATAGTTTCTTTCCATGGAAACAATACTTACATACTACATGAGTTGGATGGAAAATCATATGCTGGAGGACCTATCAATGGCAGGTTTTTAAAGCATTACTCTTCCTAAAAATATGTTGATCATTCATATCACTGTATATATTCCATTTTATGATTTTTTCTGCTAATAATGACAAGCTAAATCTATAGAAATTTGAATAATTGATATGTTAAACACCGAGATTATCCTGATCACAGACTATTTTAACTTCATGCACAATACAGAATCTCTTCTACCATTGATCATTAATTACGGAAATAAAAAAAACAATCGCATGCGCACATTAAAACCATAAACAATCACAGATATGAACACAATATTTTATGGGAAAGCTTAAAGCTGAAACCCCCCAACTATCTATATATTATATGTCATAGAGATCATGTAACAATCATTATACAAATCTCCTCACAAAGCTCTCAGTACAATCTCCAATTGCTACACACTAATCAAGCCCGATCTAGCAAATCACATGCTCCAATCTCTACCACCTGATAGCCTACCTCTATTGCGCAATCACTGCTGAAGAATGGATCTGAATGAACTCGAATTGGTCCATCCTTGCTCACGCAATCCTTATTGGCATCTCCAATCACTGGTTGTTGCAAATCATGCAACAGTATAGTCACAACTGATAATCACACTGCTCTTTCACCTACCTCTTCACTGGTCTCCACTGAAACTGTCCATCCATTGTAGTTAACTGATGTATTCTTTAGTTGATTAATGAGTTAATAATTAGTGAATTAATTAATAATTAATTCACACCACTCTCACTAGTGTATCAATTAGCTAGACTAGATACAACTAGCTCAACTATGTTTAACTCAGTTAAACTGAACACAACTCCATCAACTAGCTCAATAACTCCACCAAACTCTGTCACATGAGTTATAACTGAAGTATCCATGAAATAGCTCCACTTAACCCTCAGGAATAGCGTAATTCCTTCTTTCAGCTCCTGTGCCACATCTGTGCACTTAACTGAAGTGCTCCAAGGGAATAAGATAATTTTATAGTCCAAATATTATTAAGAGCTAATAATATTCGACATATCTATTTTTAGACTGACAATCTAAAAATAGATTCCGCCCAATATGTCTAAAAATAGAAGTCCATCTATTTTTTCTGACTTGACCAACCATCCACAAATAGCATCTTGCAACTCATAGAATATGATCGACATGTCTAAAAATAGACTTGCACCAAAAATAGCTTGCAGGCCCACTTAGTGAAGGCGACTTCTTTCCACTAAGCTCATCATCTTGTTGCAATATCAACACTCCCTCTCAACA
Organism: Pinus albicaulis; assembly: GCA_034641835.2. Lineage (NCBI taxonomy): Eukaryota > Viridiplantae > Streptophyta > Pinopsida > Pinales > Pinaceae > Pinus > Pinus albicaulis. Next base: position 1,371,026,442 of record CM076572.1, on the reverse strand, counting down.
ATATAGGGATTATCTGCCACCCCGATCTTGCCCCTGTGGTATTGGAATTTTCTCCTGGTGAGTGCCTTCGTCAAGATAGCAGCATCTTGATCCTCTGTGGGAATGTATGAAAGTAACATGATCTTTCGTTGCACACAATCTCTGATATGATGATACCGGATGTCAATGTGTTTAGATCTATCATGGAATACTGGATTAACCGAGAGGTTGATGCAACTCTTATTATCACAATATATCACAGTAGGATCTAAGTGCGAACCGAACAACCTGACCAGGATCTTCCTCATTCATATAGCCTCACATGTAGCCAAACTCGCTGCCATATACTTGGCCTCTGCTGAACTAAGTGCCATGGATCTCTACTTCTTGCTGTACCAAGAAACTGCTATCGACCCGATACTGAAAATCCCTTTAGATGTGCTCTTTCTATCTGTTGGGCTCCCTACCCAATCTGCATCCGTGAAGCCACACAGCTTCACCTCATCCGACTGTCTGTTCCATAATCCATATCCTGATGTGTCTCTGAGATATCTCAATACATGCTTTCCTGCCTTCCAGTAGAGCTTGGTAGGCTTAACCATAGCTTGTGAAAGTTGGTTAATAGCATAGCATATGTCGGGTCTTGTATTGACTAGATACATAAGAGACCCCACCAACTGTCGATAAACAGTGGCATCGACTACCTCTGCTGATGTAGCATCCTCTTTCCTCCAACCACTAGGAAGAGAAGTGTCGATAGGCTTGCAGCCATGCATGTTGAACTTCTCCAGTATCTCCTGGGCATACTTGCCTTGAGACACAAACAGTCCATCACTGCGCTGCCAAATTTCCAATCCCAGGAAATAATGAAGGAGGCCCAAGTCCTTCATCTCAAAATCCTTTGCAAGATCAGCCTTGCATGAGTGTATCAACAGTTCATCACCCGTAAAAATCAAATCATCTACATAAAGTACAATGATCAGCAACTTACCCTCCACCACAATCTGGTATAGGTTTGGATCCGCCTCACTCTTGGAGAATCCAAGTCCGGTGAAATAACTATCTATCCATGTGTACCAAGCACGAGGTGCTTGTTTCAACCCATACAATGCTCTCTTGAGCCTGCACACATGCGACTCGCTGCTGAAGATCTCGACACCTTTAGGCTACTCTATGTACACCTCCTCCTCAATGACTCCATTGAGGAACGTAGTCTTCACATCCATCTGATGAATGTGCCACCCCATCTGTGCTGAGAGAGCAAGAATCTTCCATATGGAATAATACCTTGCGACAGGTGCAAAGGTTTCCTCATAATCGATCCCCTCAATCTGTGAGAACCCTCGGGCAACAAATCTTGCCTTGAACTTCTCCACACTCCCGTCAGCTGCTTGCTTCACTTTGTAGATCCATCTCGAACCTACCACTGATTTCCCTTCCGGCCTTGGGAAAATCTCCCATGCACTGTTTCTAACAATCGAATCATACTCTTCCACCATGGCATCTACCCATGCGGGGTCCCCACAAACCTTCCTCGAAAGTGAGATGGTTTCCATACGACACACTTGCTCATAAGAGCCATGTATCTAGTATAACATTAGATGATTGTCTCTATCTCTGCTGTGATCTGTGTCTTCCTACAATCTTCTACACCTTGGAGCCGCCGTCACCAGAGTGCGCTCCACCCTCTCCGATGGTTACACATGAGGCCCTTCCACTCCATGAAACTCCTCTTGTGGCTGATCCACATCTTGAGGCTCATCCTTAGGAACCAATAGCTCCTCATCTGCATGCAAGTGTGGCTCCCTCTCAAGTGAACACTTCATGGCTTTCTCCTCATGAAATTTGATATCCCGTCACACAACAGTCTTGCGACTGTCTAGAAAATACACACGATAGTTGTGGGGTGTATCAGTGTACCCCAAAAATATCCCAACCTCTGCATTCGGCTCCAGCTTCTTCCTGGAATCCTTTGTCACATGAATGTAAACAGGTGAACTAAAAATCCTCAAATGGGAAATATCATGCTTCTTACCAGAAAACGCCTCCTCGGGTGTACTCATGCCAAGTATCCATGAGGACAATGTTTTGCACATAAACCTAGATAAAATGCCCTGTACCCACAAGTGTATGGGAAGGCCCTATCCTGGTAAAATACCGCCTTGCAAAGACCCATTATCATTCTGTTCTTCCACTCAAGAACCCCATTCTGCTCGTGTGGGTTATGAGGTGCTTCAATTTCCTTTCGACTCCTTGCATGATTCTCCTTGAATTCGCTAGAGATGAATTCACCACCATTGTCGCTCCTAAGAGCCTTCACCTGCTTCCCCGATTCTTTCTCAACTAGTGCCTTGAACTCATAGAACTTTGAGTATGTCTCACTCTTCTTCTGCATGAAGAAGATCTAGCACTTCTGAGAAAAATCATCAACAATTATCACATAGTACCTGTGCTTTGCTGTCGAATCTATTGAGAAAAGTCCACACACGTCTGTGTGAATTCTCTCAAGGATCATCGTGGCATGACTATCCTTCTCGTGAAAGGTGGCTTTCACAAATTTTCCCAAGGTACATCCCTTGCACTGATCTGACTGCGCAATAATACCCTTAGGAAGCTCAGTATAAATCTGCTGCAGTATCTTCAAAGCTCCATGGTGAAGGTGGCCCAATCTCCTATGCCACAGCTTGCCATCATCCTGGCTCACCACTCCTTCTGCCTTGCCTGCCATTGCTATGCAACCATCTACCTGCAATTGATAAAGGTTCTTAACTCGAACCCCTATCCTCTGAGTTTCACTAGTTTCCTTACTGCGCAAGAAAGCCTTTCCCTCGCTAAAGACAACATCATATCCCTTGTCTTCTAACATGGCCACCGAGATCAGATTCTTCTTCAATCCTGGAACGTGCATCACTTCCTTCAATACGAAGGGTTTACCAGACTCCCTCTCAAAGGAAATGACACTGATACCGGTCGCACTGTATCTACCATCATCGCCCATCTCGATGTGCACTCCAAGATCTTTCTCATCCAGATCAGTAAACAAATATTTGTCTCCGGTCATATGAAAAGACGCACCACTGTCAAGAAACCACACTGAACCCATCATACTTGAGAACCAAGCATGCGATCGCTGAAAAATTAACCTCAACCGGCGAGGCTAAGGCCTCCAAAATGAGAGATAGCCCAACCCGCTATTTTTCTTCTCCAGTGGACAATTAGTGGCGTAATGTCCGTGTTGGTGACAAGAAAGCACTTCACCTTTGGACATGTCCTGCTTCTTGCCTTTCGCACCGGATTGAGAAGCATTCTTCTTGCTCTTCCCCTTCCTTGCTTTTGCAGCCAAAGCACAATTTTCTTCATTTGAGTTCTTTGATGAAGATCCATCGCGGGTACTTCGCCATATCTCCTCTTGCACAAGATCCGACCAAAGTTGCTCCCATCCTGGAAATTTCTCTCGACCATTGACAGAGTCCTGATAGGAATGCCAACTCTTTGGAAGCCCAAGGAGAGCCAAGCTCACCAAGTCCTTGTCATCAATAGTAACCCCCACACTTCCCAGCTCATCCCTGCATTGGATGAACTTCATGAGGTACTTGGGCATATTGTCACCTTTCTCCATTTTTATGTTCCCGAGTTTATCCTTGAGCGACAACTTCCTTTGGTCGCTCTTGCTTTGGAATAAGTCTGTCAATGCTTTCCACATCAAGAATGGAGAAGCCTTACCATGAAGGTTGGACATGATGTGATCCTTTACACCTTCCAACAGAATTCTTTGACACTTTGCTGTCTTCTTTTTCCATGCGTCAAGTGCGGCAGCATCGCTAGAAGCAGGTTTTGGAATTTCTGCATCTATGAATTCCTTCAACCCATTGTCATCCAACACCACCTCCATCCTGTCCTTCCATGCAATATAATTAGAGCTGCCCTCAAGGGCATACTCCAATCACAATCCGTTGAAAGACATCTCAACTTCGACACCAAGAAAACACTGCTGCAAATTCGAATTCCACCAGCACAAAACTCAACCGCTTCAATGTTTTGCAATTGCTCCAATGATAAATATTGCTCTGATACCATGTAGAAATTTGAATAACTGATATATTATTCACCGAGATTCTCCTGATCACACACTATTTTAACTTCATGCACAATACATAATCTCTTCTACCATTGATCATTAATTGCGGAAATAAAAACAATTGCATGCGCACATTAAAACCATAAACAATCACACATATGAACACAGTATTTTATGGGAAAGCTTAAAGCTGAAAACCCCCAACTATCTGTATATTATATGTCATAGAGATCATGTAATAATCATTATACAAAGCTCCTCACAAGCTCTCAGTACAATCTCCAATTGTTACACACTAATCAAGCCCGATCTAGCAAATCACATGCTCCAATCTCTGCCACCTAATAGCCTGCCTCTACTGCGCAATCATTGCTGAAGAATGGCTCTGAATGAACTCGAATTGGTCCAGCCTTGCTCACGCAATCCTCATTGGCATCTCCAATCACTGGTTGTTGCAAATCATGCAATAGTATAGTCACAACTGATAGTCACACTACTCTTTCACCTACCTCTTCACTGGTCTCCACTGAAACTGTCCATGCACTGTAGTTAACTGATGTATTCTTTAGTTGATTAATGAGTTAATAATTAGTGAATTAATTCACACCACTCTCACTAGTGTATCAATCAGTTAGACTAGATACAACTAGCTCAACTATGTTTAACTCAGTTAAACTGAACACAACTCCATCAACTAGCTCAACAACTCCACCAAACTCTGTCACATGAGTTCTAACTGAAGTATCCATGCAATAGCTCCACTTAACCCTCAGGAATAGCGTAATTCCTTCTGTCAGCTCCTGTGCCACATCTGTGCACTTAACTGAAGTGCCCCAAGAGAATAAGATAATGTTTATAGTCCAAATATTATTAAGAGCTAATAATATTCGACATATCTATTTTTAGACTGGCAATCTAAAAATAGATTCCGTCCAATATGTCTAAAAATAGAAGTCCATCTATTTTTCCAACTTGACCAACCATCCACAAATAGCATCCTGCAACTCATAGAATATGATCGACATGTCTAAAAATAGACTTGCGCCAAAAATAGCCTGCGAGCCCACTTGGTGAAGGCGACTTCTTTCCACTAAGCTCATCATCTTGTTGCAATCTCACAAAATCAACAAGCTTGAGCCCCAGGTGAAGGCCATTAGAGCTTGAGGAGAAAGCCTAGAAATTTCAAAGTTTTTCTATTTTGGTCAAGAAAATGGATAGCAGCATTGGAACTAATGGTTCTTAGTGTACCACAGGGGCACACTATCCCAAGTGGAGCCACTGTTATCACCAAAAAAATTTCAAAACATCATTTTGAAAAGGTTACAAAATTTCATGGATCAAAATAGGGTTTTAGGTGTCAATTTAGGTTTGATCAAGGGAGGTTTTAGATTTTTTATAGTTTAAAGCTCATCCTAAGGTTCAAATTAAGCCTTGTTTAAAGCTCTTTCAAGTCAAACATTCATCATTTTCCATTTGTATTTCATTTCCCAATTTTTTGTGTAAAAAATGTCCAATTAGCCGAGAAACCGCAGTTTCGTAGTGCCACCCATTGAAAAAATTTGTTTTGCGCTACGAAAGTGCTGATAGTTTCATAGTGCAAATAGAAAAAATTACACTGCAGGTGCAACGAAAGCACGATTTTGTAACTGTCTTGTCAGTTGAGTTGGAAAATGTTAGAAACTGTTGGGAAAGGGTAGGATAGTGGCATGTCGAGTCATGTAATGATGAAAATGAAGTACACACCCATGTTTGCAGTCATCATGGTCATTATAGGTTATGAATGAGGCATCATTTTAGTTATGAGAGGAGATTTAAAATTTCAAAATATTTCCTAATTAGTCATTCTCATTCCCTTTTGCCTCCATTCGAAATGTCTGAGCTCTAAGTGTCAAGCCAAACCTGTGGCTAGTTCATATAAAGGTTTTACTACACCCATATCAAATGAGGCTGATATTTTCTCAAGCGAGGCTGCTGTTACAATTATTCAAGAAAGGCTGACAGTTTTCTCTAAAGAATATGGTGGAAGAAAATAAAATACACAGAGGAAGACAGTGCCTAAGGCATGAACCCGAAGATATGAGGGCAATAACTGAAGACCCAACAATGATGGGAGCATTAAGAAGAACAGGTTGCCTATGGTTTTGTGAGAAGTTGTAGGGTTGTCACACACAGGTATCCAAGGAATTTTCTATGAATTTCAATGGAACAACCACTAAGGTTGGGATGCTAAGTGTGTCTATTACACCAGAGATCATTGCTGTTGTTATAGAGATACCAAGAGGTCAAGAAACCTGGTTCAAAGGTTTCAAATTTGATATGGAGTAGTGTAAAGAGTTCATGAAACCAGAGCACACAGACATGGATCTTAATAATGCTATCCCTAGAAGTTGCATCAAAGATAACTACTCAAAACTGCTGCTCAACATTCAGAAATATTTTATCTGTGAAGGCAGATATCACAAGGTTTATTCATATCATTTCAAACTTCTTCTACACTTCACGGGTAATATTTCACTTGATTTACCTTTTATCTGCATAGGAGTCTTGCAAAGATGGCTGATAAGGTGCAAGAAAAGTCTAAAGGGAGTGAAACATCCTTGTTTCATCATGGCTTAATGAAATTATTAATTTTAGATGAACTTCAGAAGATAGGCAGATATTGGTCATCATTCTTGTTTATAAATGGTTTTGAGTTGGAAACCCTAAATCCTATAAGAAACCCTAAAACTAAAGAAGTTCCATCACCACCACCAGCAGAACCAAGCCAACCTATGGTTGCAAAACCAAAAGCAACTGCAAGAGTGAAGCCAAGAAAGAAAATTGAGAAAGGGCCAGAGAAAATGCAAATGCTTGATACACCAACTCCCCACCTGCAAAACAGAGATCAAAGGTTGTCAAAGATGCAAAACAGAAACAAGCTGTCAGTAAACAGGGAACCAAAAGAGTAACTAGAAGCCAAGCAGTGGCATTAAAAGGAAAGATATTTGCTATAGAGGACAACCCAGTAACAAAGGGGAATCTAGAGGATATTCTTCATGCTATTGACATAAAGGAAACACACATTGTCCAAGCTGAGTTCATTGGGGAAGAGGAGCATAAGCTGAGAAAAGCCAAGTCTACAAAGAAGCTAGAGTTTGAGGGGGAAGATGCAGGCTTCATCTTTCAAGCAAGAAAGTGCTGGGTGTGGAGCCTGATTTTCATCCTGATTCAGAGATCCTTGTTTTAGCCAGATGTATACCCCTGCAACGGGGGGAACTTGTCCCCCTCGCGGGGCCCGGGGGGGGGGGTTGACCCCTCGGCTGGGGGATCCAGGGGCTAGCGGTCCCCCGGTGGGGGTTTGGGGGGAAGCGCCCCTGAAGCTAAAAATAGATGTAAAATTTCCTTGTAAAAGTATAGTAATTTCTAGTCAATCTGGGCCATTCATTAGGCAGGTGATCTGATGGTAGAAGTTATGTTTAGTTTAGGGTTTTTTTCCCTAGAAGGCAACCCCTCGCTCTATATGAGGGTATTGTATTGCAACTTTGTATTGTATGATTATTCTCAGAGCGAGAAACAGATAGGGAGATTGTGAGAGAGAACATAGGATATTACAGCGGATCGGCTGTAGATTGTGTCTCTTCATTTTGCTGGATAATAGAAAGGAAGGACTGGTTGTTCGGGGTGGACGTAGCCCAAACTGGGTGAACCACGTATATCTGTGTCTCTCTAGTTTTATGTGTTTTGTGTGCTTGTGTTTTCCGCATATTTTATGTGTTACATTGCTCTGTAATATATAATTTTCTAGCAACTAGTATCAGAGCCGAAGGTCTATTTGGCTGATAAACTCATAGGAAAGAAGGGTTCCTGGTTTGAGTGGGAGCAATGGCAGAAGATGGTAAGTTTAGGGTCGAGAAATTTAACAGCCAAAACTTCCCGCTGTGGAAGATGTAGATGGAAGATTATCTGTATCAGAAAGATCTGTACCTACCATTGAGTGGAAAAACAAAGAAGCCGACGAATATGACAGACACAGAATGGGAGAATCTCGATAGAAAGGCACTCAGAACAGTACGGTTGTGCCTCACAGCGTCGATAGCCTTCAATATTTTGAAGGAAACAACAATAGAGGGTTTGATTAAGGAATTGGTGAAACTATATGAAAAACCCTCGGCCTCAAACAAGGTATTTCTCATGAAACGTTTATTTAATATGAAGATTTCAGAAGATGGATCTGTTGCAGAACATTTAAATGATTTTAAAACAGTTACCAGTCAGTTAAGTTCTGTAGGGGTAAACTTTGATGATGAAGTTAGGGCGCTTTTATTTCTGTGCTCATTTCCAGAAAGTTGGAACGGTTTAGTTATGGCCATTAGTAACTCTGTCTCTATATCTAGTACTTTAAAGTTTGATGATGTTGTTGGTGCTATCCTTAGTGAGGAAATGCGATGGAAAAGCTCCGGTGAGACATCAGGTAATGCTTTAAGTGTAGAGTCTAGGGGAAGAAGAATGGAAAGAGGAAAGAGCTCAGGATATCACAGTAAATCAAGGAAAGGCAGATCCAAGTCCAGATCAGGGATAGTGTGCTGGAAATGCGGAAAGAAAGGACACCTAAAGAAAGACTGTAGATCTCGGAAGGGAAAAGAAGGAGATGCACAACAAGAAAACAATCATGAAGCAAATGTGGCAGGTGATGTGTTACAAGATTCTTTGATTCTTTCTTTTGAAAATGTTACTGATTCTTGGGTTGTAGATTCAGGGGCCTCATTCCATGCCACACCTGATAAGAAATATTTTCATGACTATGTTCAAGGAGATTTTGGACAAGTCCGTTTGGGTGATGATAAACCCTGTAAAATTGTTGGAATGGGTAAAGTTCTTGTAAAACAATAGAATGGAAACCAATGGCTATTAAAGGAGGTAAGGCATGTTCCAGATCTGAAGAAAAATCTGATTTCAACAGGGCAGTTAGGCGGTGAAGGTTGCGTGACAACTTTCACTAATAAAACTTGGAAGGTCACCAAAGGAGCCTTGGTAATAGAAAAAGGTGAAAAGGTTGGTACATTGTATTTATGCAATGGTATTTCTAATCTTGTTAATGATTTAACTTCCAAAGGATCAGATGCAACATTATGGCATCGTAGGCTCGGACACATGAGTGAGAAGGGGATGAAGATTCTTCACTCAAGAAATTTGTTGTCAGGTTTGAAGAGTGTTGATTTGGATTTCTGTGAGAATTGTATTTATGGAAAACAAAAGAGAGTCAAATTTCTCAGAGTTGGGAAAGAAAAGAAGAGCGAAAAATTAGAGCTTGTGCATACAGATATATGGGGACCTGCTCAGGTATCATCTCTCGGTGGCTCTCGTTATTATGTTACTTTTATTGATGATGCAACTAGAAAAACTTGGATTTATTGTATTCAGAATAAATTTGATGTATTTGATATTTTCAAGAAATGGAAAGCTTTGGTTGAGATTGAGACAGGAAAGAAGTTGAAGTGTCTCAGATTAGACAATGGAGGTGAATATTGCAGCAAAGAGTTTGATAGGTACTGTTCAGAGCATGGAATTCGTAGAGAGAAGACAGTTCCAAGAACACCACAAGAAAATGGTGTGTCAGAAAGGATGAACATAACAATCATGGAGCGTGCAAGGTGCATGAGATTGCATGCAGGATTGCCTTTACAATTTTGGGCAGATGTTGTAGATACTGTTGTTTATCTAATAAATAGAGGGCCTTCAAGTTCCTTGGATGGTGGTATTCCAGAGGAAGCATGGATAGGTAAAAAGGTAAACTACTCTTTTTTAAAGCCTTTTGGTTGTGAGGCCTTTGCCCATATTAATAAAGAAAATAGAACAAAGCTTGAGGAAAAATCAAAGAAATGTACCTTTATTGGATATGGTGTTAATGATTTTGGTTATCGCTTATATGATTATGAAAATCACAAAATCATTAGGAGCAGAGATGTAATATTCAAGGAAAAGGTATTGTATAAGAATCAGTTGCAGGAAAAGAAACAGGAAAAAGAAAACAAAGAATACACAGTTCTTGATGAGATCACAAAAAAAGTAAAGGTGCCTAAAAATAATAATAATCAAGAGCCACAACATTAGCAACCACCACAACAGCAACAGGCACCTCAAACACCTGAAAGTGGTGTTAGAAGATCTACCAGGATAAGTAGACCCCCTGAACGATACTCTCCTTCATTATATTATTTATTGTTGACTGATTCTGGTGAACCTGAATGTTATGAAGAAGTAATGCAGGTTGAAAGTAGGAAGAAGTGGGAGCTAGCCATGGAAGAAGAGATGGAATCCTTAATGCATAACCAGACTTGGGACTTAGTCAGGTTTCCTGTAGGTAAAACTACATTGCAGAATAAATGGGTTTACAGACTGAAGGAAGAAGATGGAGAAAAACAAAGGTACAAAGTTAGACATGTGGTGAAGGGGTTGCACAAAAGAAAGGTATTTATTTTGATGAAATATTTTCTCCTGTTGTTAATATGACTTCAATCAGAACTATTTTAAGTCTTGTAGCAACAGAAGATTTAAATCTTGAACAGTTAGATGTAAGGACAACATTTCTCCATGGATATTTGGAGGAAGAGATCTATATGGCGCAACCAGAAGAATATGAGGTCAAAGGGAAAGAAAAATTAGTGTGCGGGTTAAAGAAGAGCTTCTATGGCTTAAAACGGGCTCCAAGGTAGTGGTATCTAAAATTTGACAGGTTTATGTCTGAACAAGGTTATACTAGATGTCACTCTGATCATTGTGTTTATCTGAAAAAGCAAAATGATGGCAACTATATTATATTGTTATTGTATGTAGATGACATGCTTGTTCCAGGGTCTAACATGTAGGAAATAAATGTGCTAAAAAGAAAATTGGAAAATTCATTTGCAATGAAGGATTTGGGAGCTGCAAAACAAATCCTTGGTATGAGAATAAGTAGAGATAGAAAAAATCGCAAATTAACACTGTCTCAGAATGAGTATATACAAAAGGTGTTGAAAAGATTTAATATGCAGAATGCAAAACCAGTTAGTACACCTTTTTCTAGCCATTTCAAACTTAGTAAGGAGACATGCCTCAAGACCCAAGAAGAAATGGACTATATGTCTAAAGTTCCATATGCATCAACAGTTGGAAGCTTAATGTATGCAATGGTCTGCACAAGGCCTAATATTGCACATGCAGTGGGAGTTGTATGCAGGTACATGAATAATCCAAGAAAATAACATTGGATGGCAGTGAAATGGATTCTCAGATATTTGAGAGGTACCACAAATCAAGCATTATGCTTTGGTGGTTCAAACATTGCTCTACAGGGATATGTTGATGTAGATATGGCAGGTGACAGAGATAACAGGAGGAGAAATACAAGATATGTATTTATTGTAGGTGGAACAATTGTTAGTTGGGTTTCAAAAATCCAAAGTGTTGTTGCACTTTCAACAATAGAAGCAGAGTATGTTGTTGCTACAGAGGCTAGTAAAGAAATGATTTGGTTACAAAGGTTTATGGATGAATTGGGTAAGAATCATGATATGGGCACGCTATACAGTGATAGCCAAAGTGCCATTCATCTTGCAAAGAACTCAACATTTCATTCTAGGACTAAACACATACAGTTCAAGTACCATTTCATACGATCATTATTGGAAGATGGACAGTTGAAGCTGGAAAAGATACACACTAGCTAGAATCCTTCAGATATGCTAACAAAAGTTGTAACCAGGGAGAAACTGAGAATATGCTCAGTTTCAATTGGTCTTCAAGGATGACAATAAAGATGAGAAACATCCAGGTCTAAAGAGGAGTCATTGTCTAACAAATGAAGCAGTGGTGGAGTTGCTACAATCAGTCTCCAAGTGGGAGATTGTTGGGTGTGGATCCTGATTTTCATCCTGATTCAGAGATCCTTGTTTTAGCCGGATGTATACCCCAGGAAAACTGTACTCCCTTGCAGCGGTCTTGGGGGGGGGGGGGGGGGTTGCGGGGGCAACTCCCCTGTAGATAAAAATAGATGTAAAATTTCCTTGTAAAAGTATAATAATTTCTAGTCAATCTGGGCCATTCATTAGGTAGATGATCTAACGGTAGAAGTTATGTTTAGTTTAGGGTTTTTGCCCTAGAAGGCAACCCCTCACTTTGTATGAGGGTATTGTATTGCGGCTGTGTATTGTATGATTATTCTCATAGTGAGAAACAGATAGGGAGACTGTGAGAGAGAACAGAGGATATTACATCAGATCTCTTGTAGGTTGTGTCTCTTCATTTTGTCGGATAATAGAAAGGAAGGACTGGCTGTATGGGGTGGATGTAGCCCAAACTGGGTGAACCACGTATATCTATGTCTCTCTGGTTTTATGTGTTTTGTGTGCTTGTGTTATCTGCATATTTTATGTGTTGCATTGCTTTGTAATATATAATTTTCTAACAGAAAGCCTATGACTAGGCATGCTAGGAAACTGATGGAAGGAAACAAATAAGTTCAAAAACCCACTGAGACAACTAAATCTCCTAAAGAAGTTGTTGATATTTCATCACCTACAGTGAAGCATACAATCAGCAGAAGAAAGAGGGGAAAAGAGGAAATGACAGAGAAAACAGAGTTTCAGCGTCTTGAGGAGAAATTAAGGTTGGAAAACCAAGAGATTGCTATCATGAAAAAGAGAGCTAGAAAGCACAATGTTGAGAAAGTATAGTTTAAAAGGATGAAGGCAATGTGGGAAGGACAAGTTGATTCTGCTTCTGAAAACTTAAGTAATACAGAGCAATTTTTCAAATGGACAGTTCCAGCAATTAAAGAAGCTAAATTTGTCAAAAAAGTAAACACTCATATAAGAGCTACTAACAAAAGACTTAAATATTAGGTGGAAGACTTAGAGCAGTAGCTAGAGTTGATTCATGATGAGTTAAAGAGTAGAGGCATTAAAATGACAGTCATAGAAGAACCAATAGCTCAACCAAGTGTAAATGAAGAAGGAAGGCCTCAAGAAAGCCAGAATGAAGTGGATTTACAGTTCATATCATTTGTAAATACTGAAGACAGGTTATGTTTTGAGTTTTTGAGGCAAACTCGGTTTTTACTTGGAAAATTTATGAAAAAATTGCATACTCAGTAGTTTCGTAGCGCATTCAGTGTAAAAAATCAGAAAAGCACTACGAAATTGCTGTAGTTGCTTTTCTTGATTATTTTGATCAGTTTTTGAAGGGTTAAATAATGAGTCAAGAGCTGAATTTTCTATGGAAGATGTATTAAAGGGTAATTAAAACAATGTTGGAGGAAAGAGTCAAATATTTGAAGAATAAAGGTTGAAATGACAGTGCTACAAAAGGCATTACAAAACTACTGTGTTTTCGTAGCGCAGGAAATTACAACATTTTGAGAAGTGTTTAAAGTGATTTTAGACAGCTGGAGGCAAGGGAGGAGTTATGGGACATGTTAAGCCAACTTCCAACAACCAAGGACCATGAAATGAAGAATAGATGATGGTCAGAATGTTCAAAGAATGCAAAAGATTTTATGCCTACAAAACAGGGTATTGTTTCCTATTTTGGTGGAGGTCAGCAATATGGTCATGAAGAAATGAAGCCCATCATCCAGATTCGACCATGTGATGATACACTTGGAAATGATGTAAATTTAAATAGATAAGGTTGTTATAGATAGTGATAAGGAGTTTGAGTCCTTTTTGGAATAGGACTGTTAAGTAGGATATGTGTCCTTTTGTAATAAATTCCATGTTTTATGGTTCTGCAAGGTGTCAAGGGTCAGAAATTCGATGTATCTAGCCTAGAGGCAGATCATCCCATGTTGTAGATGCCTATTAAAGACCAAGAGGTCGAATTTTTCAAGGGTTGGACATTTTTGGAAAAACTGTGCTTGTTGTGAATTGACTGGTTTTTAGCTAATACAAAGATTTTCTACTTGACCAACTTGAGATTCAGAAGGAGTTTTACTGTGTTCCTATTCTATTTGCATCTCTTATATCATCTCATTGCAGTGGTGTTCATCTATATTACTCAGAATTCATCTTTTAGATGCTCTGAATTCCTATATAAATGAACTGACTGTGTTTTTACAGTTTCCTGTGTGTATATCTCATGACTAAAACTCTGATATGCCTCAACTTCCATGTTAAGTAGAATCACTGGATTACTAAATTGTTTTGACTCCATAAGCCCAATGTAGACATGCTGATGTGAGTCTCAACCTACATCTATCATATATCTTTTTATTACCTAAATAGAGTTAGCCATCTATATTTTTATCCAAATCATTAACCCTTGAGAGAGCCCTCTCAGGCTGAGGAGGCTAAGCCTCAGTCAAAATATTAGGTTTGAAATAGTTACATGAGATTGTCTAATCAAGCAGCCTATTAGGTCCAATTTGGTGATAACATAGTATGTGGCAGTAATTATCCATCTATGTTGAGTAGATGACGGTGGATGTATCTCACCGATAAAATCTAAGCCCCACTGCTGGAAGGGAGCTTCAACTGAAATGGGCTGTAATGGTAAAGGAAGGAGCTTACGTTTACCTTGGAAAAGTTGGCACTCATGACAACTCATGACCATCTTGTACAAATCTGAAAAATGTAGGCCAATAGTGACCTGCTCTCATTACTTTGTTGGCCATAGTCTTCCAGTACAAATGACCTCACAATCTCCCTTGTGGAAATCCTTCATCACTTCTTTGGATTCATCTTCTACCAAGCAATTGAGTAATACTCCTCCAAGATCCTTCCAATAGAGTGCACTATCTAGTATGTAGTATTTCGAAGCCTTAAGCTTCAAATACCTACTCTTACTCTTTGACATGCCCGGAGGAGGATTCAAATGTTGTAAAACATAAATGATATCAGCATACCGTGGAGATGATGAAAAGAGATTTGATACCTGAACAAGACTTACACTTTCTTCGTCATCAAACAGTGTTGATATGAGATTGATGTCAAGTGCATGTAGATGGGACTAAACCATGAGATTTGCTAAGCCTTGCCCTTTGATCAGCTTGGTCAGCTTGATCTCAAGGTCATACTCTAAAAGTGCTGCTATCCACCTACCTCTCCTTCCTTTTGGATCTGTTTGCATAAGTACTTCTTTAACCGCTGCATTTGGAACATATGCCAAAATATGTGAGTGCAGAATATAAACATGGAAGTCTTTGAGTGCTTTGACCAAGGCCAAGGCATATTTCTCAATTATTTTGTATCGGAGGGCTGCATCTCTTATTGTGTGACTGAAGAATGCTACTGGCAACTATGTTCCATCTTTTTTCTGCATAAGCACTACTGCCAAAGTATGCTCAGAAGCAAAAGAAAGTATAATGAAATCTAGTGAATAGTAAGGACTTGTCAACACTGGAGTAGTGGTCAAAGAAAATTTCATCGAGTTGAATGACATAAGAGAATTTTCAGACCATCTAACATCATTTTCCTTCTTCAACATGTTAGTTAACTCTCTAAGATGTTCTGCTAGGTTGGGAATGAACCTACGTAGGAAATTCATCCTATAGTTGAAGGCTTGAATTTCCTTCTTGTTCCTAGGGAAATATATTTGTTGTATTGCTTCAACTATAGTAGGATCTATCTGGATCCCATCTTTTGAGATGATGTGACCCAAAAAATTACGTTCTTCCATAGAAAATAGGCAGTTCTTAGGATTTAGGGAAATCCCAAACTTTCTACATCACTAGAACACAACTCTCAAATGGTGTAAATCCTCATCATCTGAATTTGAATAAACAGCCAGATCATCTAAATACACAACAAGGAAGACATATTTTTCATTACCAAAGGCTATGTCCATGGCACGCTGGAAAGTGGCCCCGTCATTCTTCAAACCGAACGACATCTTGGCATATATAAAGGTAACCCATGGTGTAGTGAATGTTGTCTTATCCTAATCATCTTCATGCACAAGGATCTTATTGTAGCCTGAGTAACCATCCAACAATGAAATCCTACTGGCTCCAACAACTCACTGAATTATGTGGTCCATCTTGGGCAGCGGGTAATTGTCTTTCAACAACACTTTGTTTAGATTTATGAAATCTATACATAGGCGAATTTCACCGGTCTTCTTCCGCACTGGAACCAAATTGGAGATCCAATCTGAAAATATGATTGGAAAAATGATGCTTTCCTTATAGAGCTTGTTCACCTCCTTCTAAATGGACAACAACAACTTTGGGTTTATTCTCCTGAGCTTCTGCCTAAAAAGGCTTTTGATTTGGCTTGATCAGGATTGTGTGCTAAATGATATCTTGATTGTACACCTTTAGATCTGAGTAATCCCAAGCAAACATGTCAGGAAAAATCAGTAAAAAAAACAATATATTTAGGCTTTACCTCCGATGGAAAAGACTTTGAAAGCTTGATTAACTCTGGTTGCTTCGTTGTTCCAATATTAACATATTCTACGCCCTTTTCTGTGGGGACCAAAGTAGGTTTTCTCACCACATCGTCTTGATCAAATAACTCTTCCAAAGGTATGATGCCTTTTGGAATTTTATTTTCCTTGATTTGAAGTATGTAAATCTGATCTGCCTCAATAACTTGGTCATCCTTGTCATACACTTTGTCCATAGAATAGTTCTCAAACTCACCTTCACTTTGAAGGAAATTATTCACTTGTTTATCGTCCCAAAAAACTTGCCAAAATTTCAAGTTATCTGGAATGGCAGGCTAGGTGCTTTATATGAATTTCAAAATTTTTATTTGAAAACATTGTAGATCTAAAATTACTCGCAGCAGTAGTTAATGAATCAGCCATCAAGTTTTGCAACCTTGGCACTACCTTAAGTGTATATTCTGAAAACATTCTTAAAATGTCTTGTTGCATTCCTATATTGCCTCATATTTAGGTGATTAAATTGGTACTCACCTTTGATTTGTTTAATGATCACCAGCTCTGAATCACCATAGACTACAATTCTCCTAGCTCCCAATTTTTTCAGAATTTTCAAACCGGTAATGAGCGCTTCATATTCAGCCTCATTATTCATACAATCAAATACTAGTTTTTAGGAACACAACATCACATTATTTGGGACCTTATTTTTTTATTGAAATGGGCTGCGGATCCATAAACCAATTCCAGCCCCGTCTTTGCAAACAGAACCATCAAAGTCCATGCTCCAAAGACCATCTTCTTCTTCAAGGTGCTGAAACTCTTGATTTTGATTTGACACAATTTTCTGATCTGATTCTTTATGCTGCTCTAAACTTTCATCTGCCTTAGCTGATGGTTGTTCAGATATAGTAGGCATATTCTCTTTCTATTTTTCTAACACTGT
Organism: Pinus albicaulis; assembly: GCA_034641835.2. Lineage (NCBI taxonomy): Eukaryota > Viridiplantae > Streptophyta > Pinopsida > Pinales > Pinaceae > Pinus > Pinus albicaulis. Next base: position 1,371,009,094 of record CM076572.1, on the reverse strand, counting down.
TCTAATGAAATCTGAAACTTTACGAACATCCTCTATTTCTACTAATTGACAATCAACATCATTTAATCCATAATCATTATACAATATGATGGACACTAAGTTTGTATGTACAACGTTGATAGGATGATTATTAGGCCTTTCCTTATTTGTGACCATGTATTTCATTTTAGTCTCACGGTATAGTTTTTTCATTTGACTAAAGACAAGAATAGTGGCATAGAAAAAGTCCAACTGTAGTGTACCGCTCAATTTTCCCCCACATGATCTTGACAATAGCATACCGAAACATGGTGGAATATGAGAAAATACCATGTCCATAAGGACATTTTTGGCTGGGATCTACTTTAGGGAGACAACTAGATCTTTAATTAGACCCAAACAACGGACACAACCATAATCGAAAGAATATAGATCATGATATGGGCGGGTTATGTCAAGGCCAAGCTTCTCCATGATGGCTTTGGGCATGAGGTTGTGGGAGGCCCCGGAGTCTAACATAGTGTTAAGAAGAATGCACTGATGGACTTTAAGACTTAGGTAAAATGGTGGGACCTCACTCTATTGAGATTGAACATCGATGGTGGGACCAAATATTAACTTGGGCTGATCATCCTCTACTTTAACCATGTCGGATAAGGGGTCAGATTTCAAAGTTTTAACTACATGTGTTTTGTATTTATCAATTTTGACCAATTTAGTAAGAGGAATATACACCTTTAACTTAGAAACTTCTGACTCTAAATTGAAAGGTATAGTTTTATCTACCTCTTTTATGATAACATCCCTTTTCTCAACATGATCTCTCGGTGCAACTTCTTTTCTTGGAACATCTCTTTCTTTGACAGGTGCACTTGTAGAAGGTCGATTGCTTCTTTTCTGATTCGAAGCTACAATATCTTTACCCTTATTTTGAACTTGTTTTGATGGTGCTTATTTATGCTAAATTGTCTTCTTTGTGTAGGTTTTAACCTTGTATAGAAATTATCTGCAAACGAATCTTAAAAACAAAAAACAAACAATAGCGAGAGCATAAAACATAAAACAGATATACACAGAGATTTTCCCATGGATCCCAAATCGGTATGACCAGCTTGATTTTTCATTATATTCCTTTTAATGTTACAACACATATATATGCATGCCAAAGCATAAATAAATCCCAATCCATTAACCCTGGATTAGAATATAACTGTAGTTCCCTTGACCAAATCTAAAAAATACTAGGGGCCAAAAACCATCATGCCCAAAAACCATGTGAAAGCCCATGCACAAAACGATGGGTGGGTCTGCCCACTGAAAAATAGGGTCCAAAAAATATAACACATACCCAACATTCTCCCACTTGTTGTTTTCTTTCCACAGGGGGCCACAGGAGAGCTTATTCATTAGCCCAGCTCTACAATGCCCATTGTTTCTGTTAGGTAAACTTGACTCAGGATAGAGTCAATGTTGAATAGGGTAAATAGTAGTGGTTTTGGGGCACATGGTATTGTGAACCCATGGTTTTCAGCCCATGGTATTGCATGTAATGGAGCCTATAAAAGGCTGGGAATACTTCATTGTAATGTAGGCCTGGAGGTGAGCGGTGAAAGCTCACTTGGCCGGATTGGCCAGGGTTTTGGCCAATGCTTAATGAAATTTCATTGGTTGGGTTTTGCCTAGGATTTGGGGGTTTTTCGGGATAAACATCTTTGTTTATGTTTATGATTTATTGCTGGTTATTTTATGGTTTTTGTTCCTCTCGGTAAATTTATTATTTCTGTGGTAAATTCTAACAAATGGTATCAGAGCCATCGAATTTCACTGCGCTAGGAGAGAAAAGTATGTCAAAATTAGAGAGGATATGTGCACGTGGATTAATTAATTGATGAACCATGTATCTGAAGAGAACTCATAGAGGACTTGCGGTTATAGAGGCTGGTGACCCATGTAATCTGGTAGATGGGTTCTTTTTATATGGACATTGATTTCATATGTACAAAGATAGTAACAATGAAACAAAAAAAATTATTATTATTATAATGGAGTTAATTTATTACATGTAAATGGGCATACTGCTGTAAGACCTGGTATGGCTTGCGTACCCCTGGGTAATCACTGGTAAAGTCTGGGTTAGATATAGGTGATAGGGGGGATGTCAAGTTAACAATTACCTGGGTAAAAAAAAAAAAATTGAGGGGGGAAGAGCTAGAGTGAGCAGGGTTGTCTCACTTAGCAATTTTGGCTGGATTTAGTCAAGAAACCCCGAGTCAAGTTTAAGGGGGGAATTGTTAGGCAAACTTGAATCAGAATAGATTCAGTGTTGACTAGGGTAATTAGTAGTGGTTTTGGGGCACAAGGTATTTTGCACCCATGGTTTTCAGCCCATGGTATTACATGTAATGGAGCCTATAAAAGGCTAGGAATACTTCATTGTAATGTAGACCTGGAGGTAAGTGGTGAAGGCTCACTTGGCCGGATTGGCCAGGGTTTTGGCAAATGCTTAATGAAATTTCATTGGTTGGGTTTTTCCCAGGATTTGGGGGTTTTCCTGGATAAACATCTTTGTTTATGTTTATGATTTGTTGCTGGCTATTTTATTATTTTCGTTCTTCTCGGTAAATTTTTTATTTCTCCAGTAAATTCTAACAGTTTCTCTACACCAAGAGAACTTTTGAGTGCTCACAGGCTTCATCAATGCATTTGCAACATTCTTTAAAGTGTCCACCTTTACCAGCAACACCCTTTTAGCCTCAACCATATCTCTCATAAAGTGATATTGAACATCAATGTGCTTTGTCTTTGAATGATAAGCAGGGTTCTTAGCCAAGAAAATTTCACTTTGGCTATCACAGTCTATCCTTATAGCTTGCTACACCAAACCCATACTTGAATACAATCTCTACAACCAAACTGCTTCCTTGCTTGCATGAGTGGATGCCATTTATTCAACCTCTGTAGTTGAAAGATCAACTACATAATATCTTTTACTCATCCAACTAACTGCACTCAGCGGTTTTCATTGATGTCAACCCAAGCAGCACCAGGGGCTAACCCAATAGTGCATGGGAATTTTGACCTACCAAATTAATATATTCTGGGTCAATAATGCTTTTGATGGTTTCTATTTGTCGAGATGTTTATGTTATATGGCACGCCATGTAATTCTTCACAGTTTAAGAGATATTCATGTTTGAAGTTTGTACCCCAGTTAGTGGGCTAAAACCCCATGGGGTTGGGGCATGGGTCATTGAAAAGTCATAATTAATATTTTTTAAGCTCCTAAAATCCCTCCCACGTTCACTTGTTGAAGCCCCTCTCAACTTAAGCATTCATATAAATTGTAATCTTCAATTCCTCCTTATGCAAGGGATTTCGCAATTTGAAACAGGTCATCTTGGAATTTTCGCTCTAAAATTTCTTCTACGAAGGTTCAGAAGCTGAAATTTTTATGAGGTGAAGCCGAAATCTTGAGGAAGCTGTAGTAAAAATTTCAGATCAAGGTGCACAATAGTTTTGGAGATATGATCTGTGGAAGTCAGGGTTTTTGCAGGCTCCTGAAATTCATCTCAAAGAAGTGACCTTGGTAAAATCGTCAGAACTCTCTCCCTGAGTATCGGATTGGAATTCTGTAAAAAATTGAAGATAGTGCACAGTCTGTAATTTTTTCTCTATAAATTTCAAAGCCAAATGAAGAAACAGTGACATGTGGCACACCGTAAAAGTTCGCTCTGCTGAAACAGTCCATAATTAGGGAATTGTGAGAAATTGGGTATAAATATCTCTTGAAGAATCCAAATTGGGTCAGACCTGTGGCATTGGAAAGACGACTCCGAGGAATACTACAGGACCGAAAATCAGATATTGAGGATCTGAAATAACAGAGATACACTAGATTCAATATCGAGCTCCTAGAAGGCAGGAAAAAGCTAGATCATGTGTTGTCAAGGATTGCAAAGCCTTTAATTTCTACGTAGAAAAGCAAAGAAAACAGGGGTAGCAGAGGGTAGCATGAAAAGAGTAGCAAAAAAGGTGCATAACAACAACAAGAAGTTCATCACATGAAGGCTTCAAGTGGGAAGCACTGCATACAATCATTGTAAAGGTATCATTGTACTAAGTCATTGTAAATACTTTATTGTACAAATTGTACGAGTGTCTATCTGCCAAGAGTTGAAGAGGCGTTGTTGGGAGGTCTAGGATCATCATTAGGTGGTTGTGTCAAAGTTTGGGTTATGGTCTAGTATATCTTATTCTTCTGCATCATTCTATATCATTGTAAAGTGGACCATCTTCCCTGGTACGGGAGTCCATTTTTATTTTATTCTTTTATAGGGTGGTAGGGTGGTGCTAGGGTGAGTTGTAGCTCATTGGGTGTTGGGACATCCGTTCAGTTGACTACTGAAGAATCTTGGGCATTGTAGCATCCATATAATGGGAGTTGGAGAAGAATGTTTTTCTAGATTCTAGGAAGTTGGAGCTTTATTTTCAATTGGAGTTGATACTAAAGAATTATTAGAAAAGCAATAGGTGGTTTTTGTCCCGAAGTGGGTTTCCACCTTAAAAAACAATGTGCATCTATGTTCCTCTTGTTTGCTGCTATCATTATACAAACATTGATAATAATTGAAGATTAACTAATGCTCTAATTGCAAGGAATATTGATTCACCCCCCCTCTCGCATTTCAACAATTGGTATTGCAGGTTGGTTCCTTCAATGCTAGCCGCCTAACATTTGGAAGGAGGTCATGGAGCATACCAAGAATGGTGCTACCTCTATTCAATGAAAATAATTATGCAACTTCCGGAAAGGAAGAATGGAGGTCTATCTCTCTTGGCAATAGGTTACGAAGTATGGGACACTGTTCAAAATGGATTTACATCAACTGCGGATGAACAAGGTAAGAAGAATTTGCTAAATGATGCAAAAGCAAAGAATATTATTATTAGTGGACCCATTGAATCTGCTTATCATAAGGTGTTGGGTTGTAAAACTGCCAAAAATGTATGGGACAAGCTTGAGAATATATATGCAGGTGACTCAAAGGTCAAAGAAGCAAAGCTTCAAATCTATAGAGCAAAATTTGAGCAACTCGAATGAAAGAAGATTGCAACATTGCCGCATACTTCCATTGATGAAAAAACCAATACTCTAGAAGGATCGGGAGAGCCGCTTAACGAAGACTATTATACAGAAGATTCTTAGAACGTTACCAGGGAGATTCAACCCAAAGGTATCGGTCTTAGAATACAGTGCAAATCTGGACAAACTCAGCAAGGAAGAATTACATGGAGTTCTCATAGCATATGAAATGAGACTCGATGAAGAAAAGGTTACTTCAAATATAGAAACTGCGTTCATTGCATCTAAGCAAACCAGCAAGGACAAATAACCTTCAATTTAAATGGCATGCACCTGCAAGTGTGAAGAAAACAGAGATGATGGAGAAGGTATTTCAGATGAAGAATATGCTTACTTTACAAGAAAACTAAAACTTGGTAAGGGAAAATTCAAAGGTAAACTTCCATTGATAAGTTTCGATTGTGGTGAGGTTGGGCATTTCGTAGCAAAATGTCCGAACAAAAGTGATGGCAACTTAAAAGGAAAAAAAGGCTTTAAGAAATTAAACAAGCAAGGCAAAAAGAAAGGATCCAAAAGGAACTTTCTCTCTAAAAAAGATAGCTCATTATTTGATGAAGAAAGTGACAGCAAAGAAGAAGCCAATGAGAAATTATTGTTTATGGCCAAGCATAATAAACAAGAAGTATCAAACAATGAAGAAGAAGGGCTGAACAAAGAAGAATTTTATGAGGAGGCAATCAAGCTTATAAAAGAGCTCAATGCTGAGAAGATCCATTCCAATACTCTTGAAGAACAAGTTAAACGTCTCAAAATTGAGGTTCAATAACACAAATGTATTGAAGAGTCACTTCAAAAGAAGTTGGACAAAAAGCAACCAAGAAAGGGAAGCATTAGAAGGCGAAGTAGTCTCGCTGTGTAAGGAAGTGAAGAAGGGAAAAACTGTCCAAAACTATGCCAAAAGCTCAAGGGCATTGGAAGAACTCATCAACAATCAACGATCTTACAATGATAGAACTGGCCTCGATTACAAAGAAGAAGAAGCAGGACCTTCTACAACAAAATACAATGAACCTATGAGATCTAACATACATGTAGTCTTCATTGGACAAGATTTGCAAGCACATCTTTGGAAGACGATTCCTCGACGAATATTTTCATCCAGGTACCAACATAATTTTCATGGCTATTGTTATTCATGTGGAAAATTTGGTCATAAAGTTGTAGAATGTCGCAGGTACCCTATGAACCAATACAATTCCAAGAGATTCTTCAAATATGAACCTCCCAGGGCTCAACGAAACATCAATAGATTTGAAAATTTAAGAAATAATTTGGAATGTTACAAATGTCAGAACTTTGGACACATAGCCAGAGACTGCAGACTTGAACATCCTCCAGAAGAATATTCGAAGCCACAGAATGAACAAACATGGAAGAAGAAGAAGACTAATAATTGTGCTCTTACTCTCAAGGCTCAAAAAAGGAAAGATGTGTGGTATGTTGATAGCGATTGCTCAACGCATATGACCGGAGATAGAAGGAAATGGAAATTCGAAAGTATATGAAGGATGGAACCCTATCCTTTGGAAATGATGGATCTTCAAATGTTAAATGTGTACCGGGCTACCTTGGAAGAAGAGATGTTATAGCCAAGAATGTTCTATTGGTTGAAAACATGAATCACAATCTGCTCAGTGTTGGACAAATGTGTGATCAAGGACACACAATGCTATTCAACTCCACAAAATGTGAAATCAAGAAAGGCAGGTATGGTAAAATTGTGGCTACAGCAAGTTGAGCTCCAAATGACATATATGTTTTGGATGAAGTAAGTAAAGCATGTCTACTAGCTAAAGAAGATGAAAGCTGGTTATGGCACAAACGAATGGGTCACATAAACTTTGAAAATCTTATCAGGATAAGAAAAAAGGAAGCAGAATGAAAAATGTCGAAAATATCAAAACCTTCCAACACACTATGTGAGGCATGTCAACATGGCTAGCAGACAAAAGTCCAATTTAAAACAAAAGAAAACTTTGCATCACATCCATTGGAATTGATACATACTGATCTATGTGGTCCTGTGAGAACAAAAGGCTTAGAAAAAGAATTATATTTCATGTTAATGATATATGACTATACCAGGATGACAACCGTCAATTTCCTAAAGAAAAAGCCTGAAGCATTTGAGTGCTTTAAGATCTACAAGGAGTTGGTTGAAAATGAAACTGGTTTGAAAATAAAGTGTTTAAGATCAGATAATGGTGGAGAATTCACTTCCAAATTATTTCAGCAACACTGTGATGAAAATGGAATAAAAATGAAATTTTCAACAGGACGAACACCTCAGAAAAATGGAGTTGTTGAGAGAAAGAATAGAACTGTACAGGAAATGGGTAGAAAAATGTTGAAGGAATCAAAATTGGATGAAAACTTTTGGTTCAAGCAATTGATATATAAAACATTCATTATCAACCAAAGTCTTCTCGTAAATAATGCAACAAGACTCCATATGAATTATGGAAAGGAAAACCACTAATGTAAATATTTAGAATCTTTGGAAGCAAATGTTATATCAAAAGAGAAGATCAAAAATTGGGTAAGTTTGAATCACGGTTGGATGAAGGTATCTTTGTTGGTTACTCACGCAAAAGAAAGGCCTATAAATGCTATAATCTAAGAATAAAATAGATAGTGGAGAGCATAAATGTTACATTTGACGAAGATGATGCAATAGCGAGAATAGGAGGAGGATTTAGAATCTTTGAAACGTGAGACAAAGGTCGAAAAGACACGTATAAAATTGTAGAAGAAGCAACTATCAACGAGGAATAAGTAAACAATGATCATCAAGATATACCGAAAAAAAAGAAGCTCCTCCAAGGAGAACAAAAGAGAGTGGATTCAAAAGAACCATCCATCAAATCAAATCATTGGTGACATAAATGAAGGTCAACAACTTCATTCATCACAACAAGCTCACATTGCTTTTCTAGCAACCTTTGAGCCTAGTAGTTTTGAGGAAGCCAACCAGAATAAAAATTGGGTTGCAGCTATGAATGAAGAATTGGATCAAATCGAGAAGAATAACACCTAGGAATTAGTTCCACGACCAAAAGATAAAAATTTCATTGGGAATAAATGGGTGTTCGGGAACAAATTGAATGAATATGGACAGGTTACCAGAAACAAAGCAAGATTGGTTTGCAAAGGCTATGCACAAGTAGAAGGAATTGATTTCGATGAAAAATTTGCACAAGTTGCCAGAATGGAAGCCATCCGAATGTTTCTCGCCTATGCATGTTCAAGAAAATTAAAGTCTACCAAATGGATTTTAAGTTATCATTTATGAATGGAGAATTAGAAGAAGAAGTTTACATCAAACAACCTGAAGGTTTTCTAGTATCAAAAAAAGAAGACTATGTTTGCAAGATAAAGAAGGCTCTATATGGTCTCAAGCAGGCTCTAGAGCATGGTATGCTCATCTTGATGGATATCTATGTCAACAAGCATTCAAGAAAGGTACCGTTGATAGCAATATTTATGTACAAATAGATAAAGATAATTTAACAATTGTTGAGGTATATGTGGATGAGATAATATTTGGTAGCAATGATGATTGACTAAGTAAGAACTTTTCTAAAAGGATGAAAAGTGAGTTCAAGATGTATTTACTTGGTGAGATGACATACTTCCTAGGGCTTCAAATATCTCAGCAAGAGAAAGGAATATTTATATGTTAAGCCAAGTACATCAAGGAAATGCTCAAGAAATTCAAAATGGAAGATTGCAAACCTGTCCTTACTCTAATGGTAATAGGTTGCAAATTGAGCATAGACGACTCATCTAAGGATGTGGATTAGAAGTTGTACGTATCTATGATTGGTAGTCTTCAGAAAATACCTCTCGCCAAATGTTATGCGCTGGACAAGTAGCAAGATTCCAAGCAGCACCAAAAGAATCACATATTATTTCCATCAAAAGAATTCTTCGATATCTAAAGGGCACATAAGAATATGGCTTGTGGTATACCAAGGGTAACAATCTCATTATTCAAGCCTTTACAGATGCAGATTGGGTAGGAAGCGTTGATGATCCTAAGAGTACTAGTGGAGCAGAATTTTATCTAGGTGGTTGTCTCGTATCATGGTTGAGAAAAAAGAAAACTTCAATCTCATTATCTACAGTGGAAGCAGAATACATTGCAACAGCATCATGTTGTACTCAAGTCCTTTGGATGAAACAAAATTTGCAAGATATTCAAGTAAAATTTAGTGAGCCTATTCCCATATTTTGTGACAACACTAGTGCCATCAGCTTCTCTAAGAATCCTATCATGCATTCAAAAACAAAACACATTCTGATCAAATATCATTTTGTTAGAGAACAAGTTGCTGAAAGAATATCAAACTTGAGTATGTTTGTACAAAAGAACAAATTGTTGATATCTTCACTAAACCTTTACCTCGTGAAGCATTTGAATATCTTCGTCAAAAGCTTGGGATACTCCCAAGTTCTCATTATATTACAGGTTTGCAGGATGGTTGTGTGTCAGCGGGAGTGGAAGTGTGTACAAGTCCATAGGATGGTTGTGTTTCAGGGGGAGTTACCCTTTGCCATTAATTTCAAAGGGGGAGAGAATTTTTTAGGAATAGGTGTCATGATCGCAGGGGGAGTACCTGTGTTGCCATCAATGCCAAAGGGGGAGATTGTTGATCAGCAGTTGTCATTGATGTCAACCCAAGCAGCACCAGGGGCTAACCCAATATTGCATGGGAATTTTGAACTACCAAATTAATATATTCTGGGTCAATAATTATTTTTATGGTTTCTACTTGTCGAGATGTTTCCGTTGATATATGCACACGTTGCGACTCTTCACGGTTTGAGAGATATTCATGTTTGAAGTTTGTAACCCCAGTTAATGGGCTAAAACCCCATGGGGTTGGGGCATGGGTCATTGAAAAGTAATAATTAATATTTTTTATTCTCCTAAAATCCCTCCCACGTTCACTTGTTGAAGCCCCTCTCAAATTAAGCATTCATATAAATTGTGATCTTCATTTCCTCCTTATGCAAGGGATTCGACGATCTGAAACAGGTAATTGTGGAATTTTCTCTCTAAATTTTTTTCTACGAAGGTTCAGAAGCTGAAATTTTTATGAGGCAAAGCTAAAATCCTGAGGAAGCTGCTATAAAAATGTCAGATCAAGGTGTGCAATATGTTTGGAGACATGATCCGTGGAAGTCAGGTTTTTGCAAGCTCCAAAAATTCATCTCAAAAAAGTGACCTTGGTAAAATCGTCATAACTCGAGTATCGGATTGGAATTCCATAAAAGTGGTAGATAGTGCACACAAGCCTCCGTACTTTTTCTCTATCAACTTTAGAGGCAAATGAAGAAATGTTGACACCATCGATTCCATACAAGTGTATTTTCCTCGAAATGTACTCATATAATTAGTTATCATGAGAGTTTGGGTATAAATCTCTCTTGAAGAATCCAAATTGGGTTAGACCTGTGGCATTGGAAAGAGGACTCAGAGGACTACTACAGGACTGAAAATCATATATTGAGGATCTCAAATAACAGAGATACACCAGATTCGATATCGAGCTCCTAGAAGGCAAGAAAAAGATCGATCATGTGTTGTCAAGGGTTGCAAAGGACCAGACTTTCTACGGTAGAAAAGCAAAGCAAGGTGCAGCATAGGGTAGCATGAAAAGAGAAGCAACCAAGGTGCATAACAGCAGCAAGAAGTTCATCATATGAAGTCTTCAAGTGGGCAGCATTGCATACAATCATTGTAAAGGTATCATTGTACTTAGTCATTGTAACAACATTATTGTACAAATTATACTAGTGTCTATCTGCCAAGGGTTGAAGAGGAGGTGTTGGGAGGTCTAGGATCATCAATAGGTGGTAGTGTCAAAGTTGGGGTTATGGTATAGTATATCTTCTTCAACCATGGCCTCCTTCCAGAGTTTTCCATCCTCTGAATCTACTGCCTCCCTGAAAGTTCTGGGATCATCATCACTTATAGTTAAAGCAAAATTTGAACAGAAAGCATATGGACTATACCTTTCTAGTTGTCTCCTTTCTCGAACTGATCTTCTCACAGCTGGAATTTGTGGCTCTTCCTCTTCTGAGTCTTCTTCTATTGTAGAGTCTGATTCATCCTCCTTTCGCTCAAACTCTATATTCTCAGGTTCCTTTGGTAGGAATTCATGTTTAACAATATATTTCACCTCTCTAAACACCACATCACAATTGTACACAACCTTCCTTATTTTCGGGTTCCAAAGCTTGTAACCCTTTAAACCATCATTATATCCAATAAAGATGCACCTTTCGATTTATTATCCAACTTGGTCCTTTCCTATGGAACATGTACATATGCATCACATCCAAATACCCTCAGATGTGAAAGAGAGGGTTTATTACCATTCCATACCTCATGTGGAGTCTTATCCTCCAATGTTGATGAAGGTGGTCTGCTAACCAAGTAACATGCAGTCTCCACTGCCTCTGCCCAGAATTCTTGTCCTAACCCGGTACCACTGAGCATGCTTCTTGCCTTTTCCATTAGCGTTTTATTCATTCTTTCTACAACTCCATTTTTTTTAGATGTGTATGGAGTATTCTTCTACCGTGATATACCACACTTCTTACTTAACTCTTCAAATTCCTTCTTGCAGAACTCCCCACCATTATTTGTCCTCAGCACCTTTATCTTCTTCTCTGTCTGGTTTTCCACCAAAGCCTTAAATTCTTTAAATCTTTCAAAGACTTTAGATTTCTTCTCAAGAAATATATCCATGTATTCCTTGAGAAGTCATCTATGAATGAAACATAGTACACAGACTTACCTAGTGATGGAACCGATACAGGTCCAAACACATCACTGTGCACAAGCTCTAATATCTTGTTCACCCTCTTAGCACCAGAAGGAAAACTCACCTGATTCTGCTTCCCATATACAACATGTTCACAGAAATCGAAATCTAGAGAGCTATTAGACATACCTTCTACCATACCATTTCCATGTAGTATCCGAAGGCCCTTCTCTGCAATATGTCCAAGCCTTTGATGCCATAGCATGGTCTTTTCTCCAGAGACTGCTAGGCTTTCCGCTCCACTTTCGGGAACCACAGAACTGTTGCACCCTACAATAACAGTGTTGCCCTGAAGCTTGTACAGAGTTCCAATCCGCACTCCCCGCATTAATACCAGTGCTCCCTAAACCATCTTATAGGTATCTTTCTCGAACAATGTTTTTACACCTGCATCATCAATCTTGCTTACAGAAATCATATTTTTGGCCAATGCAGGAATGTGCAGAACACCAGGAAGTGTTCTAATCCTTCCACCTTGCAGCTTCAGCTTGACTTTTCCACGTCTGATGATTGTGGCCTTCCTATCATCACCTAAGAAGACATCACCGCCATCATATTTCTCATGCTTGCAGAACCACTCCCTATGGGGAGAAAGTGAAAGGGGATGAACCCGAGTCAATCAACCATGACTCATGATCTACATCCGCATTTGAAGAAGAAGTTAAATACACATCCCCACCTTCATCCGAGGTGGTTTTTGCTCTCCTCGGGCAGTATGAGCATCATCGTATCCCTTTCCTTTCTCAGAGCTTTAGATCCGTAGTCCATTTTGTAGTGCCCTTCCTTTCCACATTTCCAGCACACCTTTACAAACTTTCCAGGAGATTTAGATCTCCCACTCGAAACCTTATTCTTGTTTCTATTCGGGACCTTCCTCGTACACATAAGGCATCTCCATTCTAACCCTCCATCTTTCTCCGTCTCATTTCCTTCGACAGTAAGGCCGAGACAATGTCATCAAAATTAAAGGTAGTTGTATTGCTACCTATTGTAATAACCAGACTGTCCCACGAGTCTGGTAGAGAACACAACAACCGATTCACTCATCTTCATCTAAGATTTTAATATCAACAAAGACATTGTTCGACTTAATTTTGACAAGATGAAGGTATTCGTATACCACACGAAGTCTCCATCCTTCATCCTCAGGTTATACAAATTTTTCCGCAAGAACAATTTATTCACCAAAGATTTAGATTGGTACAAAGTCCCAATTTTTTCCCACAAATTCTTCGTTGTAGCTTCCCAGATACATTCAACAATACTGAATCTGAGACACACAACCGTATTGTGCTCTTTGCCTTCCGATCCAACTTTTTCCAGTCTTCATCTGACATTGTCGTTGGTTTATTACCTAGATCTACCACGATCCACTGGTCTTTATCCACCAGTAGATCCTCCATCTTGAGCTTCCACAACTCAAAACTCTAACCATTAAATTTATCAATCTCTATCTTTCCACTGCTCGCCATCTTCTTTCACCGCAAGAATCGATCCCGCAGATCTCCCACTGAATAGGGTCTACCACAGGCCTGAGAAAAAACCCCTCAGTAGCAAAGGCGTCCCATTAAAGTCAAAACAACTTCGATACCAGATGTAGGATTTAACCCTGTACATAAATTATCTGCAAATGAATATTAAAACTAGAAAATAAACAATAGCGATAACATAAAACATAAAACAGATATACACAGAGATTTTCCCCTGGATCCCAAATTGGGACCACCAACTTAATTTTTAATTATATTCATTAGAGTGTTACAACACATATATCTACATTCTGAAGCATACATAAACCCCAATCCATTAACCCTGGATTAGAACATAACCGTATTTCCGTTGGCCAGATCTACAAAATACCAGTGTCCGAAAACCATCATGCCCCAAAACCATGTGCAAATCCATGCACAAAACCATGGGTGGGTCCGCCCATCGAAAAATAGGGTCCAAAAATATTTACCCGAGGCGCTGCCCCAGACACCGAACAGGGGGGGCTGCTACCCCTCCTGCTGCGCCCGTCATAACGTACAAGGGGGGCTATCGCCCCCTCGCACGTGACTAGTCATGGAAAGAATATAACACATACCCAACACTTCAGAGGTGGATTTATCGGAACATCTTGACTCCTCAAGGAGTACTACATTTGCTGGGAAATCAATGCATTTAGGTACCTTCTTTGATATTCATCATATTCTACTTCTAACTCATGATCATTCGCCATTATGAAATTTTGTCATTAGGTGAACTTGTTTTTTCCACATATTCTTCATCCTTGGTGAGAAATATGGGCTGACCATCAGCTATGAAAAGAAGGTTCTCCTCTACTGTTGGTTCTTCCTCTTCATCACTCTGAGCATACTTTTTTTGAAGTGGTGTTCTGATTTGCTGCTGCTGAAGTGTTTTAGGAGCTTTTTTCTCTCTCTACTTTATCAGGAACTAAGGTTGTTGTTGGCCTCGAAAGTTCAGATTTTTGATTTGTGGTTTAGTCTGTATATCTAAAATAGACATCCTATCGACCATTCTCTCCATGGTTTTAAGCAAGGCATCAAATTTAGTGTCTGATGAAGTGGAATATTCCTCTTTGATAGTTACTTTGCGTTTAGTTTTAAGTTTGGACTTTTTAATCAAAATATTAGCCTCAACACTCACTGAATTTTTGATCATTTCTTCAAGGGTTGTGGGGTTTCTTTCTCATAATGAGTAGGCCATATCTGGGCCAAAAGCGTCGAGATAACGCAAAAGGGCTAAACCAATAGGTGGTTTCATTTCATTTGGGATGGAATTATAGATTTTGAGGTATCGGGAATTGTAATCAGGCACTAATACATTGGGATTGAGTTTCAAGGAACCATATTCAACAAGGATTTGTAAAGGGTTTTTCTTCTCATCCCACATAGCTAAGAAAGCATCAATTAATTCAGTAGGAGTCCTAATAGAATTGGTTGCTAGGGCATGAAACTAAACTTTGACTTCACCTGAAAAAATTTGTGAGATGATTCGCTTGTTGGGATCATTTGCATCTAACTCCTCGAGATCTATGAAGGTAGTGATTTTAGCCTTGTGCTGATGGGTAGTGATTTCAGAGTTTTCATTGAAGAGGGGAAGCCTCTGACCATATCCTTGAGGTAGATCAACAATATTAACAGGGAGAACCAAAGGTCCAAAATGAGCCACAATTCCTGTTGAATGTGGTGGAGGGGATGGAACGAAGGATGGATTGGTCTGAGGAGGTCCTTGAGGGGGAATCTGAGATGATGATGGGATGGATGATGAAATAGTGACTATTTGGGAAATTTCGGGAATATGAAGGGTTTCTTGTTGGTATTGAATATAGGCTTTTTCAGCAGTGTAACCTAGGGTATTGGCTAAATTTTCTAGCTTGTAATATTGTCTCTAAATTTTAACATCAGTCTCGTTTTCAGCTTCAATTAATGATAGATTTAACTTTAATCTCCAAGATTTGGGTAATATTGTATTCAAATCAATCATGGATTTGGTTCTAAACAATGATAACTAAAATTTGGTATCAAATACTAAATTTTGTAGGGCTACCAAATCAAAAGGTAATGAGAAAGACCTTACCAAATTTTTAGGAGGAGATTTTGAAGAACTTGAAGTTGGCTGAGATCTTTGCCTCCTTAGGATTCTTTCAAGATCTTCGACGAGAGATAATGTACCTGGATCAGGATTAGACCTGGTATTCCTTCTTCGAGAAACCAAATATGCTTTTAAGGAACTGCAATTATGAAATCAACCTTATGAAACTCGATCCCATCATCCAAAGAATCAGTTTCCGATGGATCTTTGTTGTACACCCAGGGAAAAGTTTGTCTCTTCGTTCCCTGACAACGACGCTAAGATTTTATTACTCCGCTATATTCTATAGGTTGAGGAAAGAATCCCAACAGAGGTAAACATAAACCAAGATTTTGACTTGATAGCTAGCCCTACTAGAGAGGGCTCTCTCCAAAAGGGTCATAGCTAGGAGGGCTCGAGAAATTAGGGTTTTTAGGCTAGGTATAGAGTGCAGGGTGTTGTTTTGATTTTTATTTGGTTGGGGAAATCACTGGATGAAGGAATTAGGTCAAGGAAATCTAGGTCAAGGAAAATGAGTTAGGGTTGCACGGATAAATGGGGCAAGGTAGGTACAATGCTTATCACTTGAAGAGAATTTTTATGGAATGGTGTTGAAACTACAAGAAGGCTAAGAAAATCATAATAGATGTATTTTTATTAGAAAAAATAAGATGAACAAAATATGACCAGTTACCCAAAACAGAGTATGTGCAAACATGTATTCTGATTATCTAACTTGTAAAATATCATAATATAGAAATGAAAGTGAAAATGAACACAATAATTTCAAAAATATGGTACTGAAGAATAAAATATGATAGACATTCAATACCACAATTATCCCATAAATGTAGTTGCAACTCCTCTTTATTAGCTTGCCAAACTGAGTACAAAGTTTCCTTCGGATCAACTAGCAAAAAAAAAACTGATTCCAACCCTTGTCTATTCTGAAGAAAGGGACTAAATAGAAATGAAAACAACATTCAATCATCCTTAGGGGTCGAATCCATGAGGTGAGGAATATATTACACAAAAATCTGAACTGATAGCTAAAGTATAGGATGGTCCAAGTGACTCATTCCTAACTTAAGTGAACTGATTCATTACACCTCATTTGTTTGATTTACCTAATGTATTTACCCTAGGTACTAGTAAAAACATGATAATTACATTTTTTTTCATCATTTCCATAGGTAAAATCATCATTTCTAAAGATAAAAATCAAAACGGGAGTGAAACTCAGAAAATTTCAGAAGACTGCCAAATGCGCCATCTCCTTGTCAAACGCGCCCTCTTTGTTCAAGGATGCTTTTGGGTGCCTTCCCGATGTCCATATTTGCTCCAAGATGGCTTTATGGAAAGCCCTTCAAGTATAATTTCTATACATGCCCTCACTTTGCAAAAGGAAGCTCATTTTCCCTGTCAAAAACTCATTTTCCCAAGACTAGTAAACGTGCAGCACCAAGGCCAAAAATAAGGCAGAAACATGGTTTTTTGGTGTTTTTTTTCCCTTTTCATTGACCATTTTGCCTCCAAATGCTTATAAAATGTATAGGGTGCATTTCATCACCATTCTAAATTCAATGGCGGTGACCATTTTCTCATTGGATGACCCAAAAAATAATGCAACACCCTAGGTATTGCGCGTTTGACATTTTTGGTGTGCTGAAAATGTCCCTAAAAACACATAAATTTATAAACTTGAAAGTTTTTCCAAAAACTTGTAAAAATTGGTGGGATTATTTCTGATCATGTGTTTAAGGCATGGAGTGTTACCTCGGTAAGTATGTCTAGCCTCTTTTTCTCCTCTTGCTTGGTCAAGGCTTGAATTTTTGCATTAGCTCGTTTGAGCTTGGCCCTTGAAATTTTGTTCCTCATGGCATAATGCTTTTCCATCCTTCTTTGAATATCATTATCCTTTTGGGCCTTGGTCAAGAGCTTATCTAAGTGTTTTTTGGCTCTATCAAGCCATGTTTCCCTGTTCTCATTGATTTTTATGGCAAGCTGCTCATTTAGGGTTAGCTGGTCAACTAGCTCAGCTTCCCTTTGTCTCTCTAGGGCTAGAGCTCTTTTTAGCCCTCTAATCCTAGGTCTTTGTCTTGGAGGCTGGTCCTCCTCATCATCAGGTTCACCATACTTCTCTAGTGTCTCTTAAATCAAGGCTTTAGCCTTCTCTGCCTCTCTTTGTGCTTTGATGCATTTTGTTTCATCAATGGAGTGTTTGGTCTTCAAATGCTGGTTCTCTTGCTTGAGAAAGTTAATGACAAACTTGGACCTTTCAAGATTAGCCTGAAGGTATCTAATCTTGTCTTCCTTCTCTTGGATAATAAATGAAGGATTGTCATCATCAATTATGTCCAAGTTTACAAGTTCAAAATCTGCCTCTTTCTCATGGAGGCCTTTCTCTTCACGTATGTCCACCTCTGCCATTTCTTCCTTGCCTTTGTGTACTTGATTTTTGGTGAAGAAGGCAGGGCCCCTCCCACAATTTGTGGGGCAAACACCTGCCTGTGGCCTCTCTGATAGGTATGTGCCAATGTGCCCAAATCAGCCCTCTTAGGCTTGCTAATTTCACCTCTTCTAGGTGACCCAATCTCAATGTGAAATGGAGATGATGATGGTGAGGTGGGTGAAGGAGACTGATCTGGTGATGATGTATGAACTGTAGGCTAAGATGGAGGAATGGATGTGGATGAATGAGATGATGAAGGTGAATCTTGGCCATGCTCAATAGGTGGGACAATGAAAATATCATTGGATATGAAGGTGTCCCATGCAATGTTTAATTGATCAAGGTGATGGAGGACCATTATCTTGATGAGGGAGTGGTGAAAGACACTTTGCATTTGATGATCATAATCTCTCTTTTGGGCAATAAATTCCATCTTTTCAATGCTCTGGTAGAGATAGTAAGGTATATTAAGCATTTTGACTCTTGTGAAGTGCTTGAGTAGCCGAACATGATAGGATTAGAGTCTAAAAAACCTACCTTCACAAGTAAAGTACCTCGTAATTATTTTCATCATGGGGACATATCTGTCCAGGAGGTAAGAGAAAGGAAAATTCCTCTTTCTCTCATTCTTGTACCTTGGTTTAATATATGGCTCATAATAGAACTGATTCAAATCTCCTTGCTTGAACCATTTTTCCCCAATATTTGGGATCCCAATGGTAGTTGATATGATGGCAGGAAACAGAGTGAAAGTAACACCAAAAAGGGTTACCTGGTTGTCATGAAGGTTGAAAATGAATAATTTGGACAACATAGGATGGTATTGGACCCTTTGTACTTTTTCACAGAACTCAAAACAACCTACATGCTTAAAGAATGTCATAGTGATGGGAGATTCCATGAGTTATCTAGTATTTGTTGGCTCATGTCTAATGATTCTCCCTCCTTTTTTAGATGGCCTTCTCTCCTATATGTCTTCCTCCTCACTATGAATTAT
This sequence comes from Pinus albicaulis, assembly GCA_034641835.2. Taxonomy (NCBI): domain Eukaryota; kingdom Viridiplantae; phylum Streptophyta; class Pinopsida; order Pinales; family Pinaceae; genus Pinus; species Pinus albicaulis. The sequence continues at coordinate 1,370,990,111 of CM076572.1, read as the reverse complement.
GTTCTCTTCTTATGCCATGATGTATTTTGTGTGAAAACCCTAGGGAGATGATAGAATGGAATGTGGGTGTAAGAAGTGTGGGTTGGTGTGAGGAAATTTGAGGAGATGGGAATAGGGATTTGTGATATGAGGGAGGTGACAAGGGGTAGTTATGATAAGGCATTTTAGAAATAGGGGATTTAATTGTAGGTAGGGTATAGGGAGCCTAGGAAAATTAAAACCTAGGGCTTAGGGTTTTGAAGGAGATGAAAGTTTAGGAAAGGAAATAGTTATGTAGGGGTTATGGGAAAGTGTTTTATGATATGGCACTATGATCCACATCAATGATCTGCTTCCCCTTTTCATTGTCTTTGTCTAGTTCTAACTCAAGATCAAACTTGCATCTGATTTGGGTGCCTTCAGTTCGGCCACTAGCCACTGTTTGGCCCGACACTCGTTTGTATTATGAGTGGGGCTGTTATAAAATTCACACCACTTCCCCATGTCCTTCTTTAGATTTTTGGTGGTGTTATGAGTCACCCCACTTTGGCTCTACCCATTTTTCTATGGTTCAGGGCACCTTTCCCTGGCTTTGGATTCGCGGATCCAAAGTCTCGCTTCTTTTGCTTAGATTTCTCCTTAATCTTGGCGGCATAGCGATAAGCCGTGGCAAGAGAGGAAATGTCGAGGAAATCCATTTCCTCCTGAATGTGTCTGTGTAGAAAGCTGTGGTACTTAAGCACCAAATTTCTCTCTGAATCTTTAATACCCAACTTTTTGTGCAAGGTATGAAACAAATTCGTCAGTTCATGCATGTCTTGATCCCTTTGCCACCACAGCGTGGTCCATTAGATGCACTTGTCCTCATAACTCTCTAAAGGGTAATATTGTTCCTTGATGCCATCTTGGAATGAATTCCAAGTGGTTGTGGCTAAGAACAGAGAGGGCTCCCCCTCGCCGTTTTGATCACAGTAGGTTTCCCACCAATCTTTGACATGGGGGGCAGCTTTGAGGAGTGAAAAAATAATCTTTTCTCGATCGGAGAAATCGTGGACCGAGAAATACCCTTCTAGAAAATTCAACCATCTATTTATGGCATCTACATCTATCTAGCCTTCAAATATAGGAATGTCAAATTTTACCTGTACCTTGAAGGGTGTGGTGCCTCCAAAGTGGTTGTTGGATGTAGATGTGTCGTAGGTGGGTAGCCGTTGAAGGATCTGAGAAAAGTTATCCATCATCGTGTTCCTTTGTTTCTCGAGGGCCTCCTCAAGAAATATTTTTATAGGATCTCCTACTCCCTCATCTTTCTTTTCTTCTGCCATGGGAGGTCGTCGGGGTTTGTGAGGCTGATCTCACAAGGGTTGAACCAGATCGAGCCCTAACTCCTTATTCCCTGACCGCGTTGGGGACATGCAAAGAAAAATAGAGAAAGAGCAGACCACTTTGATTCCACTTATCCAGATTTATGCAGGAATGCAACAAAATACACATATAACCATAAATACAAATATGCAGCAGAAATAACACTTCATTTAATTAATATCAAAGAACTGAAATTTGCTTCCAGAAAGAATGGAAATAAACTAGCTAGGGAGTTGGTAGCTTATCTCTGAGAAGAGATGTGGCGGCTACAGGCCTCTAAACTTAGTTAGAATGACGCTCGAAGGCCTATTTATTGTTTAGAAACAATTCAAAACCCTAAACATCCAAAAACCTAACCGTAGGAGATGAAGCGTCAAAACTATGGGCCCCGTTTGGGTAAAAGTGTGTTTCAACTTCCCGGAGACGTAACTTTGGCATACGATCTCTGTTTGATGTGCACCATAACTCTTTAGAAATATCTATCCGAGGAGTACAAATTTTGGTTCCATGGGCTCATGTTTCTCACATTTTCCCCAAAAAACGTCGTTTAGGGTCTCAAAACGGCTCCGAAAGTTTAGGACCCGAAAAACTGCTAAAAATAGTAAGTTGTGACGAAACTGAAAAAACTGAAAGAACTAATGGTGCAGGTCCAAATGGATAGGTGGGTGGCCACTAATATCCACGTGGCTCATTAGGGCCTCCAAACGGCTCTGAAAGGTAAGGAACCGACAACCTGCTAAAAATAGTAAGTTGTGTTGAAAGTGAAAACCTGCAAGAATTGATGATGCGGGTCCAAATGGAATAAGTGGGTGGCCACCGATATCGACCTGGATCAGTATGTTTGAGGGTGTAGGAAGAAAATGAACTTTTAATTGATGTCTTTGAGGGCTTTTATACTTGAGTGGGTTTGATTTATGCTTTGAAAATCACTTTTCTAACTTTCAAATTTTCACACTAATGCTCTTTGACTTCCGACTTTTTGTTTTGCATGTTGATCAATTGATGGAGTTTATCATTTCTCTCTTTCATTTTGGCATGAGTTTTTTGAGTTGGAAGCTAGGGAATGAAAATATTACATATAGAAAACATAAAATTTCATAGCAAATTAAAAATTAATTACATTTTTGTTTTCATATCAAAATGACATTTTGATATGAAAATCATATAAAATCAAAATTTAAAATTTAAAAATATAATATTTACATGCTAATGACCTTCTGCAGGTGAAAATAAAATGTTATTGAGTCACTCTCACACCTTTTCTAGCTTTATTAAGATGAAATGGTGCATTTTTGGACCATGAAAAATGAAACCTAATGACCTAATGGGACCTTGAATGACCTGACTTCCATATTGACATTGACTAAGATAAGACATGGTGAAATTAGCTTTTCATAGTTGTTTCTATGTTCAACAAGACATGAAGGTAGGCCAAAAAATGTGATTTTTCTGAGGGAGAGTGAAGTTTTATTGAGTAGGGCTACAATCAATGAAATTTTTTTTAGTATGACCTAATGGAATGATATAAAAATTTTAGAGTGGGGCTCCTAAAATGAGAATGAAAAGAGTGATTTTGATCACTAATGGAAGAATGCATATTCTGACACTAACATTGGCCTTATTGGGGATGGAAGCTCTGAAAGAGGTGTCAACAACCATAGATATCTGAAATTTGCAGATCAGTGCCTCTTGACATTGGGCCAATATGATCAAAAAATAACTGAAACTGAAATGCAGGACTAACTATTGATAAATCAATGACACAAACTAATTGAAACTGACTCAAATTTGACTGAATTTGACTGAAATATTTACTCAAAACTGAAATTACTCTTGTGCAAACTTAACTTGAAATAGTAGAAACTCAATGGAGCTCCATGGCCTTCACTTCGGGCTCCGAACTCCAATGCTTTTTCACTTCACAATTGCAGGAATATCAAATTGATATAGACAATGAGGATGAAAGTTTTTCATAATTTCAGATCAAAATAGATAGTGCTTCAGGAGCCTACAATTAACTAGACATCCTAAGCAAATTTTCCCATCCATTTCTTCTAAGAGATATGCATTTTGTCCACGAGAAGTTGCAACCTTAAAAGGACCTTTCCATAAATTATCAAATTTCCCATGCTTACCTTTGTCTTCATTCGTCACATCCCATCAGAGTACCACATCATCGATAATAAAATCATCTTGTTTAGTTTTCCTGTCATAAATTTGCTTGATCTTATCATGGAGCTTGGAAGTGTTCTGGAACACTTCTTCCCTTGTTTGTTGCATGTGAATCATTTAGTTTATTCTGTGCTGAATATAATTTTCTTCACTTTTGGCCTCTTGTAGAAGTTTCTTGACTGGGACAACCAATGAAGTAGGGAAAACTATATCCACACCGTAAACTACATGAAATGGATACATGCCAATGGATCTCTTGTTGCTTACTCGATCTGCCCACAGTACATTTATTAGCTTCTTGTGCCAATTATTTTTGTTAGCCTCCAACATCTTTTTGATTATTTTGATCAAAGACTTGTTGGAGTACTCCTCCAATCTGTTTCCCTGTGGATAATATGCTGTAAAATGAACCAATTTAATGCTATGCTTATCACAGAATTCTATCATCTTCTTTGATTTGAAGGCTACAACATTATCGATGATGATATTTCTAGGACAACCAAACCGATACAAGATGTTAGCTTCTAGAAACTGGATTATGACTGAGTCAGTAGCTTGCCTTGTTGGGATAGCTTCGATCCAATTTGTGAAACAGTATGTGGCAGTAAGTATCCATCTATGTTGAGCAGATGAGGGTGGATGTATCTCACCAATAAAATCTAAGCGCCATTGCTGGAAGGGAGCTTCAACTAAAATGGGCTGTAATGGTAAAGGAAGGAGCTTACATTTACCTTGGAAAAGTTGGCACTCATGACAGCTCATGACCATCTTGTACAAATATGCAAACTGTAGGCCAATAGTAACCCACTCTCATTACTTTGTTGGTAGTAGGCTTCCAGTACAAATGACCTCCACAATCTCCCTTGTGGAAATCCTTCATCACTTCTTTGCATTCATCTTCTACCAAGCAATTGAGTAATACTCCTCCAAGATCCCTCCAGTAGAGTGCACTATCTAGTATGTAGTATTTCGAAGCCTTAAGCTTCAAATACCTACTCTTACTCTTTGACATGCCCGGAGGAGTATTCAAATGTTGTAAAACATAAATGATATCAGCATACCGTGGAGATGATGAAAAGAGATTTGATACCTGAACAAGACTTACACTTTCTTCATTATCGAATAGTGTTGATATGAGATTGATGTCAAGTTCATGTAGATGGGACTCAACCATGAGATTTTCTAAGCCTTGCCCTTTGATCAAATTGGTCGGCTTGATCTCAAGGTTATACTCTAAAAGTGCTGCTATCCACCTAACTCTCCTTCCTTCTGGATTTGTTTGCATAAGTACTTCTTTAACCATTGCATTTGGAACATATGCCAAAATATGTGAGTGCAGAATCTAAACATGGAAGTCTTTGAGTGCTTTGACCAAGGCCAAGGCATATTTCTCAACTATGTTGTATCGGAGGGTTGCATCTCTTATTATGTGACTGAAGAATGCTATTGGCAACTATGTTCCATCTTTTTTATGAATAAGCACTGTTGCCAAAGTATGCTCAGAAGAAAAAGAAAGTATAATGAAATCTAGTGAATATTAAGGACTTGTCAACACTAGAGCAGTGGTCAAAGCAAATTTCATCGAGCTGAATGACTTACGAGCATTTTTAGACCATCTAACATCATTTTCCTTCTTCAACATGTTAGTTAACTCTCTAAGATGTTCTGCTAGGTTGGGAATGAACCTACATAGGAAATTCATCCTAACGTTGAAGGCTTGAATTTCCTTCTTGTTTCTAGGGAAATATATTTGTTGTATCACTTCAACTATAGCAGGATCTATCTAGATCCCATATTTTGAGATGATGTGACCCAAAAAATTACCTTCTTCCATAGAAAATAGGCAGTTCTTAGGATTTAGGGAATCCCAAACTTTCTACATCGCTGGAACACAACTCTCAAATGGTGTAAATCCTCATCATCTGAATTTGAATAAATGGTCAAATCATCTAAATACACAACAAGGAAGACATATTTTTCTTTACCAAAGGCTATGTCCATGGCACGCTGGAAAGTGGCCCTGTCATTCTTCAAACCGAACGACATCTTGGCATATTTGAAGGTACCCCATGGTGTAGTGAATGTTGTCTTATCCTGATCATCTTCATGCACAAGGATCTTATTGTAGCCTGAGTAACCATCCAAAAATAAAATCCTATTGGCTCCAACAACTCGCTAAATTATGTGGTCCATCTTGGGAAACGGGTAATTGTCTTTCAACAACACTTTGTTCAGATTTCTGAAATCTATGCATAGTCAAATTTCACTAGTCTTCTTCCTCACTGGAACCAAATTGGAGATCCAATCTGAAAACATGATTGGAACAATGATGCCTACCTTATAGAGCTTGTTCACCTCCTTCTCAATGGACAACAACAACTTTGGGTTTATTCTCCTGAGCTTCTGTCTAAACGGCTTTTGATTTGGCTTGATCGGGATTGTGTGCTAAATGATATCTTGATTGTACACCTTTAGATTGAGTAATCCCAAGCAAACACGTCAGAAAACTTAGTAAAAAAATCAATGTATTTAGGCTTTACCTCTGATGGAAAATACTTTGAAAGCTTGATTAACTTTGGTCGCTTCATTGTTCCAATATTAACATATTCTATGCCCTTTTCTGTGGGGACCAAAGTAGGTTTTCTCGCCACGTCGTCTTGATCAAATAACTCTTCCAAAGGTATGATACCTTTTGGAATTTTATTTTCCTTGAGTTGAAGTATGTAAATCTCATTAGGGGAATTTTGAGGTCTAAAATGGGCCTCCTAAGGAAATTATAAAATAATAGAAAAATCAAATAAGATCTGATGACATCATCAAATTTTAGAGGGAAAAATGAAAAAACTACTTTTTCAACTTATCTCCCAAATTTTTTACTCAAATTTCGAGCGGGAGTACTCGTTGGATGCAGAATTTAATTCCCCATCCAAGGAGTACCCATGTTGCATACTTTCGATGGGTCCTACTACACGAAAAATGAGAAATACATAAAAAAATGTGATTACAATCACGTTTTTTTATGTATTTCTCATTTTTCGTGTAGTAGAGTTCATCGAAAGTATGCAACATGGGTACTCCTTGGATGAGGAATTAAATTTCACATCCAACGAGTACTCCCGCTCGAAATTTGAGTAAAAATTTTGGGAGATAAGTTGAAAATACGAGTTGAAAAAGTAGTTTTATTATTTTTTAATATTTTTACCTTTTTATTTAAAAAATGGTGAATCATCCCCCATGGTTGACATCATCATCTTGAATCCTATTGGTTGTTATAAAGTTGATTTTTGTTGTACATTTTTCTTAGGAGGCCCATTTTAGACCTCAAAATTCCCCTAATGTGATCTGCCTCAATAACTTGGTCATCCTTGTCATACACTTCATCCATAGAAGAGTTCTCAAACTTACCTTCACTTTGAAGGAAATTATTCACTTGTTTATCGTCCCAGAAAACTTGCCAAAATTTCAAGTTATCCAGAATGGTTGGCCTATGATTTATATGAATTTCAAAATTTTTATTTGAAAACATTGTAGATTTGAAATTACTCGCAGCAGTAGCTAATGAATCAACCATCAAGTTTTGCAATCTCAGCACTACCTTAAGTGTTGAATTCCTATATTGCCTCATACTTGGGTGATTAGCTTGATACTCACCTTTGATTTGTTTAATGATCACCATCTCTAAATCACCGTAGGCTACAATTCTCCTAGCTCCCAATTTTTTCAGAATTTTCAAACTGGTAATGAGAATTCATATTCAGCCTCATTATTCATACAATCAAATGCTAGTTTGTAGGAACACAACCTCACATTATTTGGGACCTTATTTTTTTGTTGAAATGGGCTGCGGATCCATAAACAAATTCTAGCCTCGTCTTTGCAAATGAAACCATCAAAGTCCATGCTCCAAAGAGCATTTTCTTCTTCAAGATGTTGAAACTCTAGATTCTGATTTGACACAATTTTTTGATCTGATTCTTTATGATGCTCTGAACTTTCATCTGCCTTATATGATGGTTTTTAAAATATAGTAGGCAAATTCTCTTTCTCTTTTTCTAACACTATTATAATGAAATATGAAACTTTAGGAACATCCTCTATTTCTACTAATTGGCAATCAATGTCCTTTAATCCAGAATCATTATACAATATGAAGGACACTAAGTCTGTATGTACAACGTTGATAGGATGATTATTAGGTCTTTCCTTATTTGTGACCATGTATTTCATTTTAGTCTCACGGTATAGTTTTCTCATTTGACTGAAGACAAGGATAGTGGCATAGGAAAAGTCTAACTGCAGTGTCCCTCTCAATTTGGCCCCCCAAGATCTTGACAACAGCATACCGAAACATGGTGGAATATGAGCAACTACCACGTCCATAAGGACATTTTTGGCTGGGATCTGCTCTAGGGAGACAACTAGATCTTTAATTAGACCCAAAAAACGGACACAACCAGAATCGAAAGAATATAGATCATGATATGGGCAGGTTATGTCAAGGCCAAGCTTCTCCATGATGTCTTTGGGCATGAGGTTGTAGGAGGCCCGGGAGTCTAACATAGTGTTATGAAGAATGCATTGATGGACTTTAAGACTCAGGTAAGATGGTGGGACCTCACTATATTGAGACTGAACATCAATGGCGGGACCAAATATTAACTTGGGTTGATCATCCTCTACATTAACCATGTCAGATAAGGGGTCAAATTTCAAAGTTTTGGCTACATGGATTTTGTATTTATCAATTTTGACCAATTTAGTAAGAGGAATATATGCCTTTAACTTAGAAATTTCTGACTCTAAATTGAAAGGTATAGTTTTATCTACCTCTTTTATGATAACATCCCTTTTCTCAACATGATCTCTTGGTGCAGCTTCTTTTCTTGGAACATCTCTTTCTTTGAAAGGTGCACTTGTAGAAGGTCGATTGCTTCTTTTCTAATTTGGAGCTACAATATCTTTACCCTTATTTTGAACTTGTTTCGGTGGTGCTTCTTTCTGCTGAATTGTCTTCTTCGTGTAGGTTTTAACTCTATATAGAAATTATCTACAAACGAATCTTAAAAATAGAAAATAAACAATAGCGATAGCATAAAACATAAAACAAATATACACAAATATTTTCCCATGGATCCCAAATCGGGACAACTAGCTTGATTTTCCATTATATTCCTTTTAGTGTTACAACACATATATATACATGCCGAAGCATACATAAACCCCAATCCATTAACCCTGTATTAGAACATAACCGTAGTTCCTTTTAGTGTCCCGTGATTTGGTAGATTGTTAAACCAAATGACAGGGTAAAGTCAGAACAGTCTTTGGAGTCCTAGGACCTAGCCTTCCTGGACCCAGAGAGTGCTCTCTCTATTATGTGAAGGATGTGAACTTGTTCACTTTGGATGGTTGAATTTAGGCTTGTTGTTAAGTGTAGGTTTGTTGTTTGTTTTGGTTGGGGTAAGATGATCAAGTAGGATAGGTGGAGTGAGAGGTTATCAAATCAATTGGGCTATGGAGTCTATGAAGTCATTGATATTTTGATAATGAATCAGGGTACATCATAGGGAAAATCTAGTGTAGTTAATGGATCTTTAAATTTTATGTATGAGGTGAAGTGGACATTAAGTTTGGGAACCAAGGTAGGGCAAAGGGTTGTTAAGAATCCTTTGTCAAATACCTATGAACAGAGAGATATTGAATACTGATAAGCAAAAGATATTGGGCATGAGGTAGGGCACACCATTTACTCAATAACAATACTTTTAAACAAATACACATTCAAGATATACAATTCAGTGGAGCAAATTAAGTAAGACAACTTATCTAACTTCAATGATTCTACTTTCAAGATTTGAAAACATATAAGAGACAAATAGCATCAATAAATGAAGAGGGAAAGCCTAAACATCATTCATTAAACTATAAAGAACTTTGAGGCAAACTGATAAGCATATACAAAGGGCAAGATTGAAACAAGACCTCTTTGGCTTAACCTAATTAATCAATACATCAAATAGAGCTTTCAAGATAGAGTTTAGGTAGCATAAAACAAGCTGGGCTTACCATGAATCATGTTTGTAAACTAGCATATTAATCCAATAATGAAATAGAAAATCTTAGATGGGCCTAAGGAGCAACTAATAATTCCTTAAACTAACCCAGCAGAAGAAAACATGAAGACAATAGCAAACAGGAGGACTAAGGTGCCTCTAACAACATTTCTCATCCTATACTCTTCTAAGCTATTGTAATATAGAAAGATGGACATATGAAAAACAAGAAAAAACATGAAAAAATGAGAGATAATTCATCATTAACTAAACTCAGGAATCCTGCAAGCAAGCCTTCATCATTATCAACCAAGGCAAATCGTCCACAAGCTCCACAACACTAGATTGTTCATCAATTTATGAAAACCATGTATTGCTCGTAAACACATCAAAGCCCCTTGTAAAAATGAATCCTCATGCCTTATATAACAATCAAGGAAGAGGGAAAACCTACTAGAGCATCTAGAAGCCTATTGGCCAACAAGAAACATCCTAACTTGTCCTTGAGGCCTTGCAAGGCCCAAGGCACAAAAATATCTAACAAATATCTTTTATGGACATATATAGAAATTAAATTGGCTTTTGAGGCATAACATGCCTCTGAAAACTTGCTAAATGCACATTTTTCTTTTTCAATCATAGGAGCGCAACACACTATGTCAAAATTTGAATTTATGCCAGGAGCGCAGCATAGAGATAGGAAAAATAGGTCTTTTTGCAGCAGTTTTTTGGAGGCCTTCCCGATGTTGGAAAAGGTTCCGCGATGGCTCGTTAGAAAGCCCTTGAAGTCTACTTTCCAGATCTACCTTTAGTTCTTCAATCTGACCTCTGAAAGCTATCCAAAAAGTGAAAATTACAAGACTTCCAGGAGCGCGGCACATGCTAAAAAAGTGGGCAGAATGGCGAAAAAATGAGTGTTTTTGACCCTTTTGGGGGACCAAAACAACTCCAATTGAGATGAAAATTGGTGAGCTTGCTCCTCTCATGATGCAGAATCCAAAAATGTAAACCTTTTTTCTTGAATATTCCCTGGGAAAAAGCGCAGCACAGGGTGTGCTGTGCTCCTAGCCTCAAAATTTGCAAAAAACAAAAACTTGTTCAATTTCTCCCAAATTTGGTAGGTAGGTGCCTCATGGGTCATGGGAGACTTGTAGAGAAGTGTAATATTCCTAATTAGCCCAAGCTAATAGGAATATTTAATTTTTTTTTTATTTTCCATTTATGAATAAATGACTAATGGAGGACATGTAAAACTCCTTAGATCAGTGAATAAATCAATGCTCAATGTAAACAAGCTATATCTGAGCCATTTACATAAAATCCACTTGCATGTGTAACTGGTTTGAGCTATTTGACTGGGTCAACAGGACCAAATCACAACACAGTCCAGGTGCATTGAACCTCCTAGTTGATCAGCACAGTTCTAGAAGGAGGTTCTCATGTGAAAGGGGTTAAGTGATTCAAGGTGGTTTAGGGTTTGGGCAAGCCCTCGTCTTATAAAAGGAAGGATAAGGCTCAAGAGAAGATTGTTGAATGTATTATGATTTTGGAGAATTATTTCTGCTTAGACAAATTCTAGTTCTCTAGGTTGTTTAGGGGTTCTCCATCCTTCCATTGAGTAGCTCTTGGAGGGTTTTGTGCTTCTTCTCCACTATCTGGCATATGGCCAAGCTCCATCTCTCTTTGGCAGCATAAATCCAGTGAGGGTTTCATTGTCTAAGTGAGCTACAGCAAGTGGAACACTAAATCTGTTCAGATCTAGCTTATATTGGAACCTCTTCTCAATGTGTGTGTCTTTTAACCTCCTGGAAGAGTGCATCCGTTGCTTGAGCTTCAGTTTCAGATCTTAGCATCAGGCCAAAGTGTGTACTTTCATCAAATACGTAGTTTCTCTCCCTGATCTGCGTAATTCTTTAAGATAAGAGTTGCAGGGGTTTGGAATTCTCCTGGAGGAGAGATCTCTAATGGAAAGGATCCTTCCTTTCACTGTGGTGATCCATGGATTGGCTAACCAATCCATGTACCCTTCAGATATGATTTATTTTCTGATGTATTTAATGTAGAATTTCTGAATACTGCTGTAGAACTGTGACTTAGACCTCAGATCTACTCACTATTATTGATCATTTGCTGAGATCCCCAAGGGGAGTGTATTATAAATTCCCTTTTGTATACAGATCTGCAATAGATATACCATTTTGTATGTAGATCTGTTATCGATCTGAAATGTAATAAAAATAAGCTTCAGCCACATGAAATTTACGCTGAGAAGCTTTCTTGGTTCATTATATTGTTGCAGCACCTATTTGAGGCTTGTAATCATTGTAAATGTTTGTATTTCTCTAGTATATTGCTTAGGCCATAACATAGGCTTGATTTCATATTGCTCACAATATATTACAACTTTCACCTTCATAAATTATGCTATCCATGCTTCAATAAAATTCTGCATACTTCAAGTCATGGGGAATCAGGGTTTTTAAGCCTAGTCGGGATTGGAGGAATTGTTTAATATAGTTAGGATCATTTGTTTGACCTACCTCCATTTTCCTTATTTTTATGCAGATTGCTGAATACACTCATTTTAGGGCATAAATCATTGTTTTTCCCCATCCTTTGTCAGTATATTTAATCTTACTTCTTGCTGATGTACATAAAATTTCTGCTGAGGTGTTTTTAAACACATATAAGGGATATTATCTCCCTGCTACTCCAGTATTGTGTTTTATACTGCTGCAACCCTTCATTGGGAAATTTTCTGAAGGCAACTAGGTGTGGGAGATCTATTTAACCCACCTAGAGTGATTTCTTTTGTGCCTCCTCTTGGATGTCAATCTTAGATACTTTGATCTAAGGGATCCAAGGGCTGTTGTTACACCATTTTTTGGTCATCTAACCTATTATCATTAGATGGACCCAAGTACACCATGTAAGACCAATTTTACCCTAAGTAAAATTGCTTTCACTATGTTAAAACAGGAAACCCCAAAAGGAAATATTAAACAAACCTATATTTGTTTGATTTTTCTCATGGAATAATTAATTAAACCATAATTTAATTATTATTCCCAGTCATGCTTAACCCAAAATCAAAGAAATTAATTAGATAAACCTTTATTTATCTTATTATTTTCTAGGAATAATTATTTAAACCTTATTTAGATAATATTCCTTGTTAAATATGACCAAATCACCCAAAAATAATTAAATAAATCACTATTTATTTAATTATCTCTCAACCACTTCCTTAAATAATTAAATAAATCATTATTTATTTGATTATCTTCTAACCGCTTCCCTTAAAAGATAAATAAATCATTTATTTATTTATTTTTAACAAATTAAGGGATTTGACCCAAGTCAAATACCTTTTCCCTCCAACAAATATAATAAAATATTCTATAAAAAGTGGATCTAGATCTGGTTAACCCATGCACCAAGATCTAGAATGACCCAATATTTTTTTATAAATAGGAGGGTTTTTCCTACCATTCTTCACCTTTTGTTGCCTATTAGATCACTCCGGATCTATACACTTGGTCACATATCTCCATCATTTGCTCCCATTGAGCTCTACTCTTTGCATTGGGTTTTCTACATCAACTAGAGAGAGAAATCTTAGATCTGAAGTGTTGAGGACTTCCAAGAAACCATCCCACTGAGGGGAATTGGATACTCCTTCTAGTTTTCCTCACAGGTGCCCCATTAATACAAAAATTCTTTCAAAAATTGTTCTTGTCTTGTCTATTGGTATATGGAGCAAACCCTTGTTTTTACTGCTTAATGTCTTTTCATGCATAGATCTGGTATTTTGCAGCTCTTTTCTTGTCTAACTAACCGCAGATCTGAAGATATTGGCAGCCACTTTTGTTGTTAGGGCTATTAGTTATGCGTAGCTAAAGTGGTCCTTTTTCGTACACTTTGACAAAGGATTCATACTAACAAATGGCGACTCCACACGGGTTTTAAATTACGACCGTTGTCGTTTTTCATATTCCTGCATATCCAGCTACTTCAGACCCTAGGGTTTCTTTTCAGCTGTTTATTTTTCCTATTTTTATGTTGTTTTTCTCACATAAAACCATAAAACATTAACATTTTTAACTTCCGTGTGTTTCTGGCCCTATTGCGCAGGTAAGCGACACTAGCCGCAACTGAGACGACAACTTTTCTGAAAATCTGTAGCCGAGACAACCGGAACGGGGGGTCGCACTTTTTGGCCCATAACCTGCGACCTGGACCTCCAGGTCGCACTTTTCAGCCTGTTTTCTGCGACCTGCACTGAAATCAGGTCAGAACCTGCGACCTGCCAATTTTTCAGTGATTTTTCTGCAATTTTTCTAGGTTTTGCTGCAGCTTCTGTCAGGGTCTTCCAGCCTCTATCTCAGCCCAATTTGACCAAGTTCTGATCTGTTTTTACTCATCTAAGTGGGAACCTAGCCCCCTAGGGCTTTAGTACCCTCCACTTTTTGTGGAAGAGTTTTAGCTATTTCAGCCATCTATTTTTCAGAGCTTCAGCCTTCTGTTTTCCAGATCTGTTACCTCCTTTTCAGATCCCTTGTAATTAGCTCTTCTACCTCTCAAATCACCTCCTAAATATTTGTTTGGATCTCCTTTTAGGGCCTTTTCCTTGACCCCTCCGCTTTTTGCTGATTCCCTTCCTTTTTCCAGCCACCTTGCCTCTGTCTCTTGGCTGTGATCTGCACCTTTTTTCAGCAGCTTTATCCTTTAGATCCCTATCCCTTTTGACCCTAGATCTATTGGCCTCTGTTTACGTGTGTTTTGACTAGATTTTTGCCCTCTTTTAGAGTAGTTTTGAGAGGCCCGCCTTTTTGGGTTAGATTGATGCATGGTTAGCTATTAAATGTTCTGTTATTTCAGCGTTATATACTGTTCTATGCAGATTTCTTTTCAGTTACGCAGCACACATTTTCTTGCTCTCAAAACGAAAAGGGTTTAAAAATTAAAATTAACGCACACCACACACTGACCCTAAGTGAAGAAGCGCCTGGTTAACACCGCCTGGCAAAGACTCTAAAATCAATTGTCACTGCACCTTGTCTACCCTTGACCTCTCTTGATTCTGTCCCTTTCTGCCCCTGTCGGTTTCCTTCTTCCTGTCATCATTGCGCCCCCTAGGCGCCTTTCCCAGAGACTTCTTGGCCTTCACCCTCAGTTTCCGGTTGATCGACCTGCTCCGCCCCGCCGTCGTCGAGCCAGTCCTCCTTCGAGTCCGCACTCCGACTCCTCTCCTGATTCATCGGGTTCTCCTTCCCCTCCTGGTTCTCCCCCTGCCACCTTCACTATGTCTGGTCCAGGGCCTAACGCTAGCGGTTCTCCCGGCCCCAATGCCGGCCCTACTACTAGCGGAACCGCCACAGGAACTACCCCGGCCACCCCCGTATTGCCGTACATTGCAGGCCTCAGCCTCCCCGATTTCAATCAGTTGATCAATGACCCTATCCACCACAATGCTAATTGGCCTGCTATGCCAACCAAGCTCCCCTCCGACATCCCTAAGTTTGAGGGCCTTAATGGAGAAGATCCAACCAATCATGTCCGATCTTTCCACATGTGGTGTTCCTCCAATTCCATTACCGATGACTCCATCCGTCTTCGTTTGTTCCAACGCACGCTTACCGGCGAAGCTTCTAAATGGTATGTTGAACAGGCCACCTCTTCCCATACCACCTTTGAGACTCTTGCCCAAGCCTTTTTGTCTTATTTCCAGCTCCCTCTCCGATACGATACTGGCACAGAGCTCTTGACTTCCTTCAAGCAATTCTCTTCAACCCGCCTTTCCGCCCATGTTCAGGAATGGCGAAGAAGACGGAGCTTATGTCGAGCCCCTCCCTTCGAAGATCGGGTTTATATGGACTGGTTCCTTCGCACCCTTCCAGCTCCCATCGGCAAAGATGTCGCCTCTCACTTTCCTCAAACCGAAGAAGCCGCCCTCCAAATAGCCTTGAAATATGACCTGATCTACGCCCAATCTGGTTATGTTTATACCGTCCTTCTTGACCTCCCCAGGCCCGGTGGCGCTAACGCCCCGGGGGCATCTCATTCCGCCGACAGTATCGTTGGAGCTCTCTCCCATCCATATACCCAACCTCCTATGGGCTATGGTCTCCCTCAGGGAGGGGCCAGCACCTCTAGCACTCTTCCCCTTCCCGGTAGCATGTATCCAGGATACGGCATGCCTCCTCCTTTTGCCCAACCTCCTGCTTACCTCAATGTTGCCCAACCTAACCCTTACCTTTATCCGCAGCCTGGTGCGCCAGCTCCTCCAGCATATGCGCTTCCATCTCCCTTGCCTCCTCCACACCCGCAACAGCACTTACGGCCCCCTCCAGGGCAAGTATATGCACAGCAGGGCGCGACTAATCCTCCTTCTTCTCAAAGAAGGCGGAGAGGCAATCCAAACCAATCTGCCCCTGGTACCCGCGGACCCAATTCTGGTGTGGACCCTAACACCGCCAACCAGCAACAGGGCACTCAGCCCAAGCCGGATAGGCCGCTTCGCACAAATAAGCCTTGTTCGTGTTGCGGTGTTTACGGCCATTACACCCACGATTGTCCCCTCTTACCCTAGATGCGGCAGATGTGGGAGTCTCAAGCCACATTGCGCGGACAACACGCCTCCCCTCATGCTCCTCCTAATGTGGACACTACTCAACCAGCTGTGTTTATCGATCCCTTCCCTCAGCAAGGATTCGTGACTACCCAACCGCCTGACAGCCAGGTCGCCACTCCACCTTCTCTTTCTGGTTCCTCCGATTACCAGATCCTTATGATGCACTCTGATCCTTCCCTGACCATCGACCTTCACCTTCAAACTCGGTCTCGTCAGTACCCCAAGCCTCCTGCTCAGTCTACCCCCGAGCCTCCCTCTTCAGGTTCTACAGAGCCTCTTTCGACATCCAGTGGTCCCTTACATATCCCTCAACCCAAAGTTGAGGTCCCTACCAAGATCCCTAAGGGACCATTACGTCGAAATGCTGCTTCTGGTCGAGCTGCTCATTTGTATAGCATAGTAAATGATCTGGCGCAGTCTCCTGCTGCCATTTCCACACTGGAACTCCTCCAGTCGTGCCCTTCCCAAAAGAAGGCTCTATTATCTGCCGTGGGTGCTGTAGATCCTGCTGATGACCAAATGATTGTTTTCGACGCCACTCAATCGGACCATCCTCCTCTCCCTCCTTCCGTCGCCTTCCAAATCCCAGTCAAAATCTGGAACGCCAACGTTTCCCGGTGCATAATTGATGAGGGGGCATCCACCTGCGTGATGTCCGCTTCGGTTTGGAAGAAACTCAGATCCCCTGAGCTGGCCCCTTCCACGATCACCCTTCGAGCGTGGGACGGTCATGCCTCCCAGCCCATTGGCCTGTTTCGTAACTGTCCCATCACCCTCGCCGGTAAGACCGTTTGCGTTGACGTCGAAGTCATTGACGCCCCTCTAGACTACAACATTCTATTGGGGCGAAGCTACACCTATGCCATGTCTGCTGTCCCATCCACGGTTTTCTGCAAGATGTCTTTCCCGCACAATGGAAAGATAGTCACCATTGACCAGCTATCTTATCATGAGCCGCCGTATTAGACCTCCCCTGAGACGACCATCTCTTCTGTAGCCAATAAGCAAACCGTCGATTCTTTGACCAATGTCTCCCCCGGTGTCTACAAAGATTCCTCCCTGCTTGGAAATTTTCCTAGTCTTCCCTCTCCTCCTATCACTGATCCCAGCTTATCGAATGTTTGCATGATGAAATCGTCCCAGGCTGCCCATAAGCGGCCTGCCTCGGCTAGTCAGCAACCTCCCCCTCACCCTCCGCAACCCACTCCTAGCCATTCATCTCAGCCAGCCGGACCTCCTCCTTCTGGCCCTCCTCCTACAGCTGGTATTCCTTAACCCCTTTACCCTCCTGGATCGGTTCCTCCTGGCCTTAACCATCTTGAAGCCGTCCCTCCTGTTCATTACCCTGCTAGGCAGTTCCCTTTCCTCGCTCCCCCTCCCGGAGTATATTCTGTCCCCGTCATGGCCACCCTCTCTCTCCCTAACTTGACCTTGGGCATACCGGTCTGGTACCTTGATCCCCTAGCCGCCACCCCTCCTGGTCATCCCAAGCCCTATATGGCTTTGACACCAGTTCAACTAGTCCCCCTAGCTTCCGCCGTTGCCACTATGCCCCCAGCACCTCCATAGGACCCTTCTCCTGTCGTGACGGCTCCCGGGAAGAAAGGCAAAGCCCGCAAGGGGGCACCTAAAGACAAGACCACCACGACTGACCCGGCCCCTTCTCCGCCCGCGAAGCCTTGCGCCTTATGTGATGTCACCGGTCATGCCACCCATGCTTGTCCCGAGTTGCCCCGTATTTAGCCCATGGTTAAAGTCGCGTTCCCCGAGTCTACGGTCCCTGAAGCCTCCATTCCTTCTTCGTCCGTAACCAAGAACCCCAAGACTCTCTGCACCAAAAAACCCTGTGCTTTGTGCGGCGTTCATGGCCATTACTCCCACCATTGTCCTCACCTGACGCATTACCGCGCCTCTTTAGAGGTAGTCCGAGAGTATGAGGTTGAACAAAATCAATCCGCCTCTCCCATACTCGCGCAGTATGCTTCGGGCCAGCCTAAGGATCCCCCTGCTCCCATCGACATTCCCCCCCTGATGTTCAGATGACGGAGTCCACTACGACCATTCTTTACCTGTCCTCCTTTGCGAGACCCGTGGAGCCTAGTCCCCCTGCTTCCTCCCCTGTTGTTTCGCCTGACCCCCTCTTTTCTACCCATACACGAGATCACTCCACCTGTATCTCGGTTGACCTCCGCAGCCCGAGTCCTCGCCATACTTCCGATAGCCCTCATATACCACCCTCTAGTTTGTATATGAGTCATAGTCATCTTGCTCCTTGCACTCCCTCCCGCAGTTGCCGCTCGATGTCTTCTGTACACTCACGCTGCCGTCATTGTATCTCCTCCCCTCATTTGTTGTCTTGTAACACCATTCCGCAGGACCTCCCGTCCCCACCCTTTATCGGTTACGCCGATGGTGCAAGTCGTTACTCCCGAAATCTAGCCTCGGCAGGTTGGGCCATTTTCACCCCCTTGCATGCCCTTGTTCTCTCAAACAGGGTCTGCATTGGTACTGCCACCAACAATCAGGCCGAATATGATGCAGTGCGTGGTCTCTTAGCCGATGCCCTCTTTCATCGCATCCTCCATCTGCACGTTCATTTGGATTCCCTACTTCTTGTAATGCAACTAAATGGTGTTTATCGTGTGCATAACCCTGTGCTGTTTAGACGCTATTTACGAGTGAAACTCTTGATACGTGCATTTGAAACCATAACTTTCAACCATGTACCTCGAGAACATAATCACTATGTAGATAGTATTACAAACCATGTTCTAGATTGGCATTTATCACATGCATTTCATACAAGACAATAACATTCATAATCATTAAAAACGATGCATATCCATAATATGTGTCGCAAAACATGTGTTTAGAGTCCATCTACTCTGATACATATGACATGCCCATAGCATGTTACAAAAAACTCAAAACTGGGGGCACCACCTGCCCCTACATACACACTAGGGGGCACCACATGCCCCACACCTACTCACTATCTGGCAGATCCTGAGCCAATGGCTCTGTCCCTGCAGCCCGTAGATCACGTATGCCTTGACCGGCCATCGCCATGCGTCGCATGACACCTCGCCATTCCGAGGGAAGACCAATGCATGCCTCCACGTACTGGTCGTCTAAATCTTGCCACCCGCGCTCTGAAACTCCGGTCAGCAACGTCTCGCATCTACGACGGATGTCCTCCAGAAGGGCGGCCGCATCCTCATTGCGCGCTGCTCTCGACCCACTCGGCCCTGCAGCTCCAGAGGCTGCCGGGCGTCCCATATATCTGGCCGGTTTTACTGGAGCTATATCTGCATACCAAAAGTACATGAATCAGTACCATATCTACTATTCAATAACTTTAACATGCCCATACAAGAATAGTTACTTATCACTTACCATCGGGCCCCCATACTCGACCAGGCGGAAGTGGTAGGTCCGGATCCCCACAATAACTCATCCCACTATAGGGATAGTCGTCTATGTATAACGGCATCTGATTCCAATGGGAAAAGAACTCAGGTCGAAACACTTGCCCGACCGCCCCTCCTCCCCCTCTGCACAGTAGCCGCCCCCACCGGCACATCCTGGGCTCTCTCGGGCCCCCATCTAGGAGCTGTATACGAGGCCGCAAGGTCGGGATCTTCTCAAAGAAGAAGGCGCACAATAAAGTCCCATACGAGCAATCGTGGTTCACTTGCCGCTTGCAGAGCGACAACTGTCGTTTTAACGACACCAGCATCATTTGGGCCCACCCATAGTAGGTCCCACTCAACACACTCTCTACAAGCATCATCTACCCCCCGGTGATGTGATGGAATGCCTGGTTTCCCAGGATACGCAGCACAGCTGCGGCCACTACACGGGTTTCTAGCCTCTCTAGATCCCCGATCGGTATCCGAGTCCCCTTGACTTGGAGACCCGGTCGACAATGTCGTTCCATAAACTCCATGATATGTCGCCCCCGCGGTAATACTGGCTGCGTGTTTCCCACCATCCCTAGTGGTGGGAGACCCGTCAGGAAATACACATCCTGGACTGTCAGTTCGATCCTGTGACCCTGCAGTACAAACTTCTGGATCCCAATAACTGATAATCCGGGCCAACAAGGGCTCTCCTGCTCTCATCAACGGGTTCTCCAAAAACTTTAGAACCCCAAACCTGGCCAACACACGACGGACACCCTGATCCGCCTAGATCTCTGCCCGTAATGTACCCAGGTCTCTCTCTCTCCAGTTCACCTGTAAATCTGCCATACCTGCACAAAAACATCATCTTTGTCAGCATACAGATCGGGAATACCATAACCAAACACAAAAACCCAACTCCCAGCCATAAAACAGTACCAAAAACCCCCTCATCTCCCAGGTCGCAGTTTTCTGCCCAGTTCTGGACCAGGTCGCAGGTTTTGCCCTGAAACCTGCGTCCCAGGTCGCACTTTTTGGCCCAAAAAGTGTGACCCGGCCGTAGAGATGAAGGAGGGTCTGCTCCTGGGATTTTGGGCCCTAAACTGAACTTTCAATCCATCAAAATGAAAGAGTAAGGATAGGCCTCTTACCTGCAACTGACGGATCTCGATTCCAACGGTCGGTTTGTTCGTTACGCTCGCCGCAAGATTTAGGTCCTTCTCTCCTCTCTACATTCACCACAGCAACAATAGCAAATGAATGAATTTGGAGGGAAAATTGCCTTATTAAAAGAGAACCTCTGTTTCTTCTTTCGACTGCTGCGACCACATCGTAGCCCCGTTGGACAAACCGTCTGCACTGTTGGAAATCTCTCACCGAGCCCTCAAATGGGTATCTGTTAGTTTTTTATTCTTTTATGCTTCACCAGGACACATTTTGTCCAAGAAGGGTCACTTCCCCCCTCCTTAAAATCGAATTTCCTCACTTACGACACTTGTACTTGGGGCACCATTTTGCCTCCTTACTTGTCTTTGTTCGTGTCGATTTTCATCATGCATTACCATCTTGGAGTCATGTTTTTCTGGTCCCCCATTGGGCCTTTTACTGTGTGGTAGCACCATAGAGTCGCCCTTGTTTAGAGCATCCAAGTTGAGTCATCACCGCATTCATGGAGTCTATCCTGTGTCCCTTTGTACCCCGCTATAGCCCTCCATCCTTCATTGCTTGGTCTCTCTCTTGTGTCGCATATTATGACCTTCAGTCCCACTGTCCCCTATCCCTTACAATATTGTGTCAGTCGTTGCCATGTCATTCATGCCCTTTATGCTCTAACAAGGGAAGTCGTCCATTAGCTACTCAGTCATTTCCACTTCACTATCATCATTAGTGTCAGTCTGTCCGTCGCTCTCCTCTTTTCTCTCGTGCCTTAGTTGAGGGTCTCTCATTGCCTCACCTATGGCAGACCTCCTTCTGTCGACATCAGATCATTCATTCCACAAGCTAGGTCTAGAGGGTGGTGTACCTTGGTTCCAACTTCCACTCTTGTTCGGTGCCTCGGATCAGGCAAAGGGATCTCTCCTTTCCCTTTGAATTGATTGTTTCTCCAGCTCCTTTCAGCATGATCGAGATCCGTATACTTGATGGTCCAGTGATCCGGCGACGACTGCCCGTGATTCCGGGTGTGTGAGATGTCTGCTCCTCATATGGAAGAGGTAGCCTGCAGGTAGCCCCCCACATGCCCGGATGACCTCTTCTTTGCAACCTTCGATGCAGCTCCAGATATTTGATGATGTTGGCCGTAGCCACTTGCAGCGCCTCTTTGACTTGCATGTATCAGTCAGATTTTGTGAGCCCTTCCCCATTTACAGGGGGCATTTGGGTTGTATTTGTACCTCATGTACTCAGATATTATTGTACAAGTCCTGGCTGTTATCCCAGGCACAACATGTATGTGGGATTCCTCATTCTATTTTTATCTGGCTCATGATTATGCCAGCTGTACTTTATGGTTCGGTCCCTTGTTTACTGGACACACTATTCTTTTGTACTTTTTCTCGGCGGGCATAGGTATGCCTCCCCCGCCGCCTTCAGCACAGGTACCCTCTCATAAAAAGAGACTTGTTGCACCTGCGAGTCTCGTCTCCTCAGGGTCTAGTTCTTCAGCACACTATCTACCTTGCATTTCTCTCTCTGACTTCCCTTTTCTTGTCTGGTGATTGAGTTCTTACAACGTACTTCGGTCATACGATTTGCTCCTGACACTCACACGCTGGGGGGCAATCTGTTACACCATTTTTTGGTCATCTAACCTATTATCATTAGATGGACCCAAGTACACCATGTAAGACCAGTTTTACCCTAAGTAAAACTGCTTTCACTATGTTAAAAACAGGAAACCCCAAAAGGAAATATTAAACAAACCCATATTTGTTTGATTTTCCTCATGGAATAATTAATTAAACCATAATTTAATTATTATTCCCAGTCATGTTTAACCCAAAATCAAAGAAATTAATTAGATAAGCCTTTATTTATCTTATTATTTTCTAGGAATAATCATTTAAACCTTATTTAGATGATATTCCTTGTTAAATATGACCAAATCACCCACAAATAATTAAATAAATCACTATTTATTTAATTATCTTTCAACCACCTCCTTAAATAATTAAATAAATCATTATTTATTTGATTGTCTTCTAACCGCTTCCTTAAAAAGATAAATAAATCATTTATTTATTTATTTTTGACAAATTAAGGGATTTGACCCAAGTCAAATACCTTTTCCCTCCAACAAATATAATAAAATATTCCATAAAAAGTGGTTCTAGATCTGGTTAACCCATGCACCAAGATCTAGAATGACCCAATATTTTGTTATAAATAGGAGGGTTTTTCCTACCATTCTTCACCTTTTGTTACCTATTAGATCACTCTGGATCTATACACTTGGTCACCATTTTCTGCCATTTGCTGCAAGAGCTCCCTTTGAGTTCCATTCTTTGTGTGGGTCTTCTACACCAACAAGAGAGAGAAATCTTAGATCTGAAGTGCTGAGGACTTCCAAGAACCCATCCCACTGAGGGGAATTGGATACTCCTTCTTGTTTTCCTCCCAGGTGCCCCATTAATACAAAAATTCTTTCAAAAATTGTTCTTGTCTTGTCTATTGGTATATGGAGAAAACCCTTGTTTTTACTGCTTAATGTCTTTTCATGCATAGATCTGGTTGTTTGCAGCTCTTTTCTTGTTCTACTAACCGCAGATCTGAAGATATTGGCAGCCACTTTTGTTGTTAGGGCTATTAGTTATGCGTAGCTAAAGTGGTCCTTTTTCGTACACTTCGACAAAGGATTCATACTAACTTGGCTGTTCAAGCACACATCCCTAAAAAATGTGTTTTTCAAGCCTGTCTTGCTGAGTAGTCCAGATTTGAAATATTACAGTGGTATCAAAGCATGATCTCTGGCTCAGCCTTTGAGATCAAACTATCAGAAGCATCAAGATAAGAATCAAAGATCAGGATGGCTAGAATGACGAAAGAAGAGATCTCCTTACTTCTCTTTCAAACTATGAAAGGAATTGGAGAAGATCTTGAATAGATGGAGGAAGAAAGATGCAAGGAAACTCCTAGAGGGTTTCAAAGAGAAGAAACATGCAGTGAGCTCCAGAAATCAGGGATTATAAAGCTAGAGAATATAATATTTGCCTCATCATGTTTCAGATCCATGAAGGACCTCCCCAAGGAGGATGAGCAGATAGAAGAGGAAGGCCCCTGCACTTCCTATTCTCATCAAGGAGACAAAGAAAGAAGCAAGATGAAGACTCCATATTTTGGAGGAAAGAAGGAGGAGAGGCTCTCGAAGCTTCTTCCTAGATCTGAAAAGAACATCAGTGAAGATCTCAAGAAGATCAAGAGGGAGATGTATAGAGAATCTCCGAATGAGTTTGAAGATGCATCAAACTCTATATTTTCACACAGTGAGTGTGAGCATGTAGCCACACACTGTGATGTACAACGCAGTCAGAAGCTCAAATCTGCCATGAGGAAGATGGGAGAGAAAGAAGAAATGACTAGGAGGAAAACTCTTAGTGATTTCTTGAAAGATGAAGAGTCTCAAGCCCTAAAACTTAGAAATCAATTATGTTTTTCAGAGCATTGCAAGGCCAAGGTGAAGAGAAGAAAGAAGAGTGATAGATTTACTCTATCTACCTTTGAAGGATCACCTACAAGATCAGCCAAAGAATGGGTGGAAGAGCTAGACACCTTCCTGCAGCTACACCAAGTTCCTGAAGAAGAAGCCATCAAAGTTGCAGCACTACACTTGGGCCTATGCTTGGTGGAAATTTGAGTTCCTTCCTTTCAGAAATGTAAATACTTCATCTTACATAAGTTTCACTAAGGCATTAGTGAAAAAGTTTGATAAGAAAGTTCATGGGACACCTATGATGAAGTTAAATGAGAGACTCAAATAAAAGCCTTGCATAAAAACACAAATCCATTTCAGAGGCCCATGGAAGAGGCTGAAAACCCGCATCATGCCTTGTGAGAGGCAAGATTTCCCTCCCACACCTTTGAACAAAAGATCAGAGAGATCTCTTCTTTAAAGGTGGATCCTATCATTGGGAGGTTGCCCAATTTTGTTGCAGAGATAAAGGGCAATAGCGCTGTCAAATCTAGACTTGATATAGCACCTCAAGTAGAGGAAGGAGGAGCTTTTTCTCCAACAAGAGGGATTCTTATGGCATGGCAAGAATATCCCCAAGATCTCATGTATGGAGATCAAGGTATATTTCATGATCTACATGTGCCATCGATGAGAAGGTGTAGAACCATGGAGACACAAGGGGGAGATAGGAAAGAGAACCAACCTCATTCCTATCCATTGCAGAAGGTTGATGCACCTAAGAAGGTGATTGGATTGCGCAGTGGAAGCATGAAGGGTTTTCTCCATTCATATGTTCAGTCACCTCTTGTTGATGATGTGTAATTGCATAAAGACATTGCACCAAGGAGACCACTGGATCAGCAAAGGAGGATGAGTGCTTCACCTATTGAGGCACCAATAATTGATTTCAGAACAGTGGAGACCTTGGAAGGTCTTGATACAGCGCTAAGATTCCTGGGTAGGCTAAAGGAGGAGAGAAGCATTCTCTCAATATCATCCACACCCACTCTCATTGCAGTTTCTGCGTTGTGGTAGGAGAAGCAAGGGAAGGATAGCAGCCTTCCCACTTACACATTTGGCATGGGAGCTGTCTATGCACATAACTCTTTGGAAGAGTTAATACATTCACCTCTCTTCTCTTCGAGGATGGAAGGAGACTCATCTATGAGCTGCTCCCTTTACATGAGAAAAAATTATGGTAAGGGTATTGATTATTTTGATTTATCTAATGTATGTATGCATCCCTTAACCATATATGTGCAGGATGTTGCTCCAAGGAGGAGCATTCTTTCTTTGAGGCTGCATGGTCTACTTGAGGCCATGAGCATTGTTGATGACCACTCCCTAGGAGGACTTGGGGAGGAATTTTGTTTTGGAGGACATACTCACATTGCCTCATCCATCATTCAATTCCTCCAAACTTATGAGGAGATTGGGGCAGCAAGCAAGTGGTTGAGAGACCACAAAATTTTTCAGTCTTTGTTGCAGCTAAGGGTCAAGCTACATTAGTTACACATGAGGGACCATTGTCCTTCACATTTGCTACATAGGGCAGCCAACATGATTCTCATTTTGGCTCCTTATGCCGCTCTTGTTCCTATTCCTAAGAGGAGCATGTGTGGGAGAGAGACACATTGGCTGGATGTGTCCCTTGGGGGAGAGAATCCCCATATTTTTTGTAGTGCATGCTCTAAAAGGAGCATGAGAGATGATATGGCTGCCACAATCACACATTTTTTTCTTCAAGAGGCAACCCATATGAGCTGGGATATGCCTCTCACTAATATTGGAGAGGAGTCTTTCTATGAATTACCGAGCTGGGAGGTGATTTATTACATTTGGATGATAGCATGGAGACCCCAAAGAAGGAGGGGAGATTTTGCAGCACTCACCTTGTCAGTTTCTTGAGGGAAGGCAACACTTTTGTAGGGGAGGACTGTAATATTCCTAATTATCCCAAGCTAATAGGAATATTTAAATTTTGTTTTATTTTCCGTTTATGAATAAATGACTAATGGAGGACATGTAAAACTCCTTAGATCAGTGAATGAATCAACGCTCAATGTAAACAAGCTATATCTGAGCCATTTACATAAATTCCACTTGCATGTGAAACTGGTTTGAGCTATTTGACTGGGTCAATAGGACCAAATCACAACACAGTCTAGGTGCATTGAACCTCCTAGTTGATCAACACAGTTCTAGAAGGAGGTTCTCATGTGAAAGGGGTTAAGTGATTCAAGGTGGTTTAGGGTTTGGGCAAGCCCTCATCTTATAAAAGGAAGGAGAAGGCTCAAGAGAAGGTTGTTGAAAGTATTATGATTTTGGAGAATTATGTCTGCTTAGACAAATTCTAGTTCTCTGGGCTGTTTAGGGGTTCTCCATCCTTCCATTGAGTAGCTCTTGGAGGGTTTTGTGCTTCTTCTCCACTATCTGGCATATGGCCAAGCTCCATCTCTCTTTGGCAGCGTAAATCCAGTGAGGGTTTCATTGTCTAAGTGAGATGCAGCAAGTGGAACACTAGATCTATTCAGATCTAGCTTATATTGGAACCTCTTCTTAGTGAGTGTGTCATTTAACCTCCTGGAAGATGTTAGGTTCCCGTGATTTGGCCTGACACTAAGGAGCAAATGACTACGGGTAAACATCAAACCAAGCCATCGTGACCTAGCCTTCCTGGACTCAGAGAGGGCTCTCTCTATATGTGTAAAAGATATCGGTGTGTTTGCTTATGGTGTTCTGATATTAGGCTAGTTATGAAGTGAGTTCTTTTATTTTTGGTTTTTTAAGTTTGTGAGGGATAAAACTGATCAAAGATATAAAATGGGTAACAAGAAGTTAGATCAACTGGGCTATGGGATCAAAAAGGTCAAGGAAGCTATCAGATGAAGGTATAAGGCTGCTGTAGGGCCGATTTGATTCAAGGTAGAAAGGATCTTTGGGCAAAATGGAGTAAATGGACATCAAGTTTGTGAAAGACAAAGGATTTCAAGCATAACTAGTTTGATAGCAGACATAAACATGGTAAATAAAACCCTTAATCATGCAAAATGTAACTATAAACTAATCAACACATCGAAACAAACATTCAAGCCATGCATAGAAGTATAAGACCCTCTAACTTTGGAAAATGGCTATCAGACTTTGGGGAAATCACATAAGATGGACTAACAACTCAAAATACTATGTCGGAACGCCTAAACACAGTCTTTAAGTTATTGGGCACTTTGACAAACAAGCTTTCATAGTTTTAGGCAAAGGGCTAGATCGGGACTAGGCCTCCTTGGTTCAAAGATATGATAATCTAATCAGTCAAAGAGATAGTTTCATGGATAGAGCTATGGACAGCCATAGGTAAGCAGGGCACACCATACATCCTACTCAACATGCATAGAACTTATAAATGAAACTAGCAACAATATCCTTAAATTACTAAAGAGCAGTTAAGAATTCTTTAGTGCAACTAAGGAAGAAGAAAACATAAAAGCTATGAAGATTCAGGAATTTTGAGGTGCCTCCATGGGCATATCTCAAACTTAATCTCTACTGATCTATAGCAAGCAAGAAGCATGTATCATGAAATGAAAACTAGAAGACAACAACAAAGCAAGAAACACTATACCATTCTACCATGTCATGGAATCCATCAACAATCCTTCATCATTCATAGAAAGCATCCAAGAGGCAGTCCAAAATCATAACACAAGTATGTTCTTCAAAGCTCATATGACCAATATATTGCTTCTTCTCTCAAGTTCAGCCTTCTTTTACAATGAAGCCTTGTGGAATAAATAGGCTCAAGTGAGGAAAACCTCATGGTGCAACTAGCTATCCCATTGGTCTAATCAAAATATCTAAACTTGTCCTTGAGGCTTTGCAAAGCCCAAGGCAGGCAATATCCCATAAAATATCTAAAATGCTAAAAACGGAATGATATTGACTTTGATCTATTTTCCAAGTGTGTGTAATGATGGGAACTTTAATATTGAAAAAAAGGCAGATTTGAGGTTCAAAAAGAAAAATACTTCTGTAAATTTAAGACAAACTTCACTGTTGTAAACATTTGGAAGTGTTCTCTCGTAATGCACCAGTCATGATGGCCCGTTGGAAATCTCTCTGTGTCTAATTTCCGGCGCAACTGAAATCACCTCAATCTGATGCCTGGAAGTCTTCCAAATCTGTACCTGTGTGTAAAAATCCAGAAAATTGCAGACTGCTGATATGCCGGGCAGAATGTGCAAAAAGTGAGCATTTTTCGCCATTTTGAGGGGGCAAATGATCTTCAAATGCTCTGAAAATCGCTGAGGACATGATCATGAAATTATGGCATCAACTGGTATCATCCTCCTCCCTTGAAAAATCCTCAAAATGAAATGGCGAATTTATGAGTTTTCGACCAAAAACTCAAAAAATGCCAAAAAGCAAAAAGTTGTCAAAATGGGCCCAAAATTGGTGCGCATGACCCTCAAGGGTCCTTGGAAATATGTTCTGAAGTAGAAGCCAAAATATGAAGTCCTGAAGTGTATTTTCTCACTTTCCGTGCCGGGCGCTTCCCTGTAGCCTCCTTCAGCTTCTCTTGGGTTTTCTTCTTTGATGTTTAGCATTCTGGCTTTGGTGAAGAAGTCATGGCCCCTTGCCTAGGAGAGGCAGCTAGCACATGCTTTGGAGAATGCCCTTCATGATCTTTATGCTGCTATTCTGTCTCATAAGGCTGCCCCTTTTCCTGCCCTTGTTCATCACTGTCATGCTGCTCCTGCTACTCTGTCCCTCCTTCTATGTTTGATTAAGGCAACAATGGTTTCAAATGTAGTGTGAAATGCACTCCTTTGCTATTAGTTCTATGTTCCTTCCAACCACTACCCTTTCCTCCCTTTGTATATCAGATAGCCAATACTCACAATGAATTACACATTCAAACAAAGATAAACAGTCAAAGGGTCTTTCCTGTGTAAGGGCACCCAACTTTGGTGTTTTGAGACAATAGGACACCCTTGTCTTTTTAGAGGAAGGCAAAACAACAACCCGCTCAATTCAAAAACACTGCTCTCTTTTTGTAGGCCACTCAACCAATTATATTCAACACTATTTCACAGTCAAACAAAGTGTACATACAGTCAAAGGTGACTATTTCTGTGTTTGTAGTAAGATTACCCAGCTCTTGGTGCTTTGTGGGCAACGGGACAGCTTTGTTTTTTTTTTAATAAAGGCAAAACAAACACCTTCTCAATTCAAAACCCTGCTTTCTTCTTTGTAGGCTACTCCACTAGTGATTTCAAAACTATAACCACCGTCAACCAAAGTGTATCTATATAGTCAAAAGCCACTGTGTTTAGAGGACAATGTGACAGAGCCTGTTGCATTTTTGAGGTGGTTACAATGGTTTTGTAGCAGTTCAATACCAATAAACTCCTCTCCAAACAAAACACTACCCTCCTTGTATGCAGCTCACCAAATATTTTTAATAATATAAACGCAGTCAATCAACAAGTATCTACACAGTCAAGGGTTACAGTGCTAGTGCAAGGTTACAAGCTCCTTGAGTTTTGGTGTGGGCATAAACAATCCTGTAGTAGTCAATAGCAACCACTCTTTACGATCAACACACTACTCTTGTTTTGCTATTTATCATAAAGCTTTTGACAACACCTCCAAACTGAAAAGATAACTTTACTTACTGACCCTGCTTCACGAAATGAAAAAGCAAACACTGTTTTCTGCCTTTTTTAAACATTCAACAAGCCATTACCCTTCTATCACTACTTGGGAGGCATCTTGACTTGGATGCGCTTCTGAAAAAACCAAAACTGCCTCAAGAGTTTTTGAAATGTGTTCTTTAATCAAAACTATATCTCAGTTGTCAATCACTGTTTGACAGGGCAGAAATGGTTTGAAATGCTATATCTCAGTTGTCAATCACTGTTTGACAGGGCAGAAATGGTTTGAAATGCTATGTGAGAAGCTCTCTTTGGTGTTAGGTCTCTGCTCCTTCAAAAACCTTGTCTTTTCCTCCCTTTGTAAGCCAAACAACAAATATTATAATGAACACACAGTCAAACAAAGTGTATACACAGTCAAAGGTCACTGTGTAATAGGATAAGGCGACAGAGCTTATTTTTTTTTGGTGTGACCTCAAAGACCTGTAGCATTCAACAACAATAAACTCTTCTTAACCAAAGTACTACTCTCCTTATACTTTACTGTTGCTCACACAAAGTTCGACAAGACCTTTAAATGTAATGGTGGTTTTACTCACTGAATCTGCTTTATAGAACAAAGGAATCAACAGTGGTTATTTGCCCTTTTTACCCCCCAAACGTGTCTTTTGAATCAAAAACACTTATATAGTGATCTCCTCTCATGAAAATAAACCCACTATTTTGTTTTTCCAAATCCTATGTTCCTCCCCTTGGACACTGCTTTGCACCTTTCAATATTGTTTGGAGGGCAGTTTACATGTTCTTTTGATAGCAATACAAATCCACCAGTTTCACTATATCAGGGTTTGGGCAAACAAAACCATGGCAATTTCAAGTCTTAAACATAAAACACAGCACCTTATGTTCACTGCTTTCTCACACAGATTTTGACAAAATACCTTCAAAATGTAACAACAGCTTCACACCCTAAAGTCTATTTTATGGATAAAGAGGCAGCTCTGACTTCGCTCTTCACTATATAAAGATGACCTTTGACAGTGACAAAAACACCTATTCAATGATCGTTGTTCATGAAATTAGGCCCACTGCTTTACTTTTCAAACACTGTATTTTTTCCCTTAAAACACTGTCTCTACCTTTGAACATTGTTTGTGGTTGTTTATAAAGTCCTTTGGTATCAATGAAAACCTACCATTTTTACTATGTCAGTCTTGGGCAATCATAGCCACAACAAACTCGGATTTAAAACAAAACACTTAACCCTCCTTACCACTGCTTCTCCATTACATTTTGCTGATAGAGGTTAACTTTTCCCTATCTCAGTTAGGGCACCTCCAACAATTTGAAAAACCTCTACTACTGTGTATATTTTGACTTGCTGGTTTATGCTTTTAGCACTATATTGAGGGCAGTTTTTAGTCCTTTTGACATCATCATAAACACATCACTTAACAGCTTGAATTCAGCAAGGAAGTAAACAACATACCTTGTAGAACGATGACAGCCACTGTTTGATTGTTTGAGCAGCCCTAAAATTATTTTTTTGAAGTTTTTCAGGTAAATTTGTAACTGATGCTACAGGCGCGCCGCGCATCAGTTCATCCCTTTGGAAATTTTCGGCCTAAACGCGTCGCGCATATTTCTGAACGCGTCGCGCAACTTTGCAGCCCATTTTGAAGGACTTCCTGGTGTCGGAATTGGGCGCGAGATGGCTCGTTGGAAATCTGTGGAAGTCTACTTTCCAGAAAAACTTGAATTTTTTCATTTGGTGTCCATTTGATCCTTCAAAAATTGATTTTCCCAACACTGGTCAAAACTGGTGAATCCTGGTGTAGAAATGCATCGAGCTGTTTGTAGGCCATTTTTGAATGCCTTCCCGGTGTCGGAATTAAGCACGAGATGGCTCGTTGGAAAGATGTGGAGGTATAATTTCCAGAAAAACTTGAATTTTTTCATTTTGTTTCCATTTGATCCTTCAAAAACTGACTGTCCCATCACTGGTCAAAAAAGGTGTATGCTGGTGCAGAAAAACATAGCGTTGATTGCAGGCTACTTTTGGATGCCTTCCTTTTGTCGGAATTTGGCCCGAGATGGCTCATCGGAAAGATATGGAAGTATATTTTCTATAAAAAATTTAATGTTTTCATTTGGAGTCAATTTGGTTGTTCAAAATCTGACTGTCCCATCACTGGTCAAAATGATGAATCCTGGTGCAGAAATTCTCCCGTGACATCTGAATTTTTCACGTTTCTCACAAACCATGATACCTGTGTAGAAACTGAAGGAGGTTTTTATTTTTTAACCTATGAGGGAAAAAAACCTCTCTCAATTTTTTAAATCTCATCTCTGTTTGATCAGAAAATCATTTTGAAACAAACTGCTCGGGCGCTCCTTAACCCTAATTTTGTTGTGGCAGAGGTATTATGATTCAACAACCATGCAAATTTTACTATCCTTTTGTATTTGCTAAGATCAGATATTTGAGCCTCTTTTTCATTTTGGGTACACTGCTTCAGTGGCATTCACTTAAACTCTTTCATCCGTTGTAACAATGTGTGAAGGGACCTCCTTTTTGACAGTGGCATGCTCATATTACCTTTACCTAGTCCTAGGACTCAAAACACATATTATGATCTTTCTTGTACTCTTATAATCCTCTATATTTATTTATGATGCCTTTATGCTGAATAGGAAGCCTAAATACCACTTCAAAATCTTTTATACCTCTGGTGCTTGAAAGGCATACCTATCTTTGTCATTTGGAAAGAGGATGTTTTCTTCCTTTTGCAGCATAAACTTACATTTCTCTTTGGAGTTAATGATGCCCATTGTGAAATGAATCTTGACTATAGGTGCAAAAATGTAGTTGCACCCACCTATGTTTGATCATCCTTTGTCTAAGAAGGCGCTTTTTTCACAATCTTTCATCTGCTCAAAGTATACCAGCATGGTGTCTTGGGTCCTTTGTTATAGGAACAGACTGTCTTTGGAAAACCAAAGGTACTTTGCCTTTTGTCCACTGTGATGAGTTTTTTGAAAGCATCCTCTTATGAGTAGGAGGATCAAAGTCCTTTGAAACATAATCTTTACCATATCCTTTGCCTATGTAGTGACACAACTCCTCAACCACTTCTTCAATATTTTGTTTTGTTGGAGCTGTAGACTACTTTTTGGAAAAAACTTGTTAAGAGATAGCTTGACCTCTTTGGATTGCAGTGGTACCCCTGCTTTCCTTTTGGTCTCTTACCTTGTTTCTCTGATCAGACAGACCTTGAAATAAATTAGTGCCCTGGCCATCTGCTTATGAATGAAGGAGGCCTTTTTCTCTCGGCAAAATATCTGTGCTTTTTCAATCTTCTGTCCTAGCCACATGTAGGCTGCCTGATGAACATATTGAAAAGGGTTTTCTTACATATGATGGCAAGCAAACAGCAGTGAAAACATTGATGTTGTTACCTCTGCCTGCAATCATTACTTTGCTTCATAAAAACCCTAGTCAATGTGTTACTGTCTCACTGTTCATTAAAACACATCTATCTCGCAGTCAGTTGCAATTCTTTAAGTCAAACATTGGCCATCGCCTTCTACTTGTAGATGAAGGAGGCACCTTAAAACCCTCTGCTTATAGATGAAGGAGGTTCTTGGCCATGAAAAATTACAAGTCTGTTTGACAGTGTTGTTTTTCTTCTACTGTGTTATCATGCTGAATGAAGCTGCAAGAGTTTGATGAGTAACTCCTTGTCCTGCAGATGTATCTCAGGCTCATGTTTACATTGAGAAGCAGTTGTTCTTCTAAATGTGGATTCAAGAATTTTCTCCTGAGATGATGACATGTTTCCTGTCTTTGTAAAATCCATAAAACACTGTAAAACACCTAAAATCAGCTTGAGACTGTGGTTTATGCATTGCTGAGACTTAGGGGTGTGTAAGTGGCGCGACTTAGGGCTGTGATCAATTTCATTTGCAGAGTGGGAGGTCTGTCATGATTGGTCTGTAGCAGATGGAGGTTTTTGGCCTTTTGATGGTTGCCAAGGGTAAAATGCCTTAAAGCACCACTTCCTAACTTAGGGGAGGCTTTTGAAACAGACTTGGATTGTCCTTTTAGAGCTGATGGGCAGACCAGTAGGGCTAAAGCTAGATAGGATAGTGATAATGAGGTTTAACCTTGACATGGGCAGACTGAAAAGTAGGAGGGCGAAAAAAGTTTTATGAGGGTTTTCTAGATGACAAATTGACATATGGAGATCAGCTTCTAGAAAACTCAGCTATGGATCTAGTCATTACTAACAAGTGAAAAATACTGATGACTAACAGTGGCTCCATTTGGGGAGGGCAGCTCCTTGTCAGGAGGTGTCCAGAATTCAGATCTTTGGCTTATGAAGACCAGTGCCTTACCCATTGGTGCAAAATTTCACCCTTCTTTGATGCTATTTCTGAAAAGTGACAGCATGGTTAACATCAATGATATTTCTACCTACCCCACTATCTTTCCTAACATTTTTTCTTCTCTTTGGCGCATTTGAACTAGCAACCTTTTGACAATGTATATTTTTCTTTTTGCAAAATGAACCTATCTATTTCTACTCTTATATCTGCCAGGAGTTCAGATTAAACTGATGAACTCCTTCATTACTCTACCTATGCTAGATCAACTGTCAAGATTAAGCAGTTTGACAGGATTTTGTTCTCTAATCTAAAACACGAAATTTAAAAGATGATCAAATCAGGATTAGACAGTCTGACTTGTCATGTATTTGCGGCATAAAAGACAAGCTGCACACAAATATTATTCTGCATAAAGGAAATATAGAAAAGCGGGGCTAAGATGTACAATGTGTTTTTCATCCCTCGCTTCTCTCTTTGGTTCTGTTTTAGGCATGTGGAACCAGAATCTCTCCCTAATCTAAACTTTGTGATAAGTCAATCTTACACAATGTTGACTATCTTTGCACTCACTAACTTATCAGCAAATAAATTTAAACATGCTCAGCTATGATTAGGCTAGATAGCTGAACAAGACATTGAAGTACTAGTAGCGGCATTTAGACTTGCACGTTTTCTGAAGGACTATTTTTTGGAACATGGGGCTTTACCATTGTTTTTAGAAACTGCCCTCTTTTTCTATTGTTTACTGCTTTTGTATATTCTGCTTTTTCACTTTTCATCAAAAAAATCTAAAACTGAAAAGATGCTCGCAAGGCTGAGCTTATTTTCCACTGCTGTCTACCTATCCTAATTTAAACTGTACACAACATACACATTTGGTGAACTCTTCTTTCCAATGTAACCAGTCAAGTAGATGATTGCATGGGTGACTCTAGTTTAGTTCTTTCATGATGCAGAAATAATGACAAGGCCACTCCCATTTGGCAGGTTTTTGGACAGTAGTACTTAAGCCTTTTCTCATTCTTGGTAGCAACTTGTTTATGATAGAAACTACTACTCTTTTAGACTTTTTAAGGAAAACAGCAACTGGATCTTGGAATAATACCTGATCTAGAGGATTTGAGATATAGGTTTCATTCAGGATTACTCTTTCTCCCACTTGACCATATTTGGGACCCCCTTGGTACAGCAACTCTTCCCCTTGCTCATGATTACTTGAAATGACAGGTTCATCATATATTGCAGTGTAATTCTCTTGCCAAGCTGATGTGTTTTGATAGGGCAGGCTGAAAATTGTGTGAAGGTCATCAGGTTGATGAGCAGGGATATACTTTGACAGTAAATTATCTTCAAAGGATAGTGTGACAACTCTCATTTGTTTCTCAACCTCTACTTCATCATCTGCAATTTGTAAGTCAATGGAACTTGGTGGCTGCAGATCTGGAGTTAAGGAAGATTCCATGTCCAAAATGATTTCTTCAATCATTTCAGGAAAAGGCTTCTCATTTACAACATGCTCAAGAATTTCACCATCTTCCTCAACCTCGTCATCAAAGCTGAAAAACTGTTGATTTCCAATTATGTGAATGTTATCTCTGATGGACTGAAGTGAAGTAGAGCAAAGAGTCCGAGACTCTTCACTTACTTCTAAACTCTCAATGCTCTCCTCATCAGTGTCATAGATGACCTGTAATGGCTGCTCACTTTTCTCAAGTTTATGAAACTGAGCTTCCTCCCAAAAATCAAAAGCTGAGTGTTCTGCAAAGTTAGTTTCTGTTTGGAAGTCACAATCATCAACATATTGATCAAACCTTGGAGAATCATTAACATAAGAAATGTCATCAACCATGCACATTGGACTATCAGATTGCTTTTCTTCAAATTGATCTACACATCTATTTTCTGATTTATGACATGCAAGATTAACAGGAGAAAGATCAGAAAAATTTTGGTTATATGAAGTTTCAGAGGTTGTTTGTATGTTTATAAGTTGATCTATTTCCTCTTCAATTAGAAAGGGAGGCATTTTCATTTCTCTAAAATAATCTTCTTTCTCTTGGGAAATCTGATTTGAAGGATGAATGTCTTTTTGGGCTTCACCTATGAGAGATGATGAATCATCACTTATGCCCTTAGAGAGATCCTGTGGGTTTTCTTTCATTTCTTGCTTGTTTTCATCTTCAACCACTTCTTTGTGCTGTTGGGGATAGTTAGCATGTAATTCATGAGTTTTTCCTGACAGATTTTCAGGAGGCCAATTTGCCTTTATGAACTCAAATGACTCCCAGCGTAAAGGTAGAGATCCTACAGGTTTTGATTTATCTTCTATTTCAGAATCTGTGATTTCAAAATGGCTGATAGCTTCTTTAGAGCATTCCTCTATGTTTTTATTTGCAACTTTCCCATTAGGCACATTTTGTTTATAACTCTTGTCTTGTAACAGTCGAGTGTGTTTATTCTGAGGAAGAAGTGTAGGTTGGTTTGAATAAGCAGTGTTAACCTTGACTTTCTGTTTCTCTCTTTTCCTAAGTAGATGTTCTAGTTTTCCAAGCATACATTCCAATTTTTTCAACTTTTCCTCTGAAGATACTAGTCTCTCTTGATTTGCTTTGTCTTTCTTTATGGTTCTTAGTTGTGCCTCCCTATTTAGTAAGTTGAATTCTACATCAACTGCTATCCTTTACATTTCTTCTAGGGTCAAAGGATCTTTGTTTTTTATCTGGAAAACCATCTCTAGGTTAAAATAATCTGGGTAGTGCAAGAGAGCACATCCGAGGGGTGGCTTTAGGTTAGCAGGCATTGCATGGTATACTTTATTGAACCTGGCTGAAAAGTTTTGTATTGTCTCCCCTGGTTGTCTTTTTAACTCATTGTATTCCTTTATGATGAGAACTTTATTGCCTATGACCACCCACCTATCTAGGAAGATTTGAGTGAACTGATGAAAATTGGTAATGCTTGCAGCTGGCAGGTCTTCAAACCAACTCCTAATTTTTCCTTGTAATGATAAGGCAAACATTCTAATATGCACATCATCTTCTTCTATGTCATAAAGGTCAAGTAAATCCTCAAGTTTTCGGGCATGCTCTTCAGCGGTGACTTTGGAGCTTTCTCCATCAAACCTGGGTAATTTATTTTGAAGATTTGCAGGAAGGGCTTGTAAGATGGGAGGTAAAACCAGAGGCTTGTATCTTTCTGGGGCCTTTGTGGATATAGGTAGTGTAAAAAGAGGTTCGTGACTGTTTGAGGTTTCAGCCAGAGTAGGAAAGGTAGCATGAGGCTCATGTTTTGTTAGGTTTTCCATATGTGAATCTGGGGTAAGCATAGGTGTACAAACTTGCTCATGGTCTGAGATTTGAGGCTTGGATTTTTGAGGTTTGAGATCTTTCCAATGATCAATGTAGATCTCATCGGTGTATTCCTTATCAGGCTCAAAGTAGGATAGAACATAGTTACATATAAAGACAATAATTTCTTGAATCCAACTAAGGCCTGAGTGCTTTTTCTTTCTAGGATGACCAGTCATGTTTTAGGTTCTTCCTCCAGTGGAGTCTTTAGGTCTATTGGGAGTTGTGGAGTCGCCAGGTGGAACTTGGTTGTTTTTGTAGAGATGTAGCTATGGTCCACCACCAGTAACTAATCTGGAAATGTTTTTAAGGTTTTCTGAGTTTTATGTGCAGCCTATGGTTTAAAGTATCCTAGACTTGTTTCAACACTTTGCTAGGGTGATGAGAACAAAAAGAGTTTACTCTAAATGGGTCTATGGGCTGCTTGCTTGTTTAAGTATCTAAAGGACCAAAGAGTCTATAAGAATTTGCTAGACTATCATGTACTCAGTGTCCCACCATCTCCCGCTATGTTAGTGAGCGATGGGATAGGTCTATCGGATAGTAACCTAGAGTTTGGTAAAATAGTAAGGCCTACTAGAGGTTAGTGGAGTCGCCAGGTGGAACTTGGTTGTTTTGAGATATGTGTGTATGGTCCACCACCAACATTGACAAAAACCAATCTAAGGGAGTGTTTTGGGGTTTTTTGAGTTTTATGTGCCTACAAGGTTTGGAAGAGTTTTCTATAACTGACTCATCATTTTGCTAAGATGGTGAAGGAGCTATTTTCTACTCTTCAGACAATATCTAAGTTTACTAAGCTTGATTGAGACTTCAGGAGTTACTAAGGTGTACTTATATTGTCACTAACTCGAAAGGTCCTACTGTGAGTGTCACTATGTTAGTGAGCAGTGGGATGAGTCAATCAGATAGTATTCTTAAAGCTGCTTAAGGTCTAGGGAATCTAAGTTTGTTTAATACTCAGGGTCCCACCGTGATCGCCATTATGTTAGTGTGGCGATGAGGTGGCTCACTGGTAGGTATTCTTGAAAATAAGGGACTTCTAGAGTTCTAAGGTGTCCTTAGGATGTTTTGACTCAAGGTCCCACCGTGATCGCCATTATGTTAGGTTCCCGTGATTTGGCCGATTGGTGAGCCAAATGACGATGTAACATCAAACCAAGCTTTAGAGCCCAAGGACCTAGCCTTCCTGGACTCAGAGAGGGCTCTCTCTATATGTGCAAAAGATATCAGTGTGTTTGCTTATGGTGTTCTGATATTAGGCTAGTTATGAAGTGAGTTTTTTGATTTTTGGTTTTTTAAGTTTGTGAGGGATAAAACTGATCAAAGATATAAAATGGGTAACAAGAAGTTAGATCAACTGGGCTATGGGGTCAAAAAGGTCAAGGAAGCTATCAGATGATGATACAAGGCTGCTGTAGGGCCGATTTAATTCAAGGTAGAAAGGATCTTTGGGAAAAATGGAGTAAATGGATATCAAGTTTGTGAATAACAAGGAGTTTCAAGCATCACTGGTTCAATAGATAACATAAACATGGTAAAGAAAACCCTTAATCATGCAAAATGTAACTATAAACTAATCAACACATCGAAACAAACATTCAAGCCATGCATGGTGGGAAATGGCTATCAGACTTTGGGGAAAACACATAAGATGGACTAACAACTCAAAATACTATGCCGGAACGCCTAAACACAGTCTTTAAGCTATTGGGCACTTTGACAAACAAGCTTTCATAGTTTTAGGCAAAGGGCTAGATCGGGACTAGGCCTCCTTGGTTCAAAGAGATGATAATCTAATCAGTCAAAGAGATAGTTTCATGGATAGAGCTATGGACAGCCATAGGTAAGAAGGGCACACCATACATCCTACTCAACATGCATAGAACTTATAAATGAAACTAGAAACAATATCCTTAAATTAATAAAGAGCAGTTAAGAATTCTTTAGTGCAACTAAGGAAGAAGAAAACATAAAAGCTATGAAGATTCAGGAATTTTGAGGTGCCTCCATGGGCATATCTCAAACTTAATCTCTACTGATCTATAGCAAGCAAGAAGCATGTATCATGAAATGAAAACTAGAAGACAACAACAAAGCAAGAAACACTATACCATTCTACCATGTCATGGAATCCATCAACAATCCTTCATCATTCATCAAAAGCATCCAAGAGGCAGTCCAAAATCATAACACAAGTATGTTCTTCAAAGCTCATATGACTAATATATTGCTTCTTCTCTCAAGTTCAGCCTTCTTTTACAATGAAGCCTTGTGGAATAAATAGGCTCAAGTGAGGAAAACCTCATGGTGCAACTAGCGATCCCATTGGTCTAATCAAAATATCTAAACTTGTCCTTGAGGCTTTGCAAAGCCCAAGGCACAAAATATCCCATAAAATATCTAAAAAATGCTAAAAACGGAAATTATATTGACTTTGCATCATTTTCCAAGTGCAAAAATAGCTAAACACACATTTGGAAAAAGCAGATTTTTGAGGTTCAAAAATTACAAAAATACTTCAAATTTATATCAGAAAAAGGTCCCCTGACTTGCCGGAAACATTTGGCAGCCTTCTCGGTGTCGAAATGAGGCTCATGATAGCCCGTTGGAAATATCTCTGTGTCTACTTTGCAGCGCAACTGAAATCACCTCATCTGATGCCTGGAAGTCTTCCAAATCTGTACCTGTGTGTAAAAAGCCAGAAAATTGCAGACTGCTGATATGCCGGGCAGAATATGCAAAAAGTGAGCATTTTTCGCCATTTTGAGGGGGCAAATGATCTTCAAATGCTCTGAAAATCGCTGAGGACCTGATCATGAAATTATGGCATCAACTGGTATCATCCTCCTCCCTTGAAAAATCCTCAAAATGAAATGGCGAATTTATGAGTTTTCGACCAAAAACTCAAAAAATGCCAAAAAGAAAAAAGTTGTCAAAATGGGCCCAAAATTGGTGCGCATGACCCTCAAGGGTCCTTGGAAATATGTTCTGAAGTAGAAGCCAAAATATGAAGTCCTGAAGTGTATTTTCTCACTTTCCGTGCCGGGCGCTTCCCTGTAGCCTCCTTCAGCTTCTCTTGGGTTTTCTTCTTTGATGTTTAGCATTCTGGCTTTGGTGAAGAAGTCATGGCCCCTTGCCTAGGAGAGGCAGCTAGCACATGCTTTGGAGAATGCCCTTCATGATATTTATGCTGCTGTTCTGTCTCATAAGGCTGCCCCTTTTCCTGCCCTTGTTCATCACTATCATGCTGCTCCTGCTGCTCTGTCCCTCCTTCTATGTTTGATTAAGGCAACAATGGTTTCAAATGTAGTGTGAAATGCACTCCTTTTCTATTAGGTCTATGTTCCTTCCAACCACTACCCTTTCCTCCCTTTGTATATCAGACAGCCAATAATCACAATGAAGTACACATTCAAACAAAGATAAATAGTCAAAGGGTCTTTCCTGTGTAAGGGCACCCAACTTTGGTGTTTTGAGACAATAGGACACCCTTGTCTTTTTAGAGGAAGGCAAAACAACAACCCGCTCAATTCAAAAACACTGCTCTCTTTTTGTAGGCCACTCAACCAATTATATTCAACACTATTTCACAGTCAAACAAAGTGTATATACAGTCAAAGGTGACTATTTCTGTGTTTGTAGTAAGATTACCCAGCTCTTGGTGCTTTGTGGGCAACGGGACAACTTTATTTTTTTTTTTAATAAAGGAAAAACAAACACCTTCTCAATTCAAAACCCTGCTTTCTTCTTTGTAGGCTACTCCACCAGTGATTTCAAAACTATAACCACAGTCAACCAAAGTGTATCTATATAGTCAAAAGCCACTGTGTTTAGAGGACAATGTGACAGAGCCTGTTGCGTTTTTGAGGTGGTTACAATGGTTTTGTAGCAGTTCAATACCAATAAACTCCTCAAAAAAAAAAACACTACCCTCCTTGTATGCAGCTCACCAAATATTTTTAATAATATAAACGCAGTCAATCAACAAGTATCTACACAGTCAAGGCTTACTGTGCTAGTGCAAGGTTACAAGCTCCTTGAGTTTTGGTGTGGGCATAAACAATCCTGTAGCAGTCAATAGCAACCACTCTTTATGATCAACACACTACTCTTGTTTTGCTATTTATCATAAAGCTTTTGACAACACCTCCAAACTGAAAAGATAACTTTACTTACTGACCCTGCTTCACGAAATGAAAAAGAAAACACTGTTTTCTACCTTTTTTAAACATTCAACAATCCATTACCCTTCTATCACTACTTGGGAGGCATATTGACTTGGATGCGCTTCTGAAAAAACCAAAACTGCCTCAAGAGTTTTTGAAATGTGTTCTTTAATCAAAACTATATCTCAGCTGTCAATCACTGTTTGACAGGGCAGAAATGGTTTGAAATGCTATGTGAGAAGCTCTCTTTGGTGTTAGGTCTCTGCTCCTTCAAAAACCTTGTCTTTTCCTCCCTTTGTAAGCCAAACAACAAATATTATAATGAACACACAGTCAAACAAAGTGTATACACAGTCAAAGGTCACTGTGTAATAGGATAAGGCAACAGAGCTTATTTTTTTTTTGGTGTGAGCTCAAAGACCTGTAGCATTCAACAACAATAAACTCTTCTTAACCAAAGTACTACTCTCCTTATACTTTACTGTTGCTCACACAAAGTTCGACAAGACCTCCAAATGTAATGGTGGTTTTACTCACTGAATCTGCTTTATAGAACAAAGGAATCAACAGTGGTTATTTTCCCTTTTTACCCCCCAAACGTGTCTTTTGAATCAAAAACACTTATATAGTGATCTCCTCTCATGAAAATAAACCCACTGTTTTGTTTTTCCAAATCCTGTGTTCCTCCCCTTGGACACTGCTTTGCACCTTTCAATATTGTTTGGAGGGCAGTTTACATGTTCTTTTGATAGCAATACAAATCCACCAGTTTCACTATATCAGGGTTTGGGCAAACAAAACCATGGCAATTTCAAGTCTTAAACATAAAACACAGCACCTTATGTTCACTGCTTTCTCACACAGATTTTGACAAAATTCCTTCAAAATGTAACAACAGCTTCACACCCTAAAGTCTGTTTTATGGATAAAGAGGTAGCTCTGACTTCGCTCTTCACTATATAAAGATGACCTTTGACAGTGACAAAAACACCTATTCAATGATCATTGTTCATGAAATTAGGCCCACTGCTTTACTTTTCAAACACTGTGTTTTTTCCCTTAAAGCACTATCTCCACCTTTGAACACTGTTTGTGGCTGTTTATAAAGTCCTTTGGTATCAATGAAAACCTACCATTTTTACTATGTCAGTCTTGGGCAATCATAGCCACAACAAACTCGAATTTAAAACAAAACACTTAACCCTCCTTACCACTGCTTCTCCATTACATTTTGCTGATAGAGGTTAACTTTGCCCTATCTCAGTTAGGGCACCTCCAACAATTTGAAAAACCTCTACTACTGTGTATATTTTGACTTGCTGGTTTATGCTTTTAGCACTATATTGAGGGCAGTTTTTAGTCCTTTTGACATCATCATAAACACATCACTTAACAGCTTGAATTCAGCAAGGAATTAAACAACATACCTTGTAGAACGATGACAGCCATTGTTTGATTGTTTGAGCAGCCCTAAAAATATTTTTTGAAGGTTTTCAGGTAATTTTGTAACTGATGCTACAGGCGCGCCGCGCGCTGCTACAGGCGCGCCGCGCATCAGTTCATCCCTTTGGAAATTTTCGGCCTAAACGCGCCGTGCAACTTTGCAGCCCATTTTGAAGGCCTTCCTGGTGTCAGAATTGGGTGCGAGATGGCTTGTTGGAAAGATGTGAAAGTCTAATTTCTAGAAAAACTTGAATTTTTTCATTTGGTTTCCATTTTATTCTTCAAAAATTGATTTTTCCAACACTGGTCAAAACTGGTGAATCCTGGTGCAG
The DNA here is from genome assembly GCA_034641835.2 of Pinus albicaulis. Taxonomy (NCBI): domain Eukaryota; kingdom Viridiplantae; phylum Streptophyta; class Pinopsida; order Pinales; family Pinaceae; genus Pinus; species Pinus albicaulis. The sequence continues at coordinate 1,370,946,501 of CM076572.1, read as the reverse complement.
AAATGCATCGATCTGTTTGTAGGCATTTTTGAATGCCTTCCCGGTGTTGGAATTGGGCGCGAGATGGCTCGTTGGAAAGATAGGGAAGTATAATTTCCAAATATTCTTTATTTGTTTCATTTGGTGTCCATTTGGGTGTTCAAAAACTGACTGTCCCATCACTGGTAAAAAATGGTGAATGCTGGTGCAGAAAAACATAGCGTTGATTGCAGGCTACTTTTGGATGTCTTCCTGTTGTCAGAATTTGGCCCGAGATGGCTCATCAGAAAGCTATGGAAGTATTTTTTCCATAAAAACTTTAATTTTTTCATTTGGAGTCAATTTTGTTTTTCAAAATCTGACTGTCCCATCACTGGTCAAAATGATGAATCCTGGTGCAGAAATTCTCCCGTGACATCTGAATTTTTCACGTTTCTCACAAACCATGATACCTGTGTATAAATTGAAGGAGGTTTTTATTTTTGAACCTATGAGGGAAAAAAACCTCTCTCACTTTTGTAAATATCATCTCCTTTTGGTCAGAAAATCATTTTGAAACAAACTGCCCGGGCGCTCCTTAACCCTAATTTTGCTATGGCAGAGGTATTATGATTCAACAACCATGCAAATTTTACTATCCTTTTGTATTTGCTAAGATCAGATATTTGAGCCTATTTTTGACTGTGGGTACACTGCTTTAGTGGCATTCACTTAAAATCTTTCATCCGTTGTAACAATGTGTGAAGGGACCTCCTTTTTTACAGTGGCATGCTCATATTACCTTTACCTAGTCCTAGGACTCAAAACACATATTATGATCTTTCTTGTACTCTTATAATCCTCTGTATTTATTTATGATGCCTTTATGCTGAATAGGAAGCCTAACTACCACTTCAAAATCTTTTATACCTCTGGTGCTTGAAAGGCATACCTGTCTTTGTCATTTGGAAAGAGGATGTTTTCTTCCTTTTGCAGCATAAACTTACATTTCGCTTTGGAGTTAATGATGCCCATTGTGAAATGAATCTTTACTATAGGTGCAAAAATGCAGTTGCACCCACCTATGTTTGATCATCCTCTATCTAATAAGGCACTTTTTTCACAATCTTTCATCTGCTCAAAGTATACCAGCATGGTGTCTTGGGTCCTTTGTTATAGGAACAGACTGTCTTTGGAAAACCAAAGGTACTTTGCCTTTTGTCCACTGTGATGAGTTTTTTGAAAGCATCCTCTTATGAGTAGGAGGATCAAAGTCCTTTGAAACATAATCTTTACCATATCCTTTGCCTATGTAGTGACACAACTCCTCAACCACTTCTTCAATATTTTGTTTTGTTGGAGCTGTAGACTACTTTTTGGAAAAAACTTGTTAAGAGATAGCTTGACCTCTTTGGATTGCAGTGGTACCCCTGCTTTCCTTTTGGTCTCTTACCTTGTTTCTCTGATCAGACAGACCTTGAAATCAATTAGTGCCCTGGCCATCTGCTTATGAATGAAGGAGGCCTTTTTCTCTTGGCAAAATATCTGTGCTTTGTCAATCTTTTGTCCTAGCCACATGTAGGCTGCCTGATGAACATATTGACAAGGGTTTTCTTACATATGATGGCAAGCAAACAGCAGTGAAAACATTGATGTTGTTACCTCTGCCTGCAATCATTACTTTGCTTCATAAAAACCCTAGTCAATGTGTTATTGTCTCACTGTTCATTAAAACACATCTATCTCGCAGTCAGTTGCAATTCTATAAGTCAAACATTGGCCATCGCCTTCTACTTGTAGATGAAGGAGGTGCCTTAAAACCCTCTGCTTATAGATGAAGGAGGTTCTTGGCCATGAAAAATTACAAGTCTGTTTGACAGTGTTGTTTTTCTTCTACTGTGTTATCATGTTGAATGAAGCTGCAAGAGTTTGATGAGTAACTCCTTGTCCTGCAGATGTATCTCAGGCTCATGTTTTCATTGAGAAGCAGTTGTTCTTCTAAATGTGGATTCAAGAATTTTCTCCTGAGATGATGACATGTTTCCCCTCCTTGTAAAATCCATAAAACACTGTAAAACACCTAAAATCAGCTTGAGACTATGGTTTATGCATTGCTGAGACTTAGGGGTGTGTAAGTGGCGCGACTTAGTGCTGTAATCAATTTCATTTGCAGAGTGGGAGGTTTGTCATGATTGTTCTGAAACAGATGGAGGTTTTTTGGCCTTTTGATGGTTGCCAAGGGTAAAATGCCTTAAAGCGCCACTCCCTAACTTAGGGGAGGCTTTTGAAAAAGACTTGGATTTGCCTTTTAGAGCTGATGGGCAGACCAGTAGGGCTGAAGCTAGATAGGATAGTGATAATGAGTTTTAACTTTGACATGGGCGGACTGAAAAGTAGGAGGGTGAAAAAAAGTTTTATGAGGGTTTTCTAGATGACAAATTGACATATGGAAATCAGCTTCTAGAAAACTCATCTATGGATCTAGTCATCACTAACAAGTGAAAAATACTGATGACTAACAGTGGCTCCATTTGGGGAGGGCAGCTCCTCGTCAGGAGGTGTCCAGAATTCAAATCTTTGGCTTATGAAGACCAGTGCCTTACCCATTGGCGCAAAATTTCACCTTTCTTTGATGCTATTTCTGAAAAGTGATAGCATGGTTAACATCAATGATATTTCTACCTACCCCACTATCTTTCCTAACATTTTTTCTTCTCTTTGGAACATTTGAACTAGCAGCCTTTTGACAATGTATATTTTTCTTTTTGCAAAATGAACCTATCTATTTCTACTCTTATATCTGCCGGGAGTTCAGATTAAACTGATGAACTCCTTCATTACTCTACTTATGCTAGATCAACTGTCGAGATTAAGCAGTTTGACAGGATTTTTTTCTCTAATCTAAAACACGAAATTTAAAAGATGATCAAATCAGGATTAGACAGTCTGACTTGTCATGTATTTGCGGCATAAAAGACAAGCTGCACACAAATATTATTCTGCATAAAGGAAATATAGAAAAGCGGGGCTAAGATGTACAATGTGTTTTTCATCCCTCGCTTCTCTCTTTGGTTCTGTTTTAGGCATGTGGAACCAAAATCTCTCCCTAATCTAAACTCTGTGATAAGTCAATCTTACACAATGTTGACCATCTTTTTCACTCACTAACTTATCAGCAATTAAATTTAAACATGCTCAGCTATGATTAGGCTAGATAGCTGAACAAGACATTGAAGTACTAGTAGCGGAATTTAGACTTGCGCGCTTTCTGAAGAACTATTTTTTGGAACATGGGGCTTTACCATTGTTTTTAGAAACTGCCCTCTTTTTCTACTGTTTACTGCTTTTGTATTTTCTACTTTTTCACTTTTCTTCAAAAAATCTAAAACTGAAAAGATGCTCGCAAGGCTGAGCTTATGTTCCACTGCTGTCTACCTATCCTAATTTAAACTGTACACAACATACACATTTGGTGAACTCTTCTTTCCAATGTAACCAGTCAAGTAGATGATTGCATGGGTGACTCTGGTTTAGTTCTTTCATGATGCAGAAATAATGACAAGGCCACTCCCACTCGGTTTGTTTATGGACAGTAGTGCTTAAGTTTTTTCTTATTCCTGGCATCAACTTGTTCATGATAGAACCCACTACTCCTTCAGCATTCTCAAGGAAAACAACAAATGGATCTTGGAATAATATCTGATCTAGAGGTTTTGAGATATAGGATTCATTCAAGACTACTCTTTCAGACTTCTCAAGGAAAACAGCAAATGGATCTTGGAATAATACCTGATCTAGAGGATCTGATATATAGGTTTCATTCAGGATTACTCTTTCTCCCACTTGACCATATTTGGGACCCCCTTGGTACATCAACTCTTCCCCTTGCTCATGATTACTTGAAATGACAGGTTCATCATATATTGCAGTGTAGTTATCTTTCCAAGCTGATGTGTTTTGATAGGGCGGGCTGAAAATTGTGTGAAGGTCATCAGGTTGATGAGCAGGGATATACTTTGACAGTAAATTATCTTCAAAGGATAGTGTGACAACTCCCATTTGTTTCTCAACCTCTACTTCATCATCTGAAATTTGTAAGTCAATGGAACTTGGTGGCTGCAGATCTGGAGTTAAGGAAGATTCCATGTCCAAAATGATTTCTTCAATCATTTCAGCAAAAGGCTTCTCATTTACAACATGCTCAAGAATTTCACCATCTTCCTTAACCTCGTCATCAAAGCTGAAAAACTGTTGATTTCCAATTATGTGAATGTTATCTCTGATGGACTGAAGTGAAGTAGAGCAAAGAGTCTGAGACTCTTCACTTACTTCTAAACTCTCAATGCTCTCCTCATCAGTGTTATAGATGACCTGTAATGGCTGCTCACTTTTCTCAAGTTTATGAAACTGAGCTTCCTCCCAAAAATCAAAAGCTGAGTGTTCTGCAAAGTTAGTTTCTGTTTGGAAGTCACAATCATCAACATATTGATCAAACCTTGGAGAATCATTAACATAAGAAATGTCATCAACCATGCACATTGGACTATCAAATTGCTTTTCTTCAAATTGATCTACACATCTACTTTCTGATTTATGACATGCAAGATTAACAGGAGAAAGACCAGAAAACTTTTGGTTATATGAAGTTTCAGAGGTTGTTTGTATGTTTAGAAGTTGATCTATTTCCTCTTCAGTTAGAAAGGGATGCATTTTCATTTCTCTAAAATAATCTTCTTTCTCTTGGGAAATCTGATTTGAAGGATGAATGTCTTTTTGGGCTTCACCTATGAGAGATGATGAATCATCACTTATGCCCTTAGAGAGATCCTGTGGGTTTTCTTTCATTTCTTGCTTGTTTTCATCTTCAACCACTTCTTTGTGTTGTCGGGGATAGTTAACATGTAATTCATGAGTTTTTTCTGATAGATTTTCATGAGGCCAATTTGACTTTATGAATTCAAATGACTCCCAGCATAAAGGTAGAGATCCTACAGGTTTTGATTTATCTTCTATTTCAGAATCTATGATTTCAAAATGGCTGATAGCTTCTTTAGAGCATTCCTCTATGTTTTTATTTGCAACTTTCCCATTAGGCACATTTTGTTTATAACTCTTGTCTTGTAACAGTCGAGTGTGTTTATTCTGAGGAAGAAGTGTAGGTTGGTTTGAATAAGCAGTGTTAACCTTGACTTTTTGTTTCTCTCTTTTCCTAAGTAGATGTTCTAGTTTTCCAAGCATACATTCCAATTTTTTCAACTTTTCCTCCGAAGATACTAGTCTCTCTTGATTTGCTTTGTCTTTCTTTATGGTTCTTAGCTGTGCCTCCCTATTTAGTAAGTTTAATTCTACATCAACTGCTATCCTTTGCATTTCTTCTAGGGTCAAAGGATCTTTGTTTTTTATCTGGAAAACCATCTCTGGGTTAAAAGAATCTGGGTAGTGCAAGAGAGCACATCCGAGGGGTGGCTTTAGGTTAGCAGGCATTGCATGGTATACTTTATTGAACCTGGCTGAAAAGTTTTGTATTATCTCCCCTGGTTGTCTTTTTAACTCATTGTATTCCTTTATGATGAGAACTTTATTACCTATGACCACCCACCTATCTAGGAAGATTTGAGTGAACTGATGAAAATTGGTAATGCTTGCAGCTGGAAGGTCTTCAAACCAACTCCTAATTTTTCCTTCTAATGATAAGGAAAACATTCTAATACACACATCATCTTCTTCTATGTCATAAAGGTCAAGTAAATCCTCAATTTTTCGGGCATGCTCTTCAGCAGTGACTTTGGAGCTTTCTCCATCAAACCTGGGTAATTTATTTTGAAGATTTGCAGGAAGGGCTCGTAAGATGGGAGGTAAAACCAGAGGCTTGTATCTTTCTGGGACCTTTGTGGATATAGGTAGTGTAAAAAGAGGTTCGTGACTATTTAAGGTTTCAGCCAGAGTGGGAAAGGTAGCATGAAGCTCATGTTTTGCTAGGTTTTCCATAGGTGAATCTGGGGTAGGCATTGGTGTACAAGCCTGCTCATGGTCTGAGATTTGAGGCTTAGCTTTTTGAGGTTTGAGATATTTCCAATGATCAATTTAGATCTCATCGGTGTATTCCTGATCAGGCTCAAAGTAGGATAGAACATAGTTACATATAAAGACAATAATTTCTTGAATCCAACTAAGGCCTGAGTGCTTTTTCTTTCTAGGATGACCAGTCATGTTTTAGGTTCTTCCTCCAGTGGAGTCTTTAGGTCTATTAGGAGTTGTGGAGTCGCCAGGTGGAACTTAGTTGTTTTTGTAGAGATGTAGCTATGGTCCACCACTAGTAACTAATCTGGAAATGTTTTTAAGGTTTTTCTGAGTTTTATGTGCAGCCTATGGTTTTTTAAAGTATCCTAGACTTGTTTCAACACTTTGCTAGGGTGATGAGAACAAAAAGAGTTTACTCTAAATGGGTATATGGGCTGCTTGCTTGTTTAAGTATCTAAAGGACTAAAGAGTCTATAAGAGTTTGCTAGACTGTCATGTACTCAATGTCCCACCATCTCCCGCTATGTTAGTGAGCGATGGGATAGGTTGATCAGATAGTAACCTAGAGTTCGATAAAATAGTAAGGACTATTGGAGGCTAGTGGAGTTGCCAGGTGGAACTTGTTTGTTTTGAGATATGTGTGTATGGTCCACCACCAATACTTACAAAAACCAATCTAAGGTAGTTTTTTTTGGGGTTTTTTGAGTTTTTATGTAATCCTAAGGTTTGGAAGAGTGTCCTACAACTGAGTCATCATTTTGCTAGGATGGTGAGACAACCAGATTCTATTCTTCTAAGTTTGACTGATATCTAAGAGTTCCTAAGGGATACCTAGGATGTTTTGACTCAAAGTCCCACCGTGATCGCCATTATGTTAGGGAGCGGTGGGATAAGTCAATCAGATAGTATTCTTAAAGATCTCTAAAGATGAGGGAAACTAAGTTTGTTTATCACTCAGAGTCCCACCGTGATCGCCATTATGTTAGGGTGGAGATGAGGTGGCTCAATCGGATAATAGCCTAGAGCTTAGTAAAGTAGTAAGGCCTACTGGAAGTTAGTGGAGTCGCCAGGTGGATTTTTAGTTGTTTTGAGGTATATGTGTATGGTCCACCACCAGTACTGACAAAAACCAATCTAAGGGAGTTTTTTTTTGGGGTTTTCTAAGTTTTATGTATTTCTAAGGTTTGGAAGAGTTTCCTATAACTGACTCATCATTTTGCTAAGATGGTGAAGGAGCGATTTTCTACTCTTCGGACAACACTTAAGTTTTCTAAGTTTGAATGAGACTTCGAGAGTTACTAAGGAGTACTTAGATTGTCACTAACTCAGAAAGTCCCACCGTGATCGCCATTATGTTAGGGTCCCGTGATTTGGCCGATTGGTGAGCCAAATGACGATGTAACATCAAACCAAGCTTTGGAGCCCAAGGACCTAGCCTTCCTGGACTCAGAGAGGGCTCTCTCTATATGTGTAAAAGATATTGGTGTGTTTGCTTATGGTTTTCTGATATTAGGCTAGTTATGAAGTATGTTTTTGGTTTTTTTTGTTTTAAAGTTTGTGAGGGATAAAACTGATCAAAGATATAAAATGGGTAACAAGAAGTTAGATCAACTGGGCTATGGGGTCAAAAAGGTCAAGGAAGCTATGAGATGATGATGCAAGGCTGCTGTAGGGCCGATTTGATTCAAGGTAGAAAGGATCTTTGGGAAAAATGGAGTAAATGGACATCAAGTTTGTGAATAACAAAGAGTTTCAAGCATCACTGGTTTAATAGATAACATAAACATGGTAAAGAAAACCCTTAATCATGCAACATGTAACTATAAACTAATCAACACATTGAAACAAACATTCCAACCATGCATAGAAGTATAAGACCCTCTAACTTTGGGAAATGGCTATCAGACTTTGGGGAAAAACATATAAGACGGACTAACAACTCAAAATACTACGCTGGAACGCCTAAACATAGTCTTTAAGTTATTGGGCACTTTGACAAACAAGCTTTCATAGTTTTAGGCAAAGGGCTAGACCGGGACTAGGCCTCCTTGGCTCAACAAGATGATAATCTTAATCAGTCAAAGAGATAGTTTTATGGACAGAACTATGGACAGTCATAGGTAAGCAGGGCACACCATACATCCTACTCAACATGCATAGAACTTATGAATAAAACTAGCAACAATATCCTTAAGATACTAAAGAGTAGTTAAGAATTCTTTAGTGCAACTAAGGAAGAAGAAAACATAAAAGCTATAAAGATTCAGGAATTTTGAGGTGCCTCCATGGGCATATCTCAAAATTAATCTCTACTGATCTATAGCAAGCAAGAAGCATGTATCATGAATGAAAACTAGAAGACAACAAACATAGTAAGAGACACTAGCACCGCCCTACCAAGTCATGGAATCCACTCACAATGCTTCTTTCTCATCATTCATCCAAGAACACCCAAGAGGCAATCCAAAAGCATAACACAAGTATTTCCTTCCAAAGCCCATATGACCATATATTGCTTCTTCTCTCAAGTTCAACTCTCTTTTTACAATGAAAGCCTTTGGAATAACAGGGCCAAAGTGAGGAAAACACCTGCAGTGGAAGCATCTTTGCCATCCTATCAAGCCAATCAAACTGTATCTCAGACTTTGTCCTCGAGGCTTTGCAGTAGCTCCAAGCAGCACGTGTAAACATCTCTACACATCTCACGTTGCTAAAAAGGAAAAATAATTGACTTTGCATCATTTTCCATTTGAAAAAATAGCTTAAACGCACAATTGGAAAAAGCGTATTTTAGAGGTTCAAAAATTACAAAAATACTTTTAAAAAACATCAACAAAAGGTCCCTTGATTTGCCGAGCAATATTTTACAGCACCTCTCGATATCGAAACAAGGCTTCATGATAGCTAGTTGGAAAGATTTTCTGAGTGTTCCGTTTCCTGAGCAACTTGAATTCTTCCCAACCGATGCCCTGCAAACGCTCCTCCGAAAACTCGAGCCTCGTGTGTAAAAACCAAAAATTACAAACGACATAGACCGCGTAGTGTGAAAGCTTTAGCATTTTTCACCGTTTTTTGAGGGGGCAAATGATCTCCAAACTCTCCCGAAAAAGTGGCTGAGGTGTGCTCATGAAATTATGGCATCCAATGATACCATTCTCCTCCTTGAATAATCCTCAAAATGAATGGCGAATTTCATGAGTTTTGACCCTCAAAACTGCACAAAAACCAAAGCATGTCAAAATTCTGCCCAAAATTGGCATGGTATGACCTTCAAGGTTCCTCGAACAGGTTCTGTGCCAAGAAGCCAAACACGAAGTCCCGAAGTGTCTTTTCTCACTTTCCGTGCCGTGCGCCTTCCCTTTAGCCTCCTTCAACTCCTCTTTGGGTTTTCTCCTTTGATGTTTAGCAGCTCCGCTTTGGTGAAGAAGCCGTGGCTCCTCGCCTGTAGAGAGTGCAGCCTAGCACATGCTTTGGAGAATTCCTTCATGATATTTATGCCGCCGTTCGTCTCATAAGGTCGCTCTTTTCTCCTCGCCCTCGTTCATCACCGCTGGCGGCCGCTTTTCCTCCGCTTTACTCTGTCTCACCTTCTATGTTTCGATTAAGGCAACAATGGTTTCCAAATGTAGTGTGAAATGCACTCCTTTGCTATTAGGTCTATGTTCCTTCAAACCATCTACCTCTTTCCTCCCTTTTTATATTAGATAGCTAATACTCAGCAATGACACACACATTCAAACAAAGATAAAGGTCAGCTCAAAGGGTCTTTTCCCCGTGTAAGGGCACCTAACTCCTTGTGTTTTGGAGACAATAGGACACCCTCGTCTTTTTAGAGGAAGGCAAAACAACAACCCTCTCCTAATTCAAAAACTCGCTTCTCTTTTTGTAGAAGCGACTCAACCAATTATATTCAACACTATTTCACAAGAGAAAGTGCGTATGTTACAACAAAGGTGACCGTTTCCGTGTTTGTAGTAAAGATTACCCAGCCTTCTGGTGCTCAGTGGGCACCGCGGGAAAGCTTTGTAACAAAGGCAAACAAACACTCTCTCTCAATTCAAAACCCTCGTTTCTCTTCTTTCGTAGGCTCACCCCACCGCTGATTTTCTAACACTATAACCATTACCAACTACAAAGCGTATCTACATAGTCAAATCCACTATGTTTAGAGGAAAATGTGACAGTAGCCTCTGCTATGTTGAGGTGAGGTACAATGTGTTTTGGTAGCGCATCAATACCACAACTCCTCTCCAAACAAAACACTACCCTCTCTTGTATGCACTCTCACCAAATATTTTTAATAATATAAACGCAACAGTCAACAAGTATCTACACAACATAGGGTTATTGTGCTAGTGCAAAGGTTACAAGCCTTCCTGAGGTTTTGTGTGGGCATAAACAACGTAGCAAAGCCATTAGCAACCACTCTTTATCGATCAACACGACTACTCTTGTTTTGCTATTTACTCGCAAAGCTTTTGATAAACACTCTCCACCGAAAAGATAACTTTGACGCATCGACTCTGCGTCTACTGAAAATGAAAAAGCAAACATCAAGTCAGCTTTTTAAACATTCAACAAGCCAGGCTACCCTTCTATCACTACTTGGGAGGCACTCTCGACTGATGCGCTTCTCGCAAAAACGAAAATCGCCCAAGAATTTTTGAACAGTGTTCTTTAATCAAAACTCATATCTCGTACCGTCAATCACCTGCTTGACGAAAAGCGGCAAATGGCTTTGGAAATGCTATGTGAGAAGCTCTCTTGGTGTTAGGTCTCGCATCCTTCAAAAACTTTGTCTTTTCCTCCCTTTCAGTAAGCCAAACAACAAATATTATAATGAACACATGTCAAATAAACGAAAGTGGCATACATGCGCTCAAAGGTCACCGTGGTAATAGGATAAGGCGACAGCAGCTTATCGTGTGAGCTCAAAGACCTCGTAGTATCTCAACACAATAAACCTCTTCTTAACCAAAGTACTACTCTCCTTATACTTTCACCGTTGTTCCGTCGAGCTAAAGTTCGTACAAGACTCTCAAAATGTAACGGTGGTTTTATCCACCGAATCGCTTTATAGAACAAAGGAATCAACAAAGTGGTGCTTTTCCTTTTTACCCCACAAAGATGTTCCCTTTTTGAATCAAAAACATTTATACAACAATCAATCGCTCATGAAAATTAGGTCATTGTTTTCACTTTTTCCAAATACCGTGTTTCTCCCTTTTGGATGCAGCATTCTAACAAATAATCTTTTAATGATAAACACACAACAATCAGTAACGTAAAAACACGTACCAAAGATTACTCGTGTTAGTGCAGGTGCCATGGATGCCTCTAGTGTGTTTTGAGGATAGTAAAAATAGCCTTGTAGCAAGCAAACATCCCCTCCTAATCAAGATACTACCTTCGTATTCACCAATATTCACCCATAATTTTGTCAATACCTCCAAAATGGCAACTTTCTACCTTCCTATATTAAAATTCTGTTTATGGTCGAAAAGGCAGCCTTGATTTTGCTCTTCACCACACCGAGGGAAAATCCTTTGAAAAATTTACCCAAAGTGATATATGGATGATTACCGTGCAATGGAAATGTGGGCCACCGAGTCAATTTTTTTAAACACCGAGTTTTTGCTTAAAAACACAAAGCCTTTCATTCTCTTATCATTTCTTTCGAGGGCGAAGCATTTTTCGACGTGATTTTTCACCTCAACATAAACCTTTCACATAATATTTAACGTTTCCCCGTAGCCAACATAAAAACACCGCAAATCTTTGATCTTTTAAAAACTAACACAACTTTTCCACAGTGATCGTCTTTCTTCACCGCAAATGATGGCAGCAGGGTTGGCTTCGTTTCATCAGCATAGTAGGGTTAGTTTCACACTTTTTGCGAGCCTTTCCTTTTCATCACCGCGTATTTTTGGACCCAGCAGTGTATGTTGATGCACATGTTGGAGGGCGCTTATAGGCTCTTTTAGGCTAGAACCAACCCTTCACTTCTCAAATCAACTATACCCTCCTTCAAAACATTCTCTCAAGAAACTCTGACTTTACACCTTTCAATATCGTTTCACCCTAGAAATTTTGTGACAATCACAATGAGGCACTCACAGAGTCACCTTGAAAATTCTGATGGCATTCATTACCCATGACAAGTTTGAGCAGCTCCTGGAAATAGATTTGAAGGTTTGTCAAAGTAAACTCGACTCGCCTGACAGAGTGCGCAGGCCGGCTACGGTGAGAGCGCTGGCATGTTAAGCAGCATTCCTTTGTACTAGGCACAAGAGCGCCGCGTCTTTTTCCAAGAGCGTCAGCAGCAAAGCCCAGGCACCATTTTCGCGTCTTCCCAGCCTCAGTAATTGCGAGCGAGATGGCTCGTTGGAAATCAGAAGTCTAATTTCCAGACTCGAATTTTTTCATTTTGGGTGTCCATTTGATCCTTCAAAATTGATTTTTCCCAACACCGCTTTTCAGTAACCACCGAATCCTCGTGCGAAATAAAAATGCATCGGAGCCGCTTTGTGGTGCCATTTTTAGAATGCCTTCCTCGGTGTTGGAATTGCACAAGATGGTTCGTTGGAAAATCTAGAAAGTCTACTTTCTAAATATGCTTGATTTGTTTTCATTTGGTGTCCATTTGGGTGTCTGCGCACCCACCGTTTCCCATCACCTGGGTAAAAAATGGCGAATGTTGGTGCGTAGAAAACATAGTGCTGATTGGCAAAGTCACTTTGATGCCTTCATGTTGTCATAATTTGGCCCAACATGGCCTCGCGTCGGAAAAGCTATGGAAGTATGTTTTCCAGAAAAACCTGAATTTTTCATTTGGAGTCAATTTGGTTGTTCAACGATCGTCCCACCACTCGGCCGAATTGATGAATCCAAAAGTGCGTAAATTTCTCCCGTGACATCCGAATTTTTCACATTTCTCGTCAAACCATGATACTATGTGGTAGAAACCGAAGGGAGTGGTTTTCTCGAAACCTATGAGAGACAAAAACCCTCTCACCTTTGTAAATTTCTACCTTTTTTTGGTCAGTAAAATCATTTTTGAAACAAACTCGCTTCGGGCGCTCCTTAACCCTAATTTTCATACCTGGCAAGTAGGCATTATGATTCGGTGCACCCATGAAAATTTTACTATCCCTTTGTATTTGCTCGGATGATGATATTTGAGACTCGACTATGGGTAAACCGTTTCTGGCATTCACTTAAAATCTTTTCATCTATGTATCAAGAAGGGCGCGGTCTTTCAACACCTTTCCTCTCGCTCAAAATGTACCGCAGAAGGTACCTTTCGACCATTTAATAATGAACCCCGCTCATATCTTGTTTTTTGAAACCCCTCTCCAAAAATTCGAAAACACGTAAAAGCATTTTTATGTATGCTATGAACCACTGTACCTTACTTTATGTGTTGCCTTTGGCCGAGGAAAAAGCCACTCGTCACCTTAAAAACCCTTCTCATACTCTCTCCGGCACTTCAGAGGAAAAGAGGACATTCACAGTAGGATACTTTATGCTGCAAAGTGTCTTCTCGACATTTCTTGACAGCAGGTCCTTTTCCTTTTTTTCAATATAAACTAACACTCTCTCTCTTTAATTCTTTCGAGTTAATGATGCCCACTATGGAACTAATCTTTCGACCATAGGTGCACCGTAGCTGCACTCACCTCCTCGTTTTATCATTCTTCTGCCTACAAAAGGGCACCTGTCGCTCCGTAATAATATACCAAGCAAGGGCATCTTGCTCCTCCTGCGATATGTGCAGCGCTACCTCTTTGGAGAAATTAAACATAATTTTTTCTTGTCCACTCGTGATGTGAGCTTGCATCGAGAGACATTCTCTTATGCACCTGTGTAGCCGAGCATCCTTAAACACACTCATTATCATGTCCTTTGCCTCCGTGTATTGCAACGCACTGGTCAAAACACTTCTTCAATTTGGTTTTGTTTTTTGACCGCACCTCGTCTTTTTGAGAGATGACACTGCACAAGAGATAAGCTTTTTTAACTCCTTGGATCGCAAAGGTGGTACCCTTACCTTTTTGGTCTCTTTTATTTTTCTCTATTTCAATGACTTCCCTATTATGTCCATACTTTGTCTATCACCAATGAGAAAAACCTCTGTAAAATAGTCAACTGCCTTAGCCCAATCGCTAATGAATGGAGGAAGGCCCTTTACTTGGAAAACATCTCGATGTTTTGTCAACCTTCTCGCTCTGCAACCACATGAAGGGTCATCGATGAACATATTGGTAAGGGTTTCTTTCGCATATGATGGCAGGCAAACAACTTTGGAAACATTATCGATGCATACCTCCTGGCCGCACTGCATTTACTTTTACCCTAATCACCTGCCTTCACCGTTTGCTAAAAACAAAGTCAGCTCGCTGCGGGAGATGCAACTTTTCAAGTCAAACCTTGGCCATCGCCTTTCACCAGTAGATGGCGGAGGCGCCTTTAACCCTTCTTCTATATAAATGAAGGAGGTTTAGCCATGACTTATCAACAACCTCTCGAAGCGTGTTGTTGCTTTTTCTTCTACCTGCCCTGCCAGTCGTAATGAGGTTGCAAGAGTTTGATGAGCAACTCTGCCCCGTAAATGCATCTCAGTTCGATGATCACATCGAGAAGTGGTGTTGTCTTCTCACGTGGAGCCGAAACAGTCTTCTCGAGATGCCGACATGTCTCTTTTCTCTCGTAAAATCCATTAAACAAAGCGTGGAAACACCCAAAACCACCGTGAGACTGCGGTCTGGCGTATCGTCGAGACTTAAGGGTGCATAAGTGGCACGTACCTTTAGGGTTGTGGACCAACTTTTATTTAGCGAAACATTAGAGGTCGCAGCAGTCGGTCTCAGAGCGATGAAGGCTTTTTTGGTTTCCCTCGACTAGCCAGCCAAAGGAGAAAATGTCCTTGAAAGTGCCACTCTAAACTTAGGGAGTGTCATGAAACAAATTTGGATTGTCTTTTTAGAGCCGACAAGCATGTATTTCAGCATGGTCGAGGCTAGGTAGGATTTCGAGGCGATGGGGTTACATCCGTCATGGGCGAACCGAAAAGCAGGAGAGCAAAAAGTTTTATGGGTGTTTTCCTTGTACCGAAAACTCTGGACAAATTTTCGCACTCGACCGTTGAAAAATGAGCCGTGACAACCAGTCACTCACTAACAAGTAAAACATACCGATGGACTCAGCAAGATTATCTTTGAAACCTCAAGAGTTTATCCTTTTCTAATTTACCTTTCGAGAATGTTTTCACTCTCAACCTCCAAGCTCTCTGGCATCGCTTCTTTCATGCTTTCTTCTTTTCCTTCTTCCGTCTTCGTAGCTCGATCATTCAGACATAGAATCTTCTTTCAACCCATTTTCTCATTCTTCAAAGAGTTTCAGTAAGAGTTCTTCATTCTTCTTATTTGATGCTTCGAGACTCGCACTTTTCGCAGAGATAATTTCCGCTTCAAATTCTCCGCATTCTTCTTATTTGATTTTTTCCGCATCTTCCGTGAGAGAGATGATTTCGCCTACTAAGACCTTCCCTTTTCAAATGATCGTAGAGGTCCTCATTCTTCTCGCTCGATGCTTCGGCACATCTTCTCTTGCTGCAGAGAGATGATTCCGATGCTTCAAATCCTCGATTCTTCTTTTTTTGTTATTTTCGAGATCTTCATTTAGATCGATGATTTCTCGCTTCAAGTCTTTTTATTTCAATTGGTCACATGATTTTCACAACTTTTGATACATTTCTATCTCTGTTTCGCTTTCATTCGCAGAGATCACCCTCTTTTGCGTAGAGCAGAGCGTCCCTGCTTTATTAGTATGATCCTTGTAGTTATTCAACTTTAATCTTGAGAGCTTCTTCTAGATCCATAACATTCCTTTCACTAACTTCATCATTGCATGCACAAGAAAGAGAATCACAAGAACAATTATCAATACCTATTTCCTTTTCTTCATTTTCTGTTACACATGTTTTCTGAGAAATCTTCTTTCCTTGAGTAGCCTTCTTCTTTTGCTTCTTTGCCATGAGCACTAGCAGATCTTGGTCGAATCCTCTTCATCTTCACTAGTACAATTCATCATTATCTTCATTTGCATAATAACTCTTTCCATTTTCAACTGTTTTCCACTTTACCATGTTTTTTCTTTATAAGGACACTTTAGCGAGCATAATGACCAATCCCTCTTTCCACAATCAAAACATTCGCAAGGGTAGCTTACCTTTGTATCTTCCAGCACTTGGTTGAGAGTCTTCTCGTCAAAATTTGCTTCTTCTTCTTCTCGATATATAACTTGATTCCTCGACATCTTCCTTTCTTTTTCCTTTTTCGCACACGCCTTAAAAACAACTTCTTTGATTTGAGAGGGACCTCCTTTTCTCATTTCAAAAGTGCGCTTAGTAATCACCAGTGTAGTTGAACAATAGTAAGGGTTTGCGCATCTTACCTTTTTCTTTCAATAGTCGCCACTTTTGACTCAAATTTTGGAAGTCAAAGATCTTAAAACTTTTTCTACCGTAGAAGTATCGCTTATGGTTTCGCCCAAAACTTCTCTACACGATTCACAATATCATCTAGACATAAAAAGAAGCCGGCAATACTCTCCTCACTCATGCATCCTTTAAATTTTCATATTCACACTCGAGAGTTTGGAGTTTGGCACTACCTTTCGTATCTTCCTTTCCATAGACTTAGGATGATTTTGCCCCATATTTCTTTTGCTAAATTTAGCCGCATCACTCTTAGCAAATTCTGGGTTCAGCACATGCTTCCTTGTATTGAAGACATACTCGACTCCGCCTCGCACTGATTTCATATTTCTTCCTTTCCGCCGTACCGCAGGAATACTACGCTGCATTGATAACCTTCTTCCACGATTGCCCATACTTCGCACTCAAGGCTCTGTAGACATGCTTTTGTTCACATTCCTCCGAGTAACAATGTATTACTTCCTACGATAAATAGAGGTGGCCTTTATAGACATTACTTCCTTCATGACTTCCCAATGCAAGCGCCATCTCCTTCATGATCGGAAGCCCTCCGGCAGCAAGGACCTCGTCTTATACCGCTCAATTGTTGGGAAAAATACCGAGGAGTGTGAATTAGTATTTAGGCATACAATAATTCTTACTTTTTCATGCCTAAAACCCATATGCTACTTTCGATGAAGCCAACCAGCAGTATACACGCGGATATCCTTCATAAAACCCACGTATACACAGCAGATCTTATTGTGCCACTAACGCTTCACTGATAACGTTCCATCATTCATTCATTAGATGTTCAACAACAGAAACATGTGCACGAAGAACAGTAACAAATCATCACACATAAGCAACACACATGAACACCAAGATTTTGTAGTGGGAAAACCAAGCGGAGAAAAACCACCGTCGTCGTTGCCCTACCCTTCAATATTTTAATATAAAGAAAAACATCTCGACAACTTAAGTACCAGCTGACACTTCCACACTAACACGTAGGCACCCACTCGCGCTCATTTCATGCGGGCCCCTTTTCCGGAAGGGAGCCACTACTCGCACTCGCTACTCAAACGACAGGGAGCACCAACGCTCGCTACGTGTACCACCTCAACTCGCGATGGAGCCACAACCCCCGACCGAAGGCTACAACCCTCGCACCCGACCAAGGACCACGTTTCATCAATTTTCACACGGGATCCTAACACTTCGCAGTCGAACTCAACTTGCAAAGCTGATTTTTCATCATATTTTTCGCATTCACAGAAACCCGAATCTTTCAGCACGCGCTTTTCCTTTTCACCCATCCCGCGTATACACGTGCTCTCCTTCATGCATGTGAAACCCACGTATACTCTCTACACATCAGACATCTCTACATCTAGTTTCACATTCTCATACGACGCTGCCTGCCTACCGTAATAGACTAGCGGACAGATCTTCAATCATTACAAGAAAGGAAGATACTTCTTCCGACCGCATATTTCGGCCCAGATTTAACTCCTTTACCAAAGCGTACAAGTTCGCCCTCATCCCGCATCTAAACATTCTACAAACAGTATCTAGAAGATACAAATACATTTCAGATCTAGATTCCTCTCTTTCATCATTTTTCTTTCATAGGTGCATCACAAATTTCAGATCTATCACTCAATTGTTACCCATTCCATACAGACATACTTCAAAGTGAAGTATTCATTCAAACCCGTACTCATGCACACCTTTTGCAACAATGATTTTCTTTCTCCTTATATAGAGCCATACCCTTTTTCAATACCATGAGCCAAACCACATTACTTCCAATGGTATTCCCGGGATTCCGGATCACACACAGAGCATACTCAACGCTCACACAATGGGTGAATCACTATGTAGCTACTTCCCTGGTTTTACAAATTTAGAGCGCTTTTCCTGCATACGTCGACTTCACACGTTATTTTTCGGCCACACGCTTCTACTTCTTCTTAGGACAAATCCACGTATGCCTTTGAGACATACCTTTTTCATCATGTTCTGCACATACCCACATTCCTTCCATCATTACCTTGTGTACTCATTGTAGATACATTAGATTTACACCATTTAAATGCAAGTCTATCGAAGTCAAGAATAACTTCATCAAGCGAGTTGCCATCAAGGACAACACATGCCATACAAATCTCATGTCATCACTCTCTCATCAAGTTGGCTGCCATCAAGGACAACACTCGCATCATATTGCCAACAATTAATCTGCGCGGTAAATTCGAAATTTATGTGAAAAATTTTTATACCCCTATGTAGACACATGTTTAAAACTATAAAAATATTTCTTTGTACTCAAGTTAAAGTTGCCCAGCATAAAGTAGGACGTGGTCAGTGAAATATGGAGGAATTGTACCAAAATGACCTCTCATTTTCTGAAGGTAGAAAATCACACTATTTTCTTTATTTATGAGGCATCTCATGTTGGCATAATCGCACAAGGTCTTTAACTTCAACATAGGCCTCATGATTTATAAGGCCCAAGGAAGTAGTGATACGCAGTAATTCCATCTGTAGCATAGTCCTGTGCCTTTATATATGTTATTTTTTTCTTTCAATAAATGGTTAAAGAAACATTAGTTACTTCTATATTCCATTGCCTTATGTTTCCTTTCCAACATATCATGCAATTTCTAGGTGCCACATATATTTCATACATTCTTCATGCAAATTTCACAATTTTTTACTTTGAGTTTTTTCACCATAATAATTTTTATAACACAAATCAAAACAATATCAACATATAGATTGCTATATATTCATCTTATAAAAAAATTTAAAAAAATCAAAGTGCCAACGATCAAACAAGATTGAAATTTGATAACACCATATTCTCCTTTCAATTGTTTGTACACTTCAACTCTAAAACTCAAGGGAACCATATTAGGCTTACCAAGAGACTTTGTACTAAGTTCAGGATGGAATCCACCAGCTATGTTATGGTTAATTTCACCGTAATTAAATAAGGATATCTCGATCTAAAGGAAAGCACCCGTAAATGATAGATTGAACGCTATAATGCAAGGAAGGAAGCCATAATGCGCTCACTCAAGATAGGCAGTGGTTGCTTGTATAATTACTCTCCTCGATTACGATGTGTGAGCATGTAAACTAGATGCATGTACACTATCTAGTAGTTGCTACTTTGATTTATTTTCCGCATTTTCTCAATGTGGAACTTATTAAAAAATATTTCTTTAATATACATTTCGTGTACCCTACCCTCTTACTAACCTTACATCTTAGATATTATATGTCACATTCTAAAAATATACTTCCAAATTCTTTTTAACAGTAGATTTCCGAAATTTTAAAATGTAGATCTTGGAAATTTTGTGATACCTAGCTATTTCGATGTTCGTTTACTATTAATATGTAAATTTCCCTCTTTGTATTGGAAAAATTTTTATTTTCTACACCTTTCTGGGGGCACAACTTATCTCTTTTTCTTTCCACTCTACACAACTCAAAAAGAGCAACTTATCTTTTTTTCTTCGTGACTCCATGAATCTGTGTGTAGGGAGCTCTTTGGGAATGTGCTAGTTGGTTAGGTATAAAACAACTAGTTGTTGTTGACTATAAATCGATTATTGAATGGCTTAGGGGCAAGCAAATTTTTGGACCACTTTTCTATACTAACTTTTTTTGGAAGATGGTTTTGAAGTCTTCCCATCTTGTCAAAGCGAGTGAAGACATTTAGAAGTATTCCCTATAAAATTGATTAATTAGCATATATCGTGAAGGTGTTCCGAAATAGATAGTAGATGAATGTGTACTTTAAAATCACAATGCTCTCTCTGGTCCTTTGGAGAGGTGTGGAAATAGTAATCACTCCAATATGAAGATCTAGCAAGATCCATGTCTAGTGATGCATGGAGAGATAAGTTGATTTAAGTGCAGCTTTAGATTTAGAGTTGAGTGAGTGTGTTAACAAAAATTAAGTGTGAGAGGGATTGAGTTCGGTATATGTTTGGAGAAGCCCAAATTTAATGTGTACATGTGAAGTTATTTTTGAATGGAAATCACTGATGAAAAAATTTAAATACACTTCATCCAACATCATTGTAGAAAAATCATATCAATCAAATTTATATATTTAAGATAAACAAAGGAAATGATGAATATGTACTTTAGAATAACAATGTTCTCTTTTAGAAGAGGTCGCTTTTATTCTCGCACATTATTGAGAACACATAATGATGAAAATGTAACTAAATTTTTGTTTTTTAACACAACCAACCAACCAAATCGGTAATACTCTCTATCAATCTCATTGGGAAGATGGTGAACAACTAATAAAACGAATGAATACCACATATTGTTATGGGAAAAGATTTATTAGGTAATGCTAGATTTTTGAACGAGGACCCACTGGTGTTGAATTTAATTCTAACTACCTGCAAGCGTAAGAAGGACGACAACATCAATCTCGATGTGAAGAGTTTAAAGGATAGACAGCAGCGTGTGAAAACCAATTTTGCACATACACTCCACCTCGTCATTAAATTTCTTATTTAAAACCCTGAAATGCATTTTCTGTTAAAGGCCGTAGTTCACTACCACACTCGAATTTTCCACCAATCTCACTTGACGCGCAACAAGCTTCATTCCGGCAGACATCATTGTGAGCCGAAACAAGGGGAAAGATGACCCAACGCGAGGAGGTGAGGTCACTTCCCTCCCGACTCAATGAAGACGGACTCCATGGGGGTAAAGAAATAGAGCTTTTCAGCACAAAATTTGAACCCTACGAATATGGAATGCATAAAATTTTATTTATATATATAATTTTTACTACCAGACATTTTGGATTTAAACTCGGTTTATGTTTTTTTAAGTGCCGCGACATAAGTTTCATGTTTTAGTTTTTAAACATAGGTTATATATATTTTGATATATATATTATAAATATAAATATATATATATATATATATATATATATATATATATATATATATATATATATCGTAGAGCACATTGTATTGACTTGTGTATTGTGTGAAAAAGCCCAAAGGTAGAAAAACATAGAGACGATAGAAATAAAAGATTGTGTTAAAAAGCAATGAGGCAGTAGAGCTTTGAAATCGTTGTGTTTGTGTCGAACATAAGATTTGTATTGTAATCCAAAACCGAATTTTCGAAGAAGAAGTCTTATTTTGTAACATAATTTTTTTGTTTAATGAAATAGAAGTGTTTTGTCTCACATCTCCGTTCGTGAATTTGTTTTTAACTCTGCATGAGTTGAGGAATTTTTTTATTCCTCTGTGTGTTCAAAATATTTCAAAAATTCCAACATGGTATCGTAGCTAGTCCGTGCTCTTTGCGTTTGACAAAGAAGTCGAAGGAAGAAAGAAAGAAGCTTGTTGAAGATTTCTCTAGCAAAGTGTGAAGTTCAAAGAAAGCAAGGTATTTACAAAAACGAGTTTATTGTTTGTTAAGATTACGTACTTGTCGAGAGCTTCGTAAAAGAGAAGTCTCAAGAGTTTTTAAAGATTTTATCTCTCACGGTTGAGAAGGTTTTTTTATTAAAAACATAGTCTAAATTTTTTTTAAGCATAGTTCGTAAAGCTAACAATGGCAAGAGCGAGGACAAGCACTGGGTATGAAATACTCAACTTCCATAGTTCCAATGGGAAGAACTATGACTATTGAGCAATACAATGAGAGCCTGCTTTGCTTCTCAATATTTATGGGAGTTTAGTTGAAGATGGTTTAGAAGAACCAAAGCAGATGAAAATGCTTTTGATGCCTTAACACAAAGTGAGAGAAGGATTTGTCGAAGAGTAATAGGAAGAAGGACTCAAAAGCCCTCTTCTATCTCTATCAACGATGCATATAAAGTGTATTTCAAGGATTGTAGCAAATGAAGAGGTCCAAGGATGCATGGATACCTTCCAGACAACCTACCAAGTTATGGAGAAGGTAAAGACAACAAAGCTCAGCTAATAAGAAGGGATTTTAGAAAGTCTTTGCGCATGAAAGAGTTTGATACAATAGACTCATTCTCACTTATTGATTGGGTTGGTTACCCAAATGAGATCTCATGGAGAGATCATGGAAGAAAGAAAAATAGTGAGAAAGTATTGAGTAGCTTTACCCTCAAGGTTTGAAGCTATTGTGGTAGCAATAGAAGAAACAAAAGATCTCTCACAGTTCACAGTAGATGAACTCGGTGCTTCTCTTATTTCTCATGAACATAGACTGAGTAGAGGAACAGATTCCTCTTTTGAGCAAGCATTCAAGACTCAGATGTCTTTCGGCCAAGGAAAAGGTCGAGGCAGAGCAAATAACAGAGGTCGTGGAAGAAGCCAAAACAAAGGCAGAAATAATCCTGCAAGCACAAGCGGAAGGAGCTGCAATCAGAACCAAGATGAAGGTTCGAGCAAACAACAAGCTCATGGACAAAGGTATGACAAATCCCAAGTCCAATGTCATTATTGTAAGAAATATGGGCACTATGCCAATGAATGTAGGAAAAAACAAAATGACATGAATAGTAGGTAGAATGCTAATTTTGCAAATGAAGAAGATAAGAATCCAAAGATTGTGCTGTTAACATGTAACGTTGCACAAGACAAACAAGATGATTTTTGGTTCTTAGACTTAGGTTGTAGTAATCACATGACTAGAAATATTGAAATGTTTGCCAATCTGGATGAAAATGTGAAGTCTGAGGTAACAACAGGAACTGATAGAAAGATATCTATCAAGGGTAAGGGGAGTCAGTATCCGAGCAAGAAATGGAGAACAGATGATTGTGCCAGAGGTATACTATGTACCTGGTCTGAAATGTAATCTTTTGAGCATTGGACAGCTCATTGACAAAGGTTATAATTTGTTCTTCAAAGATGATATGTGTACAATCAGAGACATACCTCCAAGTAAGAAGATCATTGCACAGGTGCAGATGACCAGCAATAGAATGTTTCCTCTCAAACTCAGGGCAGATTTGAAGGAAGGAAGAACTATTGCAGTTGTAACACAAGAAGTCTTTCAAGAACAAGTGAAAGATGAAAATTGGTTGTGGCACTTGAGATTTGGACATCTCAATTTCGGAGGCTTGAATCTGTTGCACAGAAAGGGAATGGTAAAGGGATTGTCGTTGATCGAGAAACCGGACAGCCTTTGTGAAGGCTGCATCTTGGGCAAACAACACAAAGAAAGCTTTCCAGCAGGAAAGAGTATAAGGGCAAAAGCACCATTAGAAATTGTTCACTCTGATGTGTGTGGACCGATGCAAATACCATCATTTGCCGGAAATAAATATGTTTTAACTTTCATTGATGATTACACCAGAAAAACATGGGTGTATGTGCTAAAACAGAAGAGTGAAGTGTTTGAGAAATTCCGCCACTTCAAAACTCTTGTTGAAAAGCAGTGTGGGCATTATATCAAAGTGCTCAGAACAGATAGAGGTGGAGAGTACATCTCCAAAGACTTTCTGCGTTTTTGCAGAGAGAATGGCATACAAAAGCAGTTCACCGCGAGGCATACACCTCAGCAAAACGATGTTGCAGAAAGGAAGAATAGGACCATTCTGGACATGGTCAGGAGTATGCTGAAGGAAAAACACTTGCCGCATGAGTATTGGGCAGAAGCTGTCACTTGCGCAGTTTACATCTTGAATAGATGCCCAACTAAAGTTGTCATGAACAAAATACCAGAAGAAGCATGGAGTGGACAAAAGCAAACCGTCACTCACATGAGAGTATTCGGCTGTGTAGCATATGCACATGTACCGGATCAGCTGAGGAAGAAGCTTGACAGTAAGGGGGAGAAGTGTGTCTTTATTGGCTATTGTGATGAGTCAAAAGCATACAAACTCTATAATCCATCCACCAAGAAATTGATAGTAAGCAGAGATGTGCAGTTCATTGAAGATGAAGCTTGGGATGGAAGCTTAGAGAAGACAGTGAATGTGAAGACAATTGTTTCTCACGAAGAAGAAGAGGAAGGGACAGCAGTAAATAATCCTTCCTTGGTGGCTCCTCCTCCACCACAACAAGTACAACAAACCACACCACAAGCTGGAATTTGAACATCCTTGAGAAGTCAAGGAAGTGCTTCTCCAAGCACACCACAGGGATCAGAAATACCCTCAAGTTCGGATGGAAATCCAAGCACACCAAGAAGACCAAGATTCAGAAATCTCAATGAGATTTATGAACAAGGAGAGGTAAGTAATAATACCGGTTTGAATTCATTATTCGCTTTATATTTTCATGTTGATGACCCAATTCATTTTGAAGATGCTGTAAATGATGATAAATGGATTGAAGCAATGAATGAAGAAATTGGTGCAATTGAGAAGAGTAAAACATGAGAGTTAGTGGACCTCCCTGAAGGCAAAGATGCCATTGGAGTTAAGTGGGTCTATAAGACCAAAAGCAATGCTGAAGGCAAGATCGACAGGCATAAAGCAAGACTTGTTGTGAAAGGCTACAAGTAGCAACAAGGCAGAGACTATGATGAAACCTTTGCACCAGTAGCAAGGATGGAAACAGTCAGAACAGTGTTGTCTATTGCGGCACAGCACAAATGGAAGATTTATCAGATGGATGTTAAATCTGCATTCCTGAATGGAGTGTTAAAAGAAGAGGTTTATGTTGAACAACCTCCAGGCTATGATGTTGAAGGCCAAGAGCATAAAGTCGGCAAACTGAAGAAGGCTCTTTATGGGCTGAAGCAAGCTTCAAGAGCATGGTACAGCAGAATAGATGCTTATCTGATTGAGAATGGGTTTGAGAAGTGTGATGGTGAACCCACACTCTACATAAAGGAGAATGACGGTAAGATTATTATTGTTGTTTTATATGTAGATGATTTAATTTTTACTAGCAATGATGCTTCTCTCATTGTTGATTTTAAAGCAGTCATGAAAAGTGAATTTGAAATGACTGACTTGGGCTTCTTAAGATATTTTCTTGGAATTGAAGTAGACCAAAGTGAAAATGGTGTTTTCATTTCCCAAGTTAAAAATGTAGAAGCAGTGTTGAAGAGATTTAACATGCAGAACAGCAAAACAGCTGTGACTCCAACTGTAATGGGGTTGAAATTGACCAAAGAAGACAGCAGCAAGGATTTTGATCCAAAGTTGTACAAGAGCATAGTTGGCAGCCTCATGTACTTGACTGCAACTAGGCCGGACATTATGCATGCAGTGAGTTTAATCTCCAGATTTATGGAAAGACCGAAAGAGACTCATTGGCAGGCAGCCAAGAGGATTCTAAGGTATGTGAATGGAACGAAGGGGTTTGGTATTTTATACTCCTCTTCTGAAAGTTTCATGTTGACAGGTTACACTGACAGTGATTGGGCTAGAAGTGTTGATGATAGGAAAAGCACATCGGGATATGTGTTTCATATGGGATCGGGAGCCATCTCCTGGGCTTCCAAGAAGAAACCAATTGTGGCTTTGTCAACAGCATAGGCAGAGTATGTGGCAGCAACAACAACAACATGCCAAGCAGTGTGGCTGAGAAGAGTTCTCAGAGATTTGTGTTATGAACAAGAAAAGGGCACAACCATTTACTGTGACAATAGCTCGGCAATAGCATTGTCTAAAAACTCTGTTTTTCATAAAAGGACAAAGCACATAGACACCAAATTTCACTTCATACGTGAATTGGTTAACAATGGTGAGATTGTTTTGTAGCACTGCAGAACAGAGGATCAGTTAGCTGACATCTTGACAAAACCATTGGGAAAGAAAAGCTTTGATCATTTCAGAGAATGCCTGGGTATGCAGCAAAACCCAGCAGTTGAAATTAAGGGGGAGTGTTGGAATTTAATTCCAACTGCAACATAAACAGCTGGACAGAAAATCTGATTTGCTGTAGATATTCCAGACTGTTGGATGCCTCAAAGTCATGCTTGATATTTTGCACATTACTGTGCATTAAATTTTCAGAATTAAATGCCCCTGTAACAGCCGACTTCATTTCTTCAAAAGGCATCACCGCTTGCTGCATTCAATATGCAGATAAGCTTTAGAAGATATTTTGTATTTTTAAATATTATAAGTCAAATATGTTTTTCACTTATAAATGTAATGAACAACAGTTCGTTTTAATGTTAGAGAGTTTGGGAAATAGAAAAAGACAGAGAAGAAGGCAGAGCAGGAAAAACAGAGGAAAAACAAAGTCGCTGTGTTTTGGAGCAGCAATGCATTCTACAGGCAGTTTCAGCAACTGTCTGTGTGTTTCAGCAACAGACTGTGTGGAGTTTCAGCAACTGTCTGCCTATTGCTGAAACACGAATATGTGTAAAAAACAGAGTATGGAGTTTTTGATTATTCCAGAACTGTAGTTCTGAAGAAGTTTGTAATTTTTATTGTCATTTTTATGGTTAATAGAAACAGAGCTTTTCTCCATATCTTCTTTGTCCAGATTTCTCTCATTTATTTGTGTTGAGTTGAGGAACTTTGCTTCCTCTGTTTTGTTCGAAATTATCAGAAATTTCCATCTTTACAGAGACAATGAACTCTTTGAGTCACTTGCAGGCAATTGGATGTGAAAGCAGCGAATACCACAAACATGGATGATATTCATTGGGGAAGGATAATATCATTGTTTGACCCTAATTTTTATCTTAGAGACATTGCATGCTTGTGTGTTTATTTTGAAGCAACATTATCGCAATTGGAGTACCGATCTCAATAATTATCTCAGGCGAATGGCATAAGTGAGAAATTACACCATGAAATTTCATTACCATTCCAGTGCATACCTTCAAACATCTCATAATAACATAGTAGTATAAAATTAATAATAATAATAACACTTCTGAAGGAGAACGATAATAATATAGCAACAATTCATCTCATTTACCAGAAAACAAACCAAAAATGTTTATCGTGCCATATTGACGTTCTGAGATTTGTTTAATAGTGGAGAATCTTGTTAAAAATGTGACAACAAATGTAAATTTACTTATTACCTATGTAGTTAGAATAATGAAATGTAGGTTGAATAACGAGATGTAGTTGGAATAACGAGATAACGAAATATGTCTAAGTTAAAAGAGGTGGCCCGAGAGGTTTGTATGCACGGAGAATCATTTGATAAATAAAAATTTCGAAGTGTTCTATCCTTAAGTGTTCAATTCAGTTATTTTTCTCCTATTTCTTTGTCGTTTTATTTCTTTCCCCACAACAAGTTGTATCAGAGCTAGAGATTGTGTTGTTATCACTGTGAGAGAGAGAGGCCGAGAGTTGTTTTGGAGTCTGCGTAAACTTCTGGAGAAAGAAGAAAACTGTCCACAGTGATTAGGAGGAGCTGTCATCCGCTGCAAGATTCCGCTCTATCCACAGTGATCAGAAGGAGCCGTGGACTGTCAAGAAAAAAAAATGCGTGTGTGTGCGTTCTGAAAAAAGGAGAAAGGCCATTTGTTGGAGAAAGGTTTTCCATCTGCTGCAAAGAGGAGGGTCGCTGTATTGAAGTCTGAGGAGTCTTCAAGCAGAGAGCAAGCAAAAGATTCCGCCATTGAAGAAGTGCCACTGCCGCCTTGTTTGTAGGTAACAGAAACTGTTGCCGCTGCAAAAATACTGGTGAAAGGAGCCCGTCGAGAAGTCTGTTGTAGGCCCGTTGCAGGAGGAAGAAGTTGCCACCACTGCCATCCATCAGAATCAAATTCGCATTCACTGGTTAAAGAATTGGAGAAGTCTGCTGTGGTTTTGCCATTCGCTGAAACAAAATGAGAGTTGCAATACCTGAAACCCTTATGATCCACTGGAGAAAAGAGGAAGGTCGTCTGCCTGAAAGGTATTTTCTTTTGAATAGTTCTGTGATCTTAAAAATTTCGAAGGGTTCTGTAATCTTAAAGATTTCAGGTTCAAATTTTTTTTTTTTTTTTTTTAAGAGAGAATAGATTGATCAGAGGGAATAAATTGATAGAATTTTTTTGGATTTTCTCTGTCCCTATTTAAGAAATTGAAGGAATTTTTTTTTCCATTCCTGTGGAAGAAAGTGTTCAGATTTATATTTGTGAAAATTCTCAGAAATTCGTTGTCTAGAAAAAAATTTCTATTCTCAGTCTTGGCTATTTTTTTAAAATTGGAGTAAGGTTTGGTTAGGCAGCAACAATTGGGAAACTTTTGAAAAGGGGGAAGGAAATATTTTTTTTTCAATTGGGAAACTTCTGAAAAAAGGGGAAGGAAACATTTTTTTTTTTTAAACTCTGGTAGAAGAAGGAAAATCAGAAACCCTAGTAGAAGAGGGAAAATTCTATTTTTTGACCTTAGTTGAAAATTTAGAAGAAGGGAAATCTGAAATCTTAGGAGGGAGAAATGGTGAAAATGACAAACACAAAATTTGAGGTGGAGAAATTCACCGGGAAAAAACAATTTTGCTCTGTGGAAACTGAAGGTTATGGATTTGTTGGTGCAACAAGGGTTTCATAAGGCATTAGATAGGGTAACTAAAAAACCAGCAAGTATGTCGAGTTCAGACTGGGAGGACTTGGATGTCCAAGCTCTCAGTACCGTTCGGTTATGTTTGGCAGATGAAGTACTCTTCAATATTGTTGGAGAGAGTACAACTGCAGGGTTGTGGAAGAAATTGGAAACACTCTATATGAAAAACTCTTTGACTAACAGAATCTATTTAAAAAGACAACTGTATAGCCTTCGGATGAAGGAGGGTACGAAAATTGCAGATCACTTAAAATGTTTTTAATACGCTTATTTGTCAGTTGTCTGATATGGAAGTAAAAATGGAGGAAGAAGACAAGGCAATAACCTTGTTGTGTTCCTTGCCCGAGTCATGGGATCACTTCGTGACCTCAGTCAGTTTGAGCACTGTCGATTCATTAAAACTTGAATCTGTTGTGCGTGCTCTCTTATCTGAAGAGGTATGAAGAAAATCTAGCATTGAAACTCCTGCACCTGAAGCCATGGTAGCTAGAGGTTGGTCAAAGGAAAGGGGGGAAAAGACAAGAGGTTCTTCTAGATCGAAGTCAAAGGGTGGCAAGAAGAGTAAAGCAAAATGCTGGTACTACAACAAACCGGGACATCTCAAAAAGGATTACTGGAAATAGAAGGAGTCGGAAAACAACAAGAAGGAAGCAAATCAGGTCAATTCAGGTATGGATGATGAGGTTTTAATTGCTGAAGGATTCCCTGTTTGTAATATCTCACAAGATGCTGACTATTGGCTTTTAGACTCTGGTGCTTCTCATCATATGAGTCTGCACCGAAATTGGTTTTCATCATATGAAACTATAAATGGTAATTCTGTATTCATGGGAAATAATGCATCTTGTTAGACTGTTGGGATCGGAAATGTGAAGATTAAAATGTATGATGGTACAATTAAAACATTATCTAATGTTAGGCATGTACCTGATTTAAAGAAAAACTTGATTTCCTTAGGAGTTTTGGATTCGAATGGTTATAAGTTTACAGGTCAGAATGGAGTGCTGAAAGTCTCGAAAGGAGCCTTAATTGTTATGAAGGCTGAAAAGGTCGGAAACCTATACAGACTCAAAGGAAGAACTCAAGTTAGTGAAGCAGTAATCGTGTCAGATAAAGCAAAAGAAGGTTCTTGTCTATGGCATCAACGGTTGGGTCATATGAGAAATAAAGGTTTTCAGGTACTAATGTTCACTGCAAGCTACTTCCTGATTTGAAATCCTTGAAGTTGGATTTTTGTAGATATTGTGTGTTTGGCAAACAATGTAAACAAAGATTCAAGTCTAGAAATCAAAATAGTAAACAGATTTTGGACTACATTCATTCTGATCTGTGGGGACCATCTCCTACTGTGTCCTATGGAGGTGCCTTATATTTTTTTACATTTATTGATGATTTCTCCCAAAAATTTTGGGTCTATATGTTGAAAAAGAAATCTGGTGTGTTTAATGTGTTTAAACAATTTAAAACAATGGTGGAAAAGAAAACAGGCAAATCAATTAAATGTTTAAGAACTGACAACGGCGGTGAATTTACCTCTTTAGAATTTGAACAGTTTTGTAAGGATGAAGGCATAGTTAGACATAAAACTGTTGTTTATACTCCTCAGCAGAATGGTGTTGTTGAATGGATGAATCAGACTCTTATGGAAAGAGCCAGAAGCATGATTAGTAATGCTAATCTGCAAAAGGAGTTATGGGTAGAAACAATATCTACTGCTTGTTATTTAGTTAACAGATTACCTTCGGTTGCAATAAACTGTCAAATTCCTGAAGAAGTTTGGTCGAGTCAGTCTTGTGATTATTCGCATTTGAAGATTTTTGGTTGTGATGCCTATGTTCTTATTCCTAGAAATCAGCGTTCAAAATTAGATCCAAAATCAAAATGTTGTGTCTTTGTTGGATATGATTATTCAGTGAAGGGATATAGGTTGTTGGATCCTACTTCACGGAAGATAGTCATTAGTAGAGATGTAACATTTGATGAATCATCTATTTTAAAATTAGATGTTGAAAAGAAGCAGGTATCGCCAGGTCATCAGATTCAATTGGAGACTATACCTTTTCCAGAAAGTCGAAAGGAAGGAGAGACTTCTGAAAAAGGTGGAGAAGCAGAGGAAACTGGAGAAATTCCAGAATCCAGTCAGCAACCAGTCACTCTAAGAAGGTCTACAAGGGAAATAAGAACACCAAAAAGGTATGAAGACTCTGCTTCATCATTTGCATTGATTACTGAAGATGGGGAACCATCTTGTTATCAGGAAGCAGTTGATGATGCAGATAGCAAGATATGGAAAAAGGCTATGGAAGAAGAAATGGACTCCTTAGCCAAGAAAAATACCTGGGATCTTGTAGAAATTCCTGAAGTGAGAAGCGTTGTTGGGTGCAAATGGGTCTTCAAGTTGAAGAGAAAAGTTGATGGAAGTATCGAAAGGTATAAGGCGAGACTGGTTGCAAAAGGGTATTCTCGGTTGAAGGTATTGACTTTCATGAGATCTTTTCACTAGTAGTTAAACTTGTTTCTATTCGTACTGTGTTAGCACTAACTACTTTACTTGACCTTGAGTTAGAACAGTTAGATGTTAAAACATCCTTTCTTCATGGTGATTTGGATGAAGAGATATATATGGATCAGCCAGAAGGTTTTGTACAAGGTCGCAGCAGAAGATTAGTTTGCAAGCTCAGGAAATCATTGTATGGCTTGAGGCAGTCGCCCATGCAATGGTACAAGAAGTTTGATTCCTTCATGGTGAGCCAGAATTTTATCAGAAGTGAGTATGATCATTGTGTATACTTCAAAATTTTTAATGGCATATTCATTATCTTGGTGTTGTATGTTGATGATATGCTTATTGCAAGCAAAAGCATGGAAGAAATCAGCAGGTTAAAGGCTTAGCTCTCTAGGACGTTTGAAATGAAGGATCTTGGAGCGGCAAAACATATCTTAGGCATGGAGATACACAGAGACAAGAAGAATGGTAAGCTTTGGTTATCACAACAGAAGTATGTGGAAAAAATACTTGAAAAGTTCGGTATGAACAATGTGAATCCCGTTAATGTTCCATTAGCTTCCCATTTTAAGCTTTCTTCAGATTTAAATCCTAGAACTAATGAAGAAAAGCAGTATATGTCTTGTGTACCATATGCAAATGTGGTAGGTAACTTATTGTATGCGATGGTATCTACAAGACCTGACATTTCACATGCAGTTGGAGTTGTCAGCAGGTTCATGGCAAATCCAGGGGAAGAACATTGGCGAGCAGTGAAATGGGTGCTTCGGTATTTGAGAGGCACAAGTGACCATTGCATCAGCTTTGATGGCCGTGAAGGTACAATTTGTGGATATGTGGATGCTGATTATGTAGGTAATTTGGACAAAAGGAGGTCTACTACAGGCTATGTTTTTACTCTTGCAGGTGGAGTAATCAGTTAGATGTCAAAGCTTCAAGAAACAGTTGCTTTGTCCACTACTGAAGCAGAGTATATAGCTGCTTCAGATTCCTGTAAAGAGGCAATCTGGTTAAAAGGTCTTCTTGATGAGATTGGAAGGATGCAGGAGAAAGTGAATGTGTTTTGTGACATTCATAGCGCTATTCATTTGGCTACAAATCCAGCCTATCACAGCAAGACCATGCACATCGTTGTAAGGTATCACTTTGTGAGAGATGTAATCGAAGGCGGCAAAGTAGTCCTCAAGAAGGTCTGCACATAGGAGAATCATGCAGATATATTCACGAAGCCAGTTACAGTAGAGAAGCTGAGATGGTGTCTCGCTTCTCTCGGTTTGCAGAAAAGATGATGAATGGGCATTAGGAAATTTTTTTGTCAAGGTGGAGTTTGTTAAAAATGTGAAAACAAATGTAAATTTACTTATTACCTATGTAGTTAGAATAACAAAATGTAGGTTGAATAACGAGATGTAGTTGGAATAACGAGATAACGAAATATGTCTAAGTTAAAAGAGGTG
The DNA here is from genome assembly GCA_034641835.2 of Pinus albicaulis. Lineage (NCBI taxonomy): Eukaryota > Viridiplantae > Streptophyta > Pinopsida > Pinales > Pinaceae > Pinus > Pinus albicaulis. The sequence continues at coordinate 1,370,913,634 of CM076572.1, read as the reverse complement.
GCCCGAGAGGCTTGTATGCACGAAGAATCATTTGATAAATAAAAATTTCCAAGTGTTCTATCCTTCAGTGTTCAATTCAGTTATTTTTCTCCTATTTCTTTGTCGTTTTATTTATTTCCCCACAAAAAATCTAATCTACACTGTCATGGATTTAACCCTTACCATTATATACGCGATGAATTCATTAATCAACACTAATATGACAATAAGATGCCAATAATGTAACCACAGACCTCACCACAGGTTTGAGTGCATTCTCAACACTACTGCAGACTTGTACCGAGACCAGAGCCAATGCAATACTTTGGTGGCCAAAGGAGAATGATGCTAGAACTGAGAGATCCCACACTCCCTTTCTACAAGGCTTCATAGATAAATTCAAAGATCTTTGGACCCAGCTAAGAAGATCAACTCCATATCATTTTTTGAGGAACTCCAATATCACAAAAGAAAAGCCAACCAACTAGTCAATAGAGCAACAAATATGAATAATATATGTTGAGCACAAAGGGGAGGCTTCCTACCCACGCGCCTATTTGCTAAATTTATTTGATATAGGAAAGACATAATGTAGAGATGGGCAAGTGGATGTGCATGGTGCAACAATAGGACATGGCATCTAAAATATTTATTTTTCCTCCTCTGTATTGTATAAGATATGGATTTGAAATGTTGAGAAAAAACCTCCTCTGTATTGTATAAGATATAGGGCATCTAAAATAATAAGCTATGGATTTGAAATGTTGAGAAAAAGCCTCACAATAATCGGAAAGTTCCTAACAACCATGATATTCCCACATGTGATTTTTACCTTTGGAAAGCTTGCTAGATTGCTTGTACTTCTGTGACAACTACTTATTCCCAAGCATAGTCACGTTCCTCTTTTCCTCGTGGTGAATAAGTTATTTCCCCATTGTGCCTTTAGTCATCATGCCTTTGATCCTCGTTTCCTCCAGGATCAGTATTTCCATTGGGCCTTTAGTCATAACAATTATTCCCCTATGCAGATGGTCAACATAGATATTTTCTATCAATTCCTCATCACGATTTTGTGTGAGATCGACCCCCTATTTCAACTCTTGATCAGAATTCCCACTCATAGGTGGCAAAATCAATCAACTATGAGAAACAAAACGTCATGAATTGGTGTTGAAAATGATGATATTGCATATCCTAAATTCTTTTTCTGGTGAATCTTTTATTTTTCCTTCCAAATATAGGTTTTTTATTGATATCGTATGAATATCATATAACCAAAAAATCTTCTCCTACTTCATGTAACACATATCATAGATAAATTTGGCAGAAGGTCCTTCGATAGTATAGTGATGATTTGGCATGAGTTTGATTCCCTAACACATGGTCTTAATTCTGATGCCCTTTTTTTTTATCAAAATGTATCCATATAATGTTTTGTTCTACCAAAACACATGTGTAGTGTAGGTTAGCATGCCACGTACAATCAAAATTTGTAACTGCCTTCAAGTACGAGAATTTGGAGTGTAAGTTATCCAAGCACTTATCAGAATGCCATCTATTTTCTCGGGTCCAATGTACATAATTCTACCTAATCACAGGTATAACATGACGGTGACATCTCTACTGTTTGATTTAATGCTTACGTTCCATATTTGAGAAGTTGGTTTGTGATGGTTGAGAAATTCTCTCAACCTCTCTGTCTAATTTAGGAATAATTTGGATCTCAGAAACTCTATTTAATAGAGTAATTTGAATGTAAATCTGTGTGTGAGTGTGTTTGCACATACACCATTTTTGCATAATATATGATCATGTTTCTATAATTGTGTGATTTTCAGTAATTTCCATCATGGTATCAAAGCACAAGATCATAGGCCTGTGTGTTGTGTTGCGTTTATCCAGTAAAAGATCTTGTTTGCTGGAATTCAATAAAGAGCCCACCCACTTATTCTAGGAATTGTTCTTCCATTTTACATCAACTAGCATGCAGGTTGGATTTAAACAACTCTATAGCTTCAGAAATTATAGCACAGAGACGAAGATAAAAAATAAGGGGTGTACATTGTTTTTCGACTTGATTGAGCAATTCCGCTGCCTTTTTCGGACAACAGAAATGCAATCAAGTTGGATTTCTTGTAGAGAAGTTTATGGCTAAGCTTGAAGTTGCAGCTGAGGAAGATGCTAAATTGAATCGACAATCTAAACCTGCTGTAAATAAGCTTAAAATGCTGAATGCTATTATGGAGGTTCTTTCCAAGAGGCAATTGCAGCAAGAATTCTTAGACCGTGGAGTGCTCTCATTTTTAAAGAATTGGATTGAGCCTCTGCCAGATAAATATCTTCCCAATACAAATGTTCGTACTACAGTTTTTAAGAATTTAACAGATTTACCTATTGATGTTGAACAGTATTACAGGAGAGAACCTCTTAAAAAGAAGTGGATTGGGAAAGGTTATCATGCTCTTGTCAAAATCTGATGAAGAGACACCATCATTTTTTTTTTTTAGATTGCAATAGAGAGAAAGATCAATTGGAGCGTTGCTTGCCCGTTTTGTTTGAAACAGATGTATGAAGTGTTTGTTTCATTTGTAAATGCGCCAGGGAGCAGATTTTGAAGAATTGTGGTCAGATAAATGCACAATGGCAGCTTGCTTGGAGCTTGGAAGTGGTTGGCAGAGCCCTCGCATGTCATTTACTCTCGACCTCTCGCAGACTGACACTACAAGTGACGATAGGCAGAGCCCTAGAATTTCATTCTCCCTCAATCTCTCGCAGATGGATGGGATTTCACCGGAGAAATGGAAAAGAGAAGATGCTGCACATGTTAGTTATGACACAGACTTTGAGTTATGTGTTATAAATCGTAATAATAATGATTAGAAAGTATAAGCGGTGATATGGCTATATATTGCTAAATAAATTTTCTATTATTATTTGTTTGTAGATTAAGTGAGATAAATAATTAGTTAAAGGTTATTTTGTAAAACTGAATTCTAGATACATTTTGTATCTAGACGACTTCCCGAGATAACTGGCGAGTACAGCGGTTAGCACCCATGTATTTCGGTGGATGGGAGCTCATCCATAGAATGACTAGGAGTTCAGTGATTGCAATCAATTGTTTTTGAAGAGATCAAGTGGCAGTAAGGCTCAATATGGATGGTTGTCCAGATAACATGGCAGTTGCGGATCTACTGAAGGATCCCTCATTAGTGGTAGACATGGAAGTGGTCTCCTAATGAGGTTATGTGACAGATTGGGATGCTGTCCAGTAATTGACTTCGGGAGATCCTTGATTCGGGAGTTGAGGAAGCGAACTCGGGAATCCAACTTGCCAACTACACCTTTCCGAGGGTTATGAGGCAACTTGATGGAGCATCTACTGATAAGCTTGATTATTTTGTTATTTTCATGTAATGTAATAATTAAGGGGGGATGTTGGAGTTAATGCTTACATTCCATATTTGACAAGTTGGTTTGTGATGGTTGAGAAATTCTCTCAACCTCTCTGTCTAATTTAGGAATAAGTTGGATCTCAGAAACTCTATTTAATAGAGTAATTTGAATGTAAATCTGTGTGTGAGTGTGTTTACACATATACCATTTGTGCATAATATATGATTGTGTTTCTATAATTGCGTGATTTTCAGTAATTTCCATCATCTACATCTCTGATCCACTTTCATTCTAAATTGATTTCAACGGATAGGTAAGAATGATACCTTTAGTGATATTTTCTATTGAAACAAGATCTCTTAAATTTCTTCCTTCATAATCATTCCCGTCAATCTTGGTCACATACCACAAGATTATTGCTTGTGCGATCTTACCTTCAAAAAGAGTCTCTTCACTCTCACCAGTATGCAAGGAAAATTCCTCATCTTGAGTTGGTTGTTTATGTTGAGGCCGTCATTCCTCAAAAAGACTGAAGTAGCTCGTTTATTTATTTTTAAATTATTTCTTGTTCGTCGCTCCATACTTCTAGCATATTCATCAATATCAAGGGTTGTGGCATTTTGAACCAGACATTTTTGTGACGGTAATTGGTCCTGGGAAATGTGGGACTTCTCATAAAGGTTAGGTAGAACCATATCACCATAAACCACATTATATTGTTTAGGCCATCAGTGAATTCACATGGACTCTCTGTTGCATCTGGGCATGAAGAGACTAAGCAGTGATTTATTAAAAAGTATAGGATTGCAGAAATTCATCGCAATGCTGCAATAAAGTGCAAAAAAGAAAATATTGATGTGGCTCCATCCATGAACCTTAAAAATAGAGTACAAATATGTATTTTTGTTTTCTTCTCTACATTCTATTGTTGATTCTTCTAGTTTATTTGTCCTGGTACTTTCATCATGTTGGATCAATAAGTACTGCATTTTCCTGTAGACCTAAATTTTCAAATGGAGTTACAAACGTATCATTGCCAACTAAAGCGCCAGTCTTTAACCCATAAAAAGTTCTTTTTTTTCTTTTTTTTTGTTTAACTTCTGTCAGAAGCCAGTAGTAAGTGCTATAGTGAATGAAACCACATATATCTTCCTTTGTTTTTCTTTTCTCATCTAGAGAAGGAGAACTATTAGCCATACTTTATTTTTTCCATTTAACTATTGATTGATTGATGGACTAGCCTTTGAAGTTACATGAGAAACTGCAAATAGAACTTGCTCTTTTTATTTCTAGCTTGACAATCAAGGCATCTCTAAAATGCATAATGCAACAAATTTGTTCTCATGATATTGCCACCCCCCCTATGGATTTGTCACTAGTATCTAATTAATTGTTCCCCATGTCAGTATGATCTCATACACAAATTTGATCTCACCACGTCTGTGATCATCTCAGGAAATTTTATGGGCTCCTCTCCCCCTAGTATGTTGCTTCTCTTCTAACACTGGGTGGATGATTTCCTTGCTTCCTAAAAAATCTCCCCTTGAAACCATGATGGCTTCATTATGTTATTGAAGTAACATGATGCTCCTTTTTCTTCCTCTTCCACACTTTATTGGGTTGCCTTATACTATTTTCCTTTCTTTTTTATTCATGAATTTGTCTATTTTGTTTGGATTCCATCATATTTCTAGATTTCTTTAGTGTATATGGAAGCCTGCAGTCATTGGCTTCGTGTCCAAGGTTGTGACATAAATAACATCTTATTTTACAAAGGTATGGTTGAGCTCGTTTATGGATTTTTATACCCATTTTTTCATATAGTTTACATTCAATAAGTTTATGTCCAAATTCATTGCACAAACACCAGTAACCATGGAAATGATTTGTGTACCTAGTGAAAGATTGTCCTTTCTGTTTGCTTGCTTGAGGGAGTCTTCTCATTTTCTGCATCTTTTGTTGGTTAAAATTGATTTGATTTATCTTACATTGTGCTGCAACATGTCCAGGTTTATTGACAAGAAAAACACATGATATATTTCAAGGGAGAAAAGGAAACCCTCCTTTGAGATCTTACAAATTTGTTCAATTTATCTCCAGGAGCAAATCAACTTTTTGCATATGACTGTTTCTTCATGTCATTCTTTCTCTTTATGCAGCTACTTGTTTTTGTTTGTTTCTTTTAAAATCATGTTTTTTATGGCTTCTACTTTTGTAGGTCCTTATTCTGAGTTCTGCATGGAGGAAACCTCCTCTTCTAGCTACTTACACAACCTATTCTTTTCATCTAATTGCCCTCTAGCTGAAAAATTCTCAGACTCTAGTCTTTCACTTTGTATATATTTCTCCTTTAACTAGTTATTAATCATCCCTTCTATTCTCCTTTCTTATTCAAGTTGTGTCTTCAAACCGAAAATTTCCTTCTTGTACTTATGCTCTCTCTCATCACAAATCTGCACCAATTTCTTCATATCTTTGTTTTCATTCTTTAGTATTTCTATTTCAGTCAAGAAAATGTCAAGTTTAGTTTATTCTTCAACTGTCTTTTCTTCATGGAAATCATGTCCGTTCATACTAGAAGAGACCTCATTTGACTGAACCTTTTCCTTTTGAAATGGTTTTTTCTTCTTCTTGTTTATCTTCTCCTTCTTGACAGTGTAGCCATTGGTGTCACCTTCATGCATGAGATGCAATCTATTCCAGATTCCTTTTGTAGGATTTAAATCTATTACTATATCAAGATCCTTTTTATGAAGATTATTATACATTACGTATTTTTCCTTAGCATTCCACTGTTGTTATTGAAAAGAGGGAGAGTCTTTGTAGTAACCATCACATACAAGCTTCCATACTCCAGATCCAAAAGCCATTAAATGTGTTTTAACCTTATATCTCCATTCATGAAAGTTTTTTGCATTCAACACAGATACACTTTGGTAGTCCATGACTCAACCATATCTCCATCAAGCTATTAGGCTTACACCAAAGGAATTGGGCTTTGATACCAATTGGTGAAATATTGACTAAACTAAGAGGGGGGTGAATCAATTTAGTCCATTCATGGACATTAAAATTATTTTTCTTAAATTTATTAACTAAAACATTACATGAGCAACTTAACAAACAATGACCAAGAAATTGAATATTTGAACAACAAGTAATAAGCAGACCAATACCTCTGGATGCGGATGACACCCAGGCATGATGGGACGCCCGTCTCAAGCCGCTTCCCAAGGACGTTGGTGTGGGGTGGCCATGTGGCCTCCCACAAGGGCATTAAAGAGATCATTAAATTTGCCACCCTGCAATCCATTAACACTGCTCTCTCGAAACGTCGATGCTCAGTGCACCTCCCCTGGTTCATTATGCTTCTTGATGTGGAGTATGGTATGTTGTGTTATCACTCATATTTTCCTTGAAGTTGTTGGGAAGAGGAAAGGGGTCCGAGGTAACCACAAACCAAATTTTAGGTACAGAATCTAGCCAATCTGTACCCAGAGAGGGCTCTCTCTTTAACTTTTAGCTTTGTTTTGAAAGATATTAGGCTAGTTATGAAAGTTTAAGGATTTTGATTGTGTTTGGGTGGTGGAATTCAATAACAGAGGGGTAGGAATGAGTATTTTAGGCCATTGGGCTAATGGATTCAGAGAAGATGGCTTAACTGGATTTAGTTTCTTAACAAGGGATGGTTTCACAAGGCGAGGTAATCAAATAGGGAACAATTAAAGATCTAAAATGAATGGAATGGAATCAAAATGGGTGAAGGGCAATTAAGAATCCTTCAACATATTCGAAAGAGGGAACTTGAATGATTATTAATAAAGGGAAATTAAGAATTCTTTACCAAATAATCAAAATGAATAAACTAGGAAACAGGAGCAATTAAGAATTAACTGTTCATACTAGTTCAGAGGAGAACATTAAAAATAACAACGATTGAAAACAGATTGCACTCAAGCACTTTCTGAATTATTCTTTTTCGTTTATCATTCAAATATGAAACATAGATGGTATAATAAACAAGTATAAAACTTTAAAACAAAAGAGATAGAAGACTTATTGATCCGTTGTCTGACTCAAGAATCTTGTGAAAAGTCCTTTGCGTCAATTCTTTATCCAGCTAGCCATGCAAAATTTGTCCAACAACACTTTATTCCAAAATAATCAATATTACAGCAAAGTCTAAGAATCCACCCCCTCAATACTCTAATTAAGGGAGTATTTATATAAAAAAATTACAAAAAATATCTCCTAACAGATTGAGATATATTTTAGGATGACTCATTAATAAATTACAAGAAAATAGAGATAGATAGTCTCGTAGATAGGAGAAAAGGTAAACCGATGTTGTGCTGTTCCTGTTTTTGTGAGTGCGCTGGAGGCAGGCCCTATGATTTGGCTTGCTGTTGTCTTCTTTGGTAACTCTATGTTGGTTGCTTTGTTTTTACTGATACTCTTTATCTGTACTAATACACTTTGACCTGTTTGATCTCTGTTTATCCTTTTTACCATAACTTACTGTAGTAAATAATCAAAATTCATCTAAGGCTATTTTTACAAAATGTCCAACGTATCTTCCCACCATTGTGCTTCTGGTATTCTGGTTCTTTGAAGCTTTCTCAGGGTCTCATCAGTTTCTGTGTATCTGAAAAAGGTACGCTGAATTAGAAATAAGTTTTTTACTTCATGTTCAAGATAGAACAAATTTTCCAGACTATCATAAATAATTTTGCCTATAGGCAACGCTTTTGCTGCAGATGAACTTGACGATGGACTTGCCTGGTCGTCTGGATACTTATTAAATTTCTCAACATAGCTTTGATGGCTCATTAGTTTATCATGAGTAACTAAAGGACTTGGCAACCCTTTTCTCTACAAAATATCCAATCTCTTTGTAAAAGCATTGATTTCTTTCTGCATATCATGGCACCTTCTTTCTAAGTTTTGCATCAGAGTTCTTTTAGTAAAAACCTTTTTTACCTCCAAAATTGTCCCTGTTCTATCTTGAATGCCTAGTTCTTCAAACTGATATTTGTTCTTGGTATTTAAAAATTGTATGAGCTCACTGGCTTCTTCAGGCATATTTCCTAATTCTACCCTTGCCTTTTGAACTTCTTCTAGAGCCAGTTTAACTAAATCATTTTGCTCATACATTATTTGGATTGATGGCCAGACATCATTTATTGATTGAGTGATGTTGGCCCAAATAATTTCCTTGATTTCTTTCAAAGGTTTCTCCAATGTGAGATCCTTTTCTAATGCTTTCACCAATTTCTCCAACCTGTTGATCTCTCTTGTTTTTTCTACAACATTTATCTTTGAGAGATCATACTTTTGTTCCAAGGTAGTAAATTGTACCTTTGTTTTCTGGAGTTTTGTAACTTTGAGCTTCAATTCCTCCATTGATTTTATTAATTCCTTAGTGCTCAAATTGGAAGTGTTGCCCTGTGCTAGTCCTGCTCACTGCCCTGTTGTTGTTGTACCTGTGACTACTTCTGTTGTGGATGTTGGAATGTTTGGTGCTACTATTGTCCCAATTGTAGAAGGGACTGCTGTTGATACTACTGGTATCACGTTGGGAGGCTGAGAGGTCGAATCTCCCTGCTTGTCCTTTAATGATTTTTCAAGTTATTGTTCAGTCTCATTTAGTTGCTCATTAAGTTTTAAGAGAAAATCCATCAATTCTTCTTCAGATTTTTGCTTTATGACCTCAGCAGTCTGTGGATGCCTTGAAGGTGGCAACTTTAGTTGTTTCCTTAGGGCTGCAATATCATCATATATATTTTTTTTATCAAGGCTTTTGTAGCCTTAACATCTTTGGGATTATGACCCAATCCAATAATTATTTCTTCCAAAGATTTTATTTTGTTATCCATGGCCTGGGAGGAAGCTTTTTCAAGATGCAGTTGAGCAGTTGTATTATCCAAGGAATTTTGTAATCTTTGGGCCATCATTGACTTATCAGTCAAGGTTGAATAAATCAATTCTCCAGTTTGTTTATGTAATTCAATCTGATCCAAAGGATGAATATCCTTTTCCATGACTTCAAAATTGGTTCTAATATAGTCTGCTGTCGTTTGAGGCTGCTGTACTTTAGGCTTGAAATGAGTCATCACCATTTTACCTTCCTTGATGTCATAAGCTGACATCAATCTCTGTTGATTTTTTGGGGACATCTTCAAATATTGATTATAAACTTGAAGTCTTAATATCCCAAGCATCCTTCACTGGTGGTCTAAATGATGATACCTCTTCACTTCGTTGTCTTTCTAGCTCTTTTCTCTGTGAGTTAGTGGATGTCCCACTGATTGTGAATATTTGCTGGCTGTCTAACCCTTCTCTCCTCTGACCATCAGTGGTCTCTTCAACAAATTCTTCTTCTAAGAGAGGATTTAATTTTTGCCTTTTGATACCAGGCTGTTCTGAAGGTCCACTGATAGGGTAGTTGTTTCTACGTCTCTCTTTTTACTTTTTTTTCTCATTTAGGGGAGTTTGCAAGATTGAAGTTTCTGCCACATTGATCTGAGTGGGAGAAGTCTGTATTTGAGCCTGTTCCTTGGAAGTTTCAGGCTGCTCCGACATTGTGAATTGCTTTGCGGCCTGTGTAATAGTCTCTTTTTCCTTACCTTTGGATGTTATTGTGGCTGGTGCGCTGGTTTCCTGTAAATGTTGCTGAGATGTTCCAGCAAAGTAGGGACCAATTCTTGGTCTTTGTACATGCCCAAAAGAATCCAGGTCAAGTATTTTCTCAAGATCTTTCATAACATTCTCAACATTGACCTGTTCATTATCTTTTTCTATTAGGGTCCCTTCCATCCATTCATCCATGTTTGCAAATTGTTCAATCTCTGGAATCCTATGGTGAAGGTATGGTGACAATCTGTTTTTCATTCTCCTATCACATATAAAGTTGTTAGGGTCATAAGGTACCCACCAAAATTTTTTTTGCAACTTGAGATAATCTTCTAGAATTCTTTCTACTTCTTTTCCTGCATCCCTAGTATTACAGACAAAAGGACCTAATTGACTCTTGATTCTGAGCTGAGCTTTCTTCTTGGCATTATAAAAATGGACTAGGTCTGAATTTATCATTTTTCTGAAGTATTCTAAGGCAAAGAGCCTCTTCGGAACATACTTTGGTAGCTTGAAAGGATAGAGCTCACACCCATATATCCTAATTTCTATATGGTTTTTATATAAGTACCAATCACCTATCCTGTATTGCTTGGAGAGCTGGAGAATTTTCTTCATATCACTATTGACCCTAGGAGGGGAAACTCCTGTTAATAAGGTGGTTGCTGGGTGAACAAATAGGTCAATGAATTCATTGTAAGAGTAAGGAGACTCAAGGGAATTATGGAAGATTGCAGACCAGAAGATTACGGACCTTGGATTTCCTTTGGTGTCAAGTTTCTTGACAGGGAAGGGGAAATTCTCTGATTGATAATAGAGCATAAAATGGTATATAAAAGTGGAGTATTTGAAAAATCTTTCATTTTCCAGTCTTATGAACTGGTCATGAATTTTATCAGCAATGTAAGTGGCAAAGTCATATTTGACAGCAGGGGGATGTCCAGGAGTAAAAAATAATAACAACACTAGGGTTAACTTATCAACGTATTCACTAGTGTTGAATCCCATTACTGAAGATATCATATTGACTATGAGTCTACCCATATCTGTGAAAAAGGTATGTCCATAAGGAGGGGGGCCTTTGGGTTGATGTTCTTGTAGCATGAAAGTTTGACAGAGGCGATTCAGTTCTTCTGGGGATAAATTTGTGGATTTTTCAAGTAAATATCCCATGGAAAGGGGAGTCAGGGCTTGACCGAGATGAAATTGTAACATTTCATTGATGGATTGAGCAGTTATTGGAAAAAGAATGGTTTGACTTGGGGACATAACTACCCGTTGATTAGGATCATAATTGGCATGGCAGTGATAAATTATTTCAAGAAAGACAGGGATTGAGGGTAGAAAATACATTGGAAGATTAGATACCCATAATCCAAAAATATCAGAGCCATTCAGGTAATTATCTCTGCATTGGCAAAAGATTCTGAGAGGATTTTCGCTAAAGATGAGGTCTTTTATCTGGAAATCCCTATCCGCTAGAGGTCGATAGTCTAAATCTTTATGGGGGGCATTCAGAGGTGCAACATTCAAAGTCACAGGGGTTTCCATTTCTGGTTCTTGTGGATTCAGAAAGGAATTTGGGTTTTTAGTGGAAAAATGGGCAAAATTATAGGTCTAGGAACTTATGGGGTGAAACAAAGACCAAATTGTACTATTTTTTAGTCTTTTCTGTGGAAAAAATAAAAACCAAGACTTGCAAGGTTCGACATAAATTGGATAAATACTTGTTTCAGGAAGTGAATAGTGAGGAAACAGGTGCAGGCAATAACTGACTGGTTCAGCTGAAAATCGTTTGGCAAAGTGGCGGTTGGAAATCTTCAGCAACTGATTTCGACATTTTGCATGGGAAAAATAGTTGCAACAAAAAATAATGAAAATATGTGCATTTGTTTGTTTTATTCACAAAGTCAAGGTTGGCGGGGGTTTTGTTATTTTGGACAGATAATGTACGCGGGAAAGGGTCTTTTGTCATATGCGAAAGGCGGTAAGTGGTATGACATCGCACCACTTTTGGGGATGGGCGGTATTTGGCTGGGAGCCAGCGATTCCATACATCTTGTGACACGTGGCAATGCACTGTTCACAAAACCACTCAGTGATCGCGCGCTATCGTTCGGTCGTGGAGGGCCATGCGATATGGATGACAGCGGTTGGATATGGAAGGGTTAATCGGACGGCTATCGGGGAGGCTAGATGAGGGGAGTTTAATGAGGGCGGGCCCAACATAATTAAAGATTTTTTAATTATATCGGGAGCAACGTGTTTGGTCGGGAGAGTTGTTAATTAACCGTGGGGGTTAATTAATTCTTTTTTAATGTTACTGTCGTATTATGGTTATATTTCAACCAAGGGGCGGGACATGTAATATTTGGGGAATTTTATATGGTTATAGTAATACGGGAATGGGTTGATTTATATAGGGAATTAATTAATATAAGTTTAAAAGTTAATATGTCAAATGAATGAAAAGCGCTAATTATAAAAACATTAGGATTGTGTACATTTAACTTAGGCTTAAATGTAAAAGGGTTTTTAATGGGATATTGTGTAATTTTCCTAAGTAAAATAGGATTTTACTTAGGAAAAGACTTATAGAAGTAAATGAATGACTTATGGATGGTTTTAAGTACTTAGGCTTTTAAATTATTGGGCCGAGGGTCCGGTCCCTCCAAAAGTCAAGGAAATGCCTCGAGCCCCTCTAATTTTCAAATGCCTTAGTACTTAGGGGAAATTAGTGAAATTTTTAGGGAAAAATGAGAAGGGGAGTTAATCATTTGACCTTGTTTTGCTTGAAATTCCTTCAGTGTAATGTCTGCCTTGCATTTGTGATGAAAGTAAGGATTAACACATTTAGAGTCATTATCCATCATATGTAATTCTACAACATCATCTACCTACCCTACCTACTTTAACCTAACATTTTTTCTTCTTTATTAGGGTGCATTTAGACTGGCAAACCCTTATCACACTTTCTTTTCTTTTACATGTGGAAATCTATCTAAGTCTAACCTTATTACATCTAAGGGCTCAGATTAAGCTATTGAGCTCCTTATATTTACTCTACCTATCTACTTATCTACCAAGATTAAACAATATGGTCAAATTTTATTCTCTATCTCTAAAACATAAAATTCAAACATGAACAAGCCAAGCTTAAGCTGTTTGACTGTTCACCAATTGTGGCATAAGATACAAGTTGCACACAATTTGTTTATTACATAAGAGCAAAAAATAGTGGCATTTCGACTTGCACACTTTCCTTGGCCTTTCTTTTGATGGGGTTCATTTTCTTTTACTTTTTTGGCCATTTTTATTCTTTTCACCCTTTGATTTTTATTTTAGGGTACACCCTCTTTACATTTTTTAAATTTTTTGATTTTTTGACAATATGGAAAACTTTGCAACAAGGAAAGGTATGAACATATTACATAGCCCATCAAGTCAATCATGATATATGACACCTATTGGTATAGGAGCATAACACTGGCTCCACTTGGGGATGGCTTTTCCTGGTGAAAAGTCAAGAACAATAGGTCAGTTGGCCTCAGAATGATTTTGGCTGACTATGGAATCTTCTTCTTCTTGTTGCTTTATTGTATGTATGACAGTGATACTTCTGAAGATTAGGGCCTTCTCTTCGGGCTTCAACTCCAGCAAGTTACTATCCAATCAAACTGTGACATTACAAAGAATATAGTATGTACATGTTAAAAATCAGGCTACATTAATAAGTAGGATCAACGTAATGTTTCAACATTCGACCATTAACTGGCCCATCTTCAGTTTCTATACCATCCAAGTTTTTCAAATAATATGTATTTTTTCCTTGTAAGGCATAGATAATATAAGGTCCTTTCCACAGGAAGTAAAACTTCCCATGTTTTCCCTTATCCTCTCTTTTGGAAAACCATCTTAACACTTTGTTTCCAAGTTGGAAATCTTCTGCGTTGCTTCTTTTATCAAATATCTTCTTAAGCTTCTCCTATAATACTTGGGATCTTTGATATACTTCCTCTCTGGTCTGCTGCAGATTAATGGTCTGGTTTATTCTCCTTTGAATATCATTAGGTTCAACCTAAGCCTCTTGAAGTAATTTCATTACAGGAACTCCTAAAGATGAAGGAAATACAGCCTCCATGCCATAGACTAACTCATAAGGACTAGTCCCAATAGATTTTTTGGTGGTGAGTCTGTCTGCCCATAGTGCATTTGTAAGTTTCTTGTGCCAATTTTTCTTATTTTCCTCCAATAATTTCTTAATAATATTAATGAGACTCTTGTTGGAGGACTCAGCCAGTCCATTACCTTGAGGGTAATAGGTTGTGGAATGACTTAACGTGATATGGTATTTGTTACAAAAACTTATCATCTTCTTGGATTTGAATGCAACAACATTATTAGTTATGATTTTATCAGGACAGCCAAATCTAGATAATATGTTGGTTTCTAAAAATCCTATGATCACGGTGTCATTGGCTTGTCTGGAAGGAATAGCTTCTATCCATTTGATGAAATAGTCTGTGGCAGTGAGGATCCTTTTATGTTGGCCAGACGAGGGAGGATAGATTTCTCCAATGAAGTCTAGGCCCCATTGTTGGAAGGGTTTTTCTATGGAAATTGGTTTCAGGGGTAAATGTAATAGTTTTCTCTTGCCTTCAAAAATTTGACATTTATGGCAAGCAGTGACAAATTTATTTACATCGGTGAACAAGGTTGGCCAATAAAATCCAGCTCTTAGGATCTTGTCTGTAGTTGATTTCCAATAAAGGTGTCCACAACAGTCTCCTGCATGAAATTCCTGGAGAGCCTTGTTAGCTTCATCTTTTAATAAACAATTCAATAGAATACCTTCATGATTTTTCCAAAAAAGAACATTATCTAAAATACAAAACTTTGAAGATGTCATCTTTAAAAACCTTTTCTTTGTTCTGGATAACCCTGGAGGAGCTTGCAGGTTTAATAGTACATAAATTATATCAGCATACCAAGGTGAATCTAAGAAGGTCTGACTGATTTGTAGAGTCGCCATCTCCTGTTCGTCATCCAGTTCATTAATGTCCGGGGCTTGAAAATTTGTTTTTGTCATGAGCTTGGACAATCCCTGTCCTTTTATAAGCTTTGTAGGTTTTATTTCAATATCATACTCTAATATGGTAGCAATCCATTTACCTCTTTTGCCCTCAATTCCATCCTAGGTTAAGATGTCTTTGACAACAGCATTTGGCACATAGGCTCTCACATGGGAGTACAATATGTAGAATCTAAGGTCTTTAATGGCTTTTACAAGTGCAAAAGCTTGTTTTTCCATGATGTTGTATTTTAATGATGCATCCCTTAGTGATTTACTAAAAAATACTATAGGTTTCTCACATCCTTGATCATCCTTTTGTAATAAAACGACTGCTATAGTGTGTTCTGATGCAAATGAAAATATTATGAAGTCTCTATCAAATTGTGGACTTGTAAGGACCAGAATTCTGGTCAAAGCCATTTTAATTTCTTTAAATACTTGTTTGGCTTCTACTGTCCATTTAATACTTGAATCCTTTTTTAACATATTGTTAAGCAATCTAATTAGTTCAGCTAAGCTAGATATGAATCTTCTCAAAAAAATTATTTTTCCTAGGAAAGCTTGAAGTTCTTTGACATTTCTAGGGTGAGGTATCTGCAGTATAGCTTCTATTCTAGCAGGATCAATTCTAATACCATCTTTGGAGATTATATGGCCCAAGAGTTTACCTTCCTCTATACCAAACAAGGACTTCTTTGGATTCAAAGAGATACCATATTTTCTGCATTTTAGGAATACTTGTCTGAGATGGTCTAAATGCTATTGATCTGATTTAGAAAAAATAGTTAAATCACCCAGATATATAACAAGAAAATCATGAATTTCTTTTGCAAATGCTATGTCCATTTCTCTTTGGAAGGTTGCTCTTGAATTTTTAATTCCAAATGGCATTTTAACATATTTAAATGTACCCCATGGTGTTGTGAAAGAATTTTTTTCCTGGTCATCAGGATGAACTAGAATCTGGTTATACCCTGAGAACCCATCTAGAAGTGAAATCCTAGAAGCACCTACTACCCTTTGTAAAATGTGATCCATCTTGGGTAAAGGGTAATTATCTTTCAAAGAAACCTTATTTACATTTCTTAAATCAACACATAATCTGATTTCTCCAGTTTTCTTCCTAGTAGGGACTAAATTAGACACCCACTTTGAAAACCCAATGGGAGAAATTATCCCTGCTTCATACATACGTTTGATTTCTTTTTCAATTAAGGGCAGCAGTACAGGGTTAATTCTTCTGAGTTTTTGTTTGAATGGTTTCTGATTTTCTTTCAGAGGTATTGTATGCTGAATTATAGAGGTGTCATATGATTTCAAGTCTTCATAGCTCCAGGCAAAGACATCCTGGAATTCTCTCACTAATTCAACATATTTTAGTTTTTGGTCAGGGGGCAAAGATTTAGATAACTTTATCATTTTCGGATTTTCTTCAGTCCCCAATTTATATTCCTCAATATCTACTTTTAATGGTTCCATCTTAGGTTTCTTTGGAATATCATTAGAATCAAAGAGATCTTCTAGAGGAGTCAATCCTTTAGGCAAATGATCGTCTTTTAAATTAATGACCTCAGATTCTCCTTCCAAAATCTCATCGACATCCATTTGTTTAAGGTCCTGCATTTCTTTTTTGGTGAAATTTGTTGGATGAAGCATTTGAATTGCACTTTCTTCTGAAATTTATGTTTCTTGCTCATTTGTTTGATCAAATTCAATGACTGTATCTACATCTATGTTACTGTTAGAAAATTCTTCCTCTAGGGTCATGAAATTGTTAATCTGCTCATCACTTGCAAACACTTGTCAGTTCTTAAAATTGTCAGGTATGGCTGGTCTATGTTTAATCTCAGCTATGAATTGATGATTAGGTTCGAATGGTAATTTACAAGTGCTGGCAAACATTGCCAGACTATGGGCATGCGAGTTTTGTTTTCTTGGGATTTTAGCAAGCTGAGCTTGTAGAAAAGTATTGAGTATCTCTACAACTGTTCCTCTATATTCTCTCAGTCTGGGATCGTTTGTTAGATAGTGTCCTTTGATCTATTGAATGATTAAATCAGAATCTCCTATGATAGATACTTTAATTTCCCCTAATCTTTTGACAAGTTTAAGACCTAGCAAAAGAGCTTCATATTCTGCCATATTATTGGTGCACTTAAAGTTTAATCTGTAGGCATGGCCTTCAGCATGATCGTTTTCAAGGTTATGCACCCAAACTCCTGCTCCTGCTCCTAATCTGTGAACCAAACCATCAAATTATAAGTGCCAAAGAATTTCATGTTCATAATTGGTATCAGGAGTCTCAGGAATTTTTTTAACAGTGAGATCTAGTTCTTTACTTTCTTCTTGTTTCTCTTGGGTATTTGATGTTTCATTATTCTCAGAGATTTCCTGGATTTGAACACTAGATTTTTTATTTGTAATTTCTTTTGGTTCTGCTGCTAAAACTTCTAATTCAGTGGGAGGATCAATTTCAGCATTATAAATAATAAATGAATCCATATCAGAGTGTACTAAGTAGATGGGGAAATTTTCGGGTTTCTCCTGACTACTGACTACATATTTCATTAAAGTTTCTCTGTATAGTTTCTTTGGGTGTCCTGTTGGGGCCCTTGTTTTGAAAACTTGTTTTGAATATTTTGAATTTTGAATAAAGGACAGATTTTGGGTTGCGGAATGATGACACATGTCAGTTGCAACCAAGTTGCAACTATAGTAAGTCGTGGAGCTATCAAGGAGGCGAAGAAGCAAGAGATAGCTGAAGAAAGAAAAATCATAAGCGCAGACGGTGAGAAGATACAGCGGAAGACAGAAAGCAGAACTCATAGATAACAGGAGAGAAGCCGGAAGCCGCCGAAGAAGAACACAAGAGGAACTAGCAGTTGCGAGGGCAGGTGAATAAATAACAGTCACCCAGCCGAAAGAAGGAGGGAATGCATCAGAGAAGAGACGAATGCAGAGCGACTAAAGAGGATTGAGTAGATGCTGCAGAGGGAATCCATTCCGAGCATGATATATCTGTAGTTCCTAGGTTTCTCTTGTCTATCTTTCTGTCCTATAAGATGTCTATGACAGATTTGTAAGGATCTTGCTGTGGAAGCAATGTAACTATGGATTTGGTTGAGGATTATTAATATACCTACAGGTTGTTTTCTGATATTATGAGTTACACGCATGCATGATGTCTGTGATGCTTTAGAATTTTATTTTCTTAATACCTAGTTGATATTCCGAATGTTCTTGTGTATATAATGATGTTGATGCAATCAATTATATGTTAATCATGAGTTGCGGATCCTTTCTCTGCTATCAATCTATTCCCCTTCTGCATGTGGTTGCGGCATGCCTCGGGTGAGACTCTTTGCTCTTCGGAGTAGGGTGACAATGCCGACGTGGTTCTAGACTACAGTGTATTCCCTTGTTGGCCCCAACCTCTGAACCTGGGTCTTGCCTGCGAGACCTGTTTCTTCGCCAAAAAATGGTTCCGTTGTCGAGACTTTCATGTTACGAGGGGAACTAGATCATGGTATTGAGGATCTTCGAGGGAGAAATACGGAG
This sequence comes from Pinus albicaulis, assembly GCA_034641835.2. Classification (NCBI taxonomy): domain Eukaryota; kingdom Viridiplantae; phylum Streptophyta; class Pinopsida; order Pinales; family Pinaceae; genus Pinus; species Pinus albicaulis. The sequence goes on along the minus strand of CM076572.1, from coordinate 1,370,894,994 downwards.
ATGGTGGGATAACCATCTAGACCAATTCATTGCTTAGCAAGCGGAGTTGACGAATCAAAAGGAAAGGGTGCTTAAGGATCTCGTCCTTTTCTCAGATTCCGCCAGTGATACCTACAAGATCCTATGGGGAAAATTCCCTAGCGACCTCTATAATTGGTTGCGGAGGCAATAGACGAAGGTGTCTAGGGATATCTCGCGGAAGATAAACTGCAAGTGGGTGCACGACGATCTGGTGGCTCTGCATCGGTTGAACACTGAGTTGACCCATGTGGTGGATTTTTGGGTAGAGACCACATTGGACGGATATATTGTGGAGTTTGCTGCAGAGTGTTACCAATCCTTCTCAAAGGCTGAAACTATCTTCCACTCCGAGCTAAGAGGAAAGCTGCTTAAGGAGATTTTGCTGTGGATTAAGGCCCTGATGGTGGATGAAGGGCTGCTGGAATTCCAAAAGGCGAGCATGGAAGCGTAAACCTCCGGTGCTGGGGGAAGGGCTGAAGAGACTGATGCTACGTGAAGTTTGAATCGGGGAGTGGGGAATGGATGCTGAGGCCGCAAGGAATTTGAGGGAGTGACATGCACATCGGCGGGTGCAGATCGCCGATAGGTGGCGAGAAAGGCTGATGCGGGATTTAAGACGACGAGAAACCAATAGGAAGAATCAAGAGGAGGCGCCTCAGAGGATGGGAATTATGGACACTTAGGCGGATACCCTAGAGGGGGAAGGGACCGCTGTGGGAGTGTGGCGGGTGCATGGGAGCCTGGCTAAGAGAGAAGGGAAGACGACGACTGATGAAGACGATGCAGGTGTGCAGCCCGAAGAAAGTTTCGATGGCGAGTGGTACGGCGTGATGCAGCGGTTGTTTCAAGAGCGGACGACATTCATCTCTCTAGGCAGCCCTACTTCCAAAAATTTGCACGGCAAGGATCCCTACCTTCCCCTGGTACTTTATCAACCTTTAAGTAATATTTTCGTTAAGTTACAAGCATTGAGTCAATTGCACAGCAGTTCATTGTCGAAAGTGACACACGTTAATAGCAACATCACCATTAGTATTTCATTCCCTAGTGGAACAGTCATGCAACCAGGACCCGGAGGATTTATCTTGATCAACCCTCTGCAAGAAAAAATGGTCCCGGTATCCAAAATTCTTTGGCCGAGGCAACGATGATGTAGAGCAACACTGGTATCTTTGTGAAGCCATATGGAGGGCTCGGCAGACGCCAGACGCAGGGAAGCTAATAGAGTTCCAAACCACACTCAAAGAGAGGGCTCTGCTATGGTTTATCAAGTGGTCCAAGGCCCATCCTAATCCAGTAATCGCGGACGTTAAGCGAGATTTTTTCTTAGAATTTAAACTTCCCCAGACGGACCAGCAGGATCTGTCCGCGCTCTGGGAGATAAAGCAGAAAGAAAGAGAGACTGCATGGGAGCTAATGTGTCGATTCAAAAACGTGATCGGGAAACTCAGCTACCCGATCGACCCAAACCATGAGAGGGACTAGTTCATCAAGGATCTACTTCCCTTGATGCGAACCCCCCTCACCCAGCAGAAGATTGACAACTTGTAGGATGCTTTGGAACAGGCCATGAAGATAGAGGCCATGGCGGGCTACCCTCAGGAATATCAAGGAGGGCCGGCCCCGCAATATCCTTCCTTTGTGGGATTGCAACATCAGATCACCAGTTTGACTGAAAAGCTCAAGGAGATGCAGCTTATAAGACCAGCCAGGTTGAACGTTTGGTGCACTCACTGCCTAGTTGAAGGCCACGTCACAACTGAGTGTCCTCGGCTGCGTGGCACGGGGGTGGGACCCTCTGTCGCGGAAATCCAAGGTGGTCCACCCATGGGGGGTGGCGCGGCGATGAATCCGCAGGGGGTATACCAGCCGCAACAGCCTTATGCGGGGTTCCCATCCCAACCAAACCCAACCACCATGGAGTATTGCAAGATTTTTCGAACAATGGGGCATCCACCTTAGATGTGCTCGATACTACAAAAGTACTCCAACATCCCAAACAATTTATACTGTGAGTTTTCTGCTTCCACGACTCACAACACTAAGAAATGCAGGGCTCTTGATGCACTCACAGACCGGTTGGACCGACCCTCCTATAGGGTGAATGAGGATTCCAGGGGAAGAGGAGGCAGTATGCACGAAGGCCGCACAGGGGGACGGGGGCCGATGAAATGCTACAATTGTGACCAGGAGGGTCACGTGGCTCGGGATGTCCCCTTACCTAACGTCCTTGGTGTTCTCGGTGCCACATGAACGCCCATGCAACAGAGGACTATCCAGAACTCATCAAGAAGTGGGAGGAACAGGCACAACAGAGGGGCACAAATTTGGTAAACTCTGAGCCGCGAGGAACCACGACTCTGGCCATGCAGAATGTAGTGATCGTCACACGCAGAGACAAGAAGACATGAGAGGATGCTCATGGGAAGGAGCCAGTCCGAGCTATCCAGCCCGCCTCCCCGAAACAACTGATCCGGTCGGACGCGCAGAAGAAGTACTTCCAGGAGGCGGTGGAAGCTTTTGCTCAGCTGGGGTGAGCCAAAGGCCTTGAGGTACCCTCGACGACTGGGTCCAGAGAACAAAGCACCACAGGAAATTGTATGAGGAATGGCTCCAGTTATTCCTCAATATTGTTGACAATGCTGCAATGCGACAACAGCGAAAGCGTACCTTGGAAGAGGTACTGCAGGGGAGTACAGGACTAGGGGAACCAGTGGACACCGCCCCCCAATACATGCAGCGGGTCAAACGGAACAAGCGACGAATGGAAAAAGAGTTCCGGCTTAACACGCAGGTTGCGAGATTCCAAATCAGCGATACCATGCTTGATTTAGGGTTTGACGTCAACATCCTGCCGCGGAAGACGTGGGAGGCTCTCGGACGGCCACGACTGACCTACTCGCCAATCCAACTCAGAATGGCGAACCAGTACTGCATTGTGCCGATCGGCCGACTTGAAGGAATCGAGGTCGAAATTGCGGGGGTAAAGACTTACACGGATTTTGAGGTTATTTATATTATGGGGGACAAGGATCCTTACCCTGCCCTACTAGGCATCAATTGGGCTTTTGAGAATTACGCCATCATCGACCTCAAAAAGGAGTTGATGATCTTCGAAGATGGAGAGGTCTGGGTCACTCAGCCCCTCGACTCGTATCAAGGCCTGCGATATACCGAGACTGTGGACAACCGGGAGGATGCTCAGATGATGGACCTATCAAATGACTGCAGGGAAGCGGGAGGACTATATCAACCCGACCGCAACCGGCTCCGTCAGCTGGCGCAGTGTCCAGAGCTCGAAGCTGGGATCAGAACTCGCTTGGGAAGACTGGAAGTAGGGGGGTACGAGACCAGCACGTAGAGATGTGCCGTCATTGCCTGAGTCTGTTGGATTGGTGATGAGGTTAGAGAATACCCCACCCTATCGAACATGCAGGCTGTCAATACCTTTATTGCAAAGGTCGAAGACATGGTACTAGAAGGAAGCAAGATACCACTTTTGGACATTGCACTACAGTCCACATCAGCAAGGTGGTGGAAAAATCACCGCAACACCTTGTTGTGGTGGAGTTGTGTGGCGGAGGCTTTAAGGGCGCGGTTCAAAGAAGACAAAGGCCCTTGAAGCAGGCATTGGTACCAAGGGACTTCCGATCTGCGGGACCACCTGAGGACCTGTGAGGAGCAGTGGCGAAGTCTAGGATACCCGCAAGAGCTATAGGTACATCGGTTCATCCACTCCTTAGATACCATCCCCCAGGCCTGGTATTTAGAAGAAGAGCGGAAACGAGGAACGAGCCCCTGGCAGGAAGTCATGAACAAGTTTGTTCGGTGCTTCTTGTTCGAAGGAGAGACAGAGCTGGTGTCCCGAGCATTACAATCTATCAAGGGGGTATTGTTTCACTGCGACCCAGAGACCGACGGGAGCACCTTTGCATCACGTCCTGAGGCCAGGCAAGAGTTGGCTTGCCAACAAATTGACAGTGATCCAGACGATGACAGTCTGGAGGACCTAAGGCACCTATATTTCGAAGAGAAGGAAGGTGAGCGGGACATCAACGAAGAACCGACCACCGAAGGCATCCATTTACGCCCACTGAAGACAAAGAAGTTGAACATCGGTACGGCGGAAAAACTCAAACTGGCTACAGTTGGGGATTACTGGGACGAGGAGATGATAAGGGAAATTTTCAGCCTCCTCCAGGAATATGAAGACTTATTCCCTTCATCAGTTTTCGATCTGAAGGGTATCAAAGGTGACCTCGAAGAAATGCGTATTGTGCTGAAACCAGATGCCAGGCCTGTGAGGCATCGACCCTATCGGTTGAACCCACGGATCAAAGAAAAGGTCAAGATGGAGATCGATAAGATGCTGGCCGCATGTCTCATCTTTCCAGTAGAAGAAACAGAGTGGGTGAGTCCTATCGTCATTCAGAATAAGAAGGATAAGTCAGAAATACGAGTCTGCATTGACTACCGAAGTTTGAACAACGCCTGCATCCATGATCCGTTTCCTACTCCTTTCAGTGACGAGGTATTGGATCATGTTGCAGGAAATGAAGCTTACTCCTTCACTGATGGCTTTTCAGGCTATCATCAGGTGTGCATTGCGGAAGAAGACAAAACAAAGATGACGATCACCACCGAGTGGGGATCGTTCGCATACCATGTGATGCTGTTCGGATTGAAGAATGCCCTGGCCATGTTTTCCTGGATCGTCATCGCTGCTTTCCGGGAGTATATCCACAAGTTCCTGGAAGTCTACATGGACGATTGGACCATCTACAGTTTGCTGAAGAAACATGCCACCCTGTTGCGTATCATGTTCGATCGGTGTCGCCAGTTAGATTTCCTTGAACTTGAAGAAATGTATTTTTGCAATTCCTTTCGGCGCGCTGTTAGGACACATGGTGTGCAAGGGATCTGTGTCGACCCCGCCAAGGTCGCAGTGATCGTCCACATGGGAGCCCCCGAAACGGTGAAGCAGTTGCGGGCACTGCTCGGGCACACAGGATATTATAGGCGGTTTATCCGAAATTACGCGAAGATCATTGCTCCTTTAGAAAAGCTACTGCGGAAGTCCGAAGTATTCTAGTGGATGGAGGAGTGTCGGATGGCCCTTCACAATCTAAAGGAAAAGCTGGCGACGGTGCCAATTCTTGTTCACCCAGATTGGGATAAGCAGTTCCATGTGCATATTGACGATTCCAGTATTGCACTTGGGGCTGTCTTGGCACAACCCGGGGAGACGACAGTTGAACACCCAGTCTACTTCGCCAGTCGCAAATTTTCTAATGCGGAGAAGAATTACTCCACTACCGAGCGGGAGGTCCTTGCAATGGTGTATTCGCTCCAGAAGTTCCGCCACTATCTTCTAGGAGGAAAATTCAAGTTCTTTACGGATCACTCTGCATTGAAGTACCTGGTCAATAAGCCTATCTTGGAAGGATGGATCTATCATTGGTTTCTACTCTTCCAAGAATTCACGTCTGAGGTGATCGTCAAGCCTGGGAGGTTGAACGTCAGGCCCGATCACTTATCCAGGTTGGAGACAGGGGAGAACGACGGCTCTCTCAATGATCAGCTGTCGGATGCTGACCTCTTCCGAGTCGAAGCTATACCGGATTACTTGGCCAACATTGCCACCTATCTGACCACAGGGAAGTGCCCTCAGAACTACACCCCACTCCAGAAGTGGCACTTGGTTGTCTGACTGCCGAATACCAACTCTTTGTGAGACAACTATACAAACTGGGCCTTGATGAGGTTCTGTGCAGATGCGTACTTGACCATGAACGTGAAGCTGTGATGTGGGAATGCCACAACGGGGTTGCGGGAGGGCATGTGGGAACGAAACCTACTACGAGGAAGGTGCTCCAAGCTGGACTGTGGTGGCCAACAGTCCATGCCGATTGCAAGACATTCGTTAAGAGATGCAATGTCTGTCAACGAATGGGAAGGCCCTCTCATAGGGACGAGCTTCTGCTACACCTAGTACATGTGCTGCGGCCGTTCGAGAAGTGGGCTGTCGACTTCGTAGGCCCCATAGCCCCAGTCGCCAGGCACTCCAAGGCCCGCTTCATCATTACCGCAACCGACTACCTCACCAGGTGGGCCGAGACAGCGGTGGTACGAGACTGCACAACGGATACAGCAGCATGGTTCATCTTTGAACACATCATCAGCAAGTTTGGCTGCCCGCGAAGTTTAACCAGCGATTAGGGTACGCATTTCATTAATGACATAGTTAAGTCGCTGCTAGCCACATTTATGATTCAACATCACAAAAGCAGCCCGTACCACCCGCAGGCCAATGGTACTATTGAAGCGTTTAATAAAATTCTTGAAAAGGGGTTAACAGAGATTTGCAACGCCCAGCGGGATCACTGGGATGAACGGCTACCAGCTGCACTATGGGCTTACCGGACTACGGTGAAGCGCTTGACCAATCAGACACCGTTTCAGTTGGTGTATGGTCGGGAAGCTGTGATTCCCACCGAGTTCACTGTACCAAGTCTTTTAATTGCCACGTCTCTCAAGTTCTTGGAAGAAGAATTGCTCCAGGAGCGCCTCCATGAATTGTAAGAATTGGACGAGGCCCGGTTCCTGGTCGAGTTTCATCAGAATGTTCAGAAGGACAGGTAGAAAGCATGGCATGACCGCCACATCAAGAACAAAACGTTCCAGGTTGGAGGCAAGGTCCTATTATATGACAGCAAGTTCCAGAAGTTCCCAGGAAAGCTGAAAATGCACTGGTTGGGACCTTACTTCATCATCGAGATTAGAGAGTCCGGAGCCGTTCGGTTGGCTCAGCTGGACGGTACTGTTTTACCGGGGTGGGTGAATGGCGCACACCTGAAACCCTACTAGGAGTAAGTTTATTTCTCTCTTCATCAATAACTCTCGCAACTAAGAGAACCCATAGAGTAGCATAGTTGAATAACTCTCCCGCAACCAGGATGAGCATAGGTAGTGTTTTTTTCATGCATATCTTGTCAATAACCACTCTGTTTCGGGACCTCACCGCAACCGACTGTGGTCGGGGAGGGGCGTGTCTAGCGTGTCATCCCCGTAGGATTAATAAACGTTTCAAGGTCAGTCCAGGTCATTTCAGTTAGTACTTGTGTCAGTCCATAGGATTGTCTATATTTGCACCATAAATTACCATAATTGGAAGTAACCTTGCAATAATCATTTTTCCATCATCCGCAGTAACCTCAGCCGTCGCGTCCGCCCATTTCCCCATGCCACCGTAAGCAACTGTCAGAATACACATTGGCACGCGATTGATCGCACGATTATCGCCGAGAGGAATGCCAGCAGAAATTAACTCATTATGGGGTCTCATCAACTTCACTCATGCCAGGTAATTACATAACTTGCATGGGAAAAAGCACGAGAATGTCGGAATAGTTAGAGTTAGCAATTGAAGCAGAACCAGAGCAACAGAAGTATCTAGACGCACAGCACCAAGAGAGGACGCCGAGACGAATTCTACAAGTCTATCAGCACCGAGCAACAATGCCAAAGGCCCTCCCATCCATCCTAGGACCCCAGCTCGACAGCAGAATTCATAAGACCGAGTCCCTTGTAGGGAAATACGACAATGCGACCCTGATAGATGCTAACCTTTCAGACTCTTTCGAATTCCCGACACTCAATTGGCAGGTATATATGGAACATTACTACACAACAGCCGGGCACTCAGCAAATAGAATGTTACCATATTTCCGGGGCCTTCAACAATCTTCTCTGATGAACTTAAGAAATCTTCCGGTCTTCGGGACCACAGGACCGGCTTTGTAGTGCACTCGGTTCCTCCTTAGCCGCATCCAGAATGGGTCCTTGTGGCTAAATAAAAAAATTCCCATTCACGCTGAGGATATCCATCGTCTTATAGGGCTTTCATAGAATGGTGTGGATGTCTCAACTGCCTATCAAACCACCTCCAAGCGAGTGCGGAAGTCGGGAGACGTAGACTTGTATGTAAAATATGGCACCCGACGGGGAGGAAAAGGAGCCAAGATAGAGCTTATCAATAAGCCTGAGATTAAATTCGCCTGCTACCTCATTTCCAGCAAGACAATGAGGCACTACACAAAGGGCGAATGCACTCTGGACACTATCTCCATTGCAGAGCACTATTTTCAGGGCGCCAAGCTAAACTGGTGCTCCTTCCTGTTGAAGGAACTGTTTGACGCGTGCGAGGAAAACTACAAGCGCGCTACAAGTTTCATTTATGGATGTTTGATCGTTGCCTTTTCCATGTGGAAATGGCACACTCCCCTTGTCAGGTTCCCAGTGGACATTCCAGAGGGCCAGCCTTTAGCGATGAAGTTCGCTCCGTGGAAGGTGTCAGCTGATCCTAGCACCAAACAAGTGAATGCAGAGGCATTTCGGTCCTGGTATGGTTTAATGACGGACGTGGTAACTAGCCAGCAAAGGGTGCCCAGGAACCTGTTATATGAGTACAGCGAGCAAGTGTGGTTCAGGGTGAGTCACCGGCATACTTACCTCCAACCTACTTGTGTGCCGGAGGACACCTTTTGCATGAAGCCGCTGAAATTCCAGCTTGAGGATACTGCATTCCACCACGAAGTCTATTCGTCGCCGGGGGTTGCGATGGAAATCTGCGATGGAGTACCCAGGTACAACTTTGATCGGATGTTATCGCAGTAATAGCCTGCCGAAACGAATGTGGAGGTGACACCACAGGAACTCCCTTAGCCGCTCATCCCCATCGTATGCCACTTGAACACTCAGATACGCAATTTTAATGCGGCAGCCCAGGTCATTTCAAGTGGTGCCGCTCCTTTCCCTTTACTTTCCAAGTTCCAGCTTTTTCTCTCTACCTCGCATCCCCCATACAACTCCTCTCACTTCTCCCATCCCTACTATTCTATTTACTTCGGCAAGCCCAATCATAACCCCGATGGGCGAGAAGAGCAAAGCTACAGATCAATTAGAAGCTCCTCAAGCCAAGCGGGCCCGCACCACCGAAGCAAATCTGGTGGTGGACCTCACTGAGGATGATCCACCACTACCACTGAGTACAGGGGTGCTGATACAGGAAGAACCTCTCATTGACCCCTCAGAGTTCATCAATATCCACCTTCCACCTCCATCCACCGTTCCACCTCCATCCACTGTTCCACCTCCACCTACCACTTCATCCGCTCCATCCAATTCATCTGCTACCGTGTCCGACCCAATCATCCGGGAACTCCTTGGTGGGGACCACAAGGCCGAAGTTGACTCCAGTACTGCAGTAGTAGTACCACTGGTCGACCCTGCGGGAGAACCCCAAGTTTCTTTGTCTGATATAATTACCCAAATGGCACAAATTGTTACCAACTCAGCTGGGGCTCAGCCTGAGCCCACTATACCTCCACATGTTGGCAATATAGATCAGCAGGAACGACCAGACTTGAATATGGCCGACTCAGCGCACCAACAGACCCCGCCACCATCCCCTCCAGAGCATTCTAATCGATCAGTTGTCAGTGGGCAACCCTTGCAAGAAAGGAGGCCAGCCCAGGGCACTTCAGGGATCGAAAATTTAGAAACATGGGGTACAACTCAGCTGTACTTATTTATCCAAAGGGCGGCCCAGCAAGCCAAAAGGCTTCATTCTAAGCTACAGCAAAGGTGCGATGAGCAACAACAATAGATTGCAGCGCTTACTGAACAGCGCGACCAGCTCACAACCGCACAGGGGCAGCTGTAAGGGCAAATAGAACAAGTCACCTAGGCGTTTTCAGAGCTATGGCCAACTGTCGGGGCTCATTATACTCAGCTGCATACCGACGTCTCAGAGACAAGTGTTGTAGCACAGGCCTTCCACCTCCGGATCGCATTCAACGGCCTCCACAGGGAAAATGAGGCGCTTCAAGCAGCGTTGGTTGCACGGCCAGTGCTGCCCGATCCAGAGGTTGTCTATTCAGCACAGGTTGTAGAAAAGCAGGGCCAGGCCACTCAAATGCAGGAAAATCTCAACTCTGCGGTGCGCGAGGCTCACGACCTCCTGAAGGGTCTTCAGGAGTGTTCAATGGCCCTTACAGTCAAAACGCAGCTAATTTCAGCGCAGCTACAGAAGATTTCGAGGGAAATCCAAGAGGCCATGGACCCCGCGCAGTTGGACCAGTTATATGCCCAGGCAGATGATCTCGAAGTGTAGATCCAGAAAACAGAGGCCAACTCAGGAATGGCCAAACGGGTGATTCGTGAGCTCTGCCCACCCCTACAACACAGCGCCAGGACAATGCAACAGCTAGCCTCCGAAGTCGAAACCTAGATTAGCACGGTGTTCGGGGCTATACCAGCGCATGTAGAGGAGGCCACTGTCACTAGGATTGCCGAAGAAACAGATTCACTACTGCAGGGGTGGCAGCAAGCTGTGTCGACCTTCACTGAGCTTAAAGCTACATCATTCTGAAGAGTCCCGGAGTTGGGGCCCTTGTTTGGACAACAGACGAAAGGAGCACATCAAGAACAGGTCATGGGGTCCAGCGGGGCGATGGAGGTAGAGACTGTGATTTGTGATTGACTCGGGCACGAGTCAAGAAACTGTGGTTGGGGCCTATTGGGGCCCTTGTTTTGAAAAATTATTTTGAATATTTTGAATTTTGAATAAAGGATAGATTTTGGGTTGCAGAATGATGACACATGGCAGTCGCAACCAAGTTGCAACTACAGTAAGCCGCGGAGCTATCAAGGTGGTGAAGAAGCAAGAGATAGCTGAAGAAAGCAAAAGCATAAGTGCAGACGGTGAGAAGATACAACGGAAGAAAGAAAGCAGAACTCATAGATAAGAGGAGAGAAGCCGGAAGCCGCCGAAGAAGAACACAAGAGGAACTAGCAGTTGCAAGGGTAGGTGAATAAAAAGCAGTCACCCGACCGAAAGAAGGAGGGAATGCGACAGAGAAGAGACGAATGCAGAGCGACTAAAGAGGATTGCGCAGATGCTGCAGATGGAATCCATTCCGAGCATGATATCTCTATAGTTCCTAGGTTTCTCTTGTCTATCTTTCTATCCTATAAGATGTCTGTGACATATTTGTAAGGATCTTGCTGTGGAAGCAATGTAACTATGGATTTGGTTGAGGATTATTAATATACCTACAGGTTGTTGTATGATCTTATGAGTTACACGCATGCATGATGTCTGTGATGCTTTAGAGTTTTATTTTCTTAATACCTAGTTGATATTCTGAATGTTCTTGCATATATAATGATGTTGATGCAATCAATTCTATGTTAATCATGAGTTGCAGATCCTTTCTCTGCTATCAATCTATTCCCCTTCTGCATGTGGTTGCGGCACGCCTCGAGTGAGACTCTCTGCTCTCCGGAGTAGGGTGACAATGCCGACGTGGTTCTAGACTACAACGGATTCCCCTGTTGGCCCCAACCTCTGAACCTGGGTCTTGCCTGCGAGACCTGTTTCTTCGCCAACATGTCCGAATACTGAAATAGTAGCGTATGACATGTCCAATTGAACAGATCCTTGAAGCTTTGCACCCCAAGATCTGGACAATAACATGCCATATTTTGGAGGAATATTTGCTACTACTATATCCATCAAGATTGTTTTTGCAGGGTATTGAACCAGTGAAACACACAAGTCTTTGATTAATCCTAAACATCTCACCTGACTTGAATCAAAAGAAAAGAGGTCTTTGTATGGCCTGGTGATATCTAGGTTTAATTTCTCCATTATAGATTTGGGCATTAGATTATGAGATGCCCCAGAATCAAGCATGGCATTATGAAGTATTTTATCATGTATGTTTAACTTATATAGAATGTAGGAGTTCCTCCATTAACTAGTTTTCCATTTACTTCAGGGCCAAAGAGTAATTTAGGTTGATCATCAAAAACGTTTACTGAGTCTTCACTTCCAGTGATCTTGAGTGATCTATTGATTTGACTTCGGTAGACATCATGTTTAGCTAATTCAGACAATGGAACAACTATTTTTAATTTTCCTACTTCAGCCTCCAGATTAAAAGGTTTTTCAGTCTGATTTCTTGTATTTCAGAGAGTTGGATTCTCTTTATCTTCTGTATTTTCTGTATTTTTCTCCTTCTTAGGAATGGGGTTGTGGGCTGAGGTTGTTTCAAAATCAACTTGTGGAGGTTCTTCTACATTTCCTTTGAGAGGAAGAGTATTAGAGAGTTGTTTATCAGGTTGATTATCGGATACATCTTCAATAATTGGATTAGAAGGATTAGGATCTGATCTAGAAAGAATATGTACAGGGGTAGTATTGGTTTTACCTTTGAGGGGCTGTTTTGTAGCTTTCTGTTTATTGGTTTCAGGGACATCAATTCTTCTACTCCTCAGATTATATTGCTTGTGGGCTTCATAAATGGCTTTATCATATCCCTCCTTAAAGTCAAATGATTCTCCTAACTGAGTTTGGAATTGTTTGAGAATGTGAGCTTCTTGATCCTCTTAGGTCAAGAAAACTTCCTGTTCGTTATTGCATCCAGTTAAGTTGTTTATTTGAATATCTTCTGTTGGTTCATCAGAATTTGAGGCTTCAGCATAATTTTCCTGGAATTGGGGCCTAATGTTTTGGTCAGGACTAGTCTTTCCAGTGTTTTGGTTTTGGTTCTTTCTGAAATTTGGATTTCTCCCAGTATTGCTCGGTTGACCATCCCAAGGAGATTTCCTTTCAATTGTTTCTACTCTATCTCCTAGCCTTTCCATCCCTTTAATAATAGCATCCAGTTTCTGTTCAAAGGCTAAGGGTTCTTCTTTTAATGGTATCCTCCTTTCACTTCTGGCTTTAGTTCGTTTGGATATCAGGTTGGCTTCAACACTGACAGCAATACTTTGCATATCTTCTAAAGTCCGCGGAGATATTTCCCTAAGCTAGTACGCCATATTAGAATCAAATCCATCAGGGAATTTGATCAATGCTAAATCTGGAGGAGGTCTGAGGTTTTGGGGGATAGCATTGTAAACATTATTGAACCTAGTGCAATAATCTTTCACAGTTTCTTGTGTTCCTCTCTTCAGGTTTTCATATTCTGATAAGATTTGGAGAGGATCTTTCTTCTTTTCCCATCTGTTTAAAAATGTTCTATAAAGAGCTTCTGGGTCATTGATATTGTTTGCAGGAAGGGCTCTAAACCAGGTTCTAACTTCTCCAGTAAGACTTTGAACAAATATTCTCATTCTTACATCATCTGCTTCTACTTCATATATTTCAAAATAATCGGTCATTTTTTTAGTATGCTATTGTGCAGTGTAGGTACCAGAACCATCAAATGGAGTGATTTTACTTTGGTAGTCTTGTGGCATAGCCCCTGGATTGGATGGTAATACCAAGGGAGCATATCTGTTTGCCATTACAGTAGGTAGTGATGAAACAACCTCCGAGGTTGATCTGGTAGTGGTGGATGGAGGGGCAGAAGGGGTGGTTTGAGGTTGAGATGTTTGAGGAAATGTTGATAAACTTGGAGAAGCTGCAGTGATCACAGAAAGATTTGGTGTTCCTTCTAAGGTAAGCTCAGATTGTATAAAATTCCGTAAATATTTTTCAAGATGTGAAGTAACAAATTCAAGTTGTAAATCTTCAATAAATACTGGGTCTTGAACCAAGTGAGCCAACTCAGATTCAGAAAAAGTTACAAATAAAGAAGTTTCAAATTGCTCATCAAAGGGTTCATCTTCAAGGTAAATCCACTTCAGAGGACAGGATATTGATCTATAGAGAGGCCGAGAACTAGCAGAACTCTCTTGGCTCTCCTGTCTCCTAAGAAATCTGGGGATCAGATTAGGATTTTCAAACACAGGCAGTGGATTTGGATCAGGATTAGCCCTGGTGTAATGAGTCCTTTCTGAAGCCAGGTTTCTAGGTGATTTTTATTTTTTTTGTTTTTTTGTCTAAATGGAATTAACAATACAACTTCAAAAATATCTTTAAGAGGTTTTAGATATTGGATTTAGATTTTCTTAAAGATTTATTTGACTAAAGGAACTGATCAAGTGTTTGAAACCGGATGTTGAGTTCATAAACTAGACCGGAGATAGACTGAAGCAGCATTCATTTACTTATGCAATTGCAAAGCAAGAGCAGTTCAAAGGCTACCTGGCTAACTACAAACTCCGTTTATAGTTTATAAAGTAAACAATAGTAACAAGCAAATTATTCTAGTCTGCGAAACTAGAGATTCTGGGTTCGATCCCTAGTGGAGTCGCAACTATGTTATCACTCAGATTTTCCTTGAAGCTGTTGGGAAGAGGAAAGGGGTCTGAGGTAACCACAAAACAAATTTTAGGTACAGAATCTAGCCAATTTGTACCCAGAGAGGGCTCTCTCTTTAAGTTTTAGCTTTGTTTTGAAAGATATTAGGCTAGTTATGAAAGTTTAAGGATTTTGATTGTGTTTGGGTGGTGGAATTCAATACCAGAAGGGTAGGACTGAGTAGTTTAGGCCATTGGGCTAATGGAGTCAAAGAATATGGCTTAACTGGATTTAGTTTCTTAACAAGGGATGGTTTCACAGGGCAAGGTAATCAAATAGGGAACGATTAAAGATCTAAAATGAATGGAATGGACTCAAAATGGGTGAAGGGAAATTAAGAATCCTTCAACATATTCGAAAGAGGGAACTTGAATGATTATTAATAAAGGGAAATTAAGAATTCTTTACCAAATAATCAAAATGAATAAACTAGGAAACAGGAGCAATTAAGAATTCACTGTTCATACCAGTTCAGAGGAAAACATTAAGAATAACAACGATTGAAAACAGATTTCACTCAAGCACTTTCTGAATTATTCTTTTTCGTTTATCATAAAGATATGAAACATAGATGGTATAACAAAAAAGTACAAAACTTTAAAACAAAAGAGATAGAAGACTTATTGATCCATTGTCTGACTCAAGAATCCTATGAAAAGTCCTTTGCGTCAATTCTTTATCTAGCTAGCCATGCAAAATTTGTCCAACAACACTTTATTCCAAAATAATCAATATTACAGCAAACTCTAAGAATCCACCCCCTAAATACTCTAATTGAGGGAGTATTTATATAAAAAAAATTACAAAAAATATCTCCTAACAGAGTGGGATATATTTTAGGATGACTCATTAATAAATTACAAGAAAATAGAGACAGATAGTCTCGTAGATAGGAGAAAAAGTAAACCGATGTTGTGTTGTTCCTGTTTTTGTGAGTGTGCTAGAGGCAGGCCCTATCATTTGGCTTGCTGCTGTCTTCTTTGGTAACTCTGTGCTGGCTGCTTTGTTTTTACTGATACTCTTTATCTGTACTGATACACTTTGACCTGTTTGATCTCTGTTTATCCTTTTTACCATAACTTACTGTAGTAAATAATCAAAATTCATCTAAGGATATTTTTACAAAATGTCCAACATATCTTCCCACCATTGTGCTTATGGTATTCTGGTTCTTTGAAGCTTTCTCAGGGTCTCATCAGTTTCTGTGTATCTGAGAAAGGTAGGCTGAATTGGAAATAAGTTTTTACTTCATGTTCGAGATAGAACAAATTTTCCAGACTATCATAAATAATTTTTCCTATATGCAACGCTTTTGTTGCGGATGAACTTGACGATGGACTTGCCTGGTTGTTTGCATACTTATTCAATTTCTCAACATAGCTTTGATGGCTCATTAGTTTATCATGAGTAACTAAAGGACTTGGCAACCCTTTTCTCTACAAAATATCCAATCTCTTTGTAAAATCATTGATTTCTTCCTGCATATCATGGCACCTTCTTTCTAAATTTGCATCAGAGTTATTTTAGTAAAAACCTTTTTTACCTCCAAAATTGTCCCTGTTCTATCTTGAATGCATAGTTCTTCAAGCTGATATTTGTTCTTGGTATTTAAAAATTGTATGATCTCGCTGGCTTCTTCAGGCATATTTCCTAATTCTGCCCTTGCCTTTTGAACTTCTTCTAGAGCCAGTTTAACTAAATCATTTTGCTCATACATTATTTGTATTGATGGCCAGACATCATTTATTGATTGAGTGATGTTGGCCCAAATAATTTCCTTGATTTCTTTCAAAGGTTTCTCCAATGTGAGATCCTTTTCTAATGCTTTCACCAATTTCTCCAACCTATTGATCTCTCTTGTTTTTTCTACAACATTTATCTTTGAGAGATCATACTTTTGTTCCAAGGTAGTAAATTGTACCTTTGTTTTTTGGAGTTTTGTAACTTGTAGCTTCAATTCCTCCATTGATTTTATTAATTCCTCAGTGCTCAAATTGGAAGTGTTGCCCTGTGCTAGTCCTGCTGACTGCCCTGTTGTTGTTGTACCTGTGACTACTTCTGTTCTGGATGCTGGAATGTTTGGTGCTACTGTTGTCCCAATTGTAGAAGGGACTGTTGTTGAGACTACTAGTATCACATTGGGAGGCTGAGAGGTCAACTCTCCCTGCTTGTCCTTTAATGCTTTTTCAAGTTCTTGTTCAGTCTCATTCAGTTACTCATTAATTTTTAAGAGCAAATCCATCAATTATTCTTCAGATTTTTGCTTTATGACCTTAGCAGTATGTGGATGCCTTGAAGTTGGCAACTTTAGTTGTTTCCTTAGGGCTGCAATATCATCATCTTTCTTTTTGATCAAGGCTTCTGTAGCCTTAACATCTTTGGGATTATGACCCAATCCAATAATTATTTCTTCCAAATATTTTATTCTGTTATCCTTGGTCTGGGAGGAAGCTTTTTCAAGATGCAGTTGAGTAGTTGTATTATCCAAGGAATTTTGTAATCTTTGGGCCATCATTGACTTATCAATCAAGGTTGAATAAATAATTTCTCCAGTTTGTTTATGTAATTCAATCTGATCCAAGGGATGAATATCCTTTGCCATGACTTCAAAATTGGTTCTAAAATAGTCTGCTGCCGTTTGAGGCTACTGTAATTTAGGCTTGAAATGACTCATCACCATTTTACCTTCCTTGATGTCATAGGCTGACATCAATCTCTGTTGATTTTTTGGGGCCATCTTCAAATATTGATTATAAACTTGAAGTCTAAATGGATCATTTCTGGCTTTTATGTTTATAAGTGTTTTCTTAATATCCCAAGCATCCTTCACTAGTGGTCTAAATGATGATACTTCTGCACTTTGTTGTCTTTCTAGCTCTTTTCTCTATGAGTTAGTGGATGTCCCACTGATTTTGAATGTTTGCTAGTTGTCTAACCCTTCTCTCCTCTGACCATCAGTGGTTTCTTCAACAAATTCTTCTTCTGAGAGAGGATTTAATTTTTTCCTTTTGATACCATGATGTTCTGAAGGTCCACTGATAGGGGTAGTTGTTTCTGTGTGTCTCTTTTTACTTTTTTCCTCATTTAGGGGAATTTTCAAGATTGGAGTTTCTGCCACATTGATCTGAGTGGGAGAAGTCTTTATTTGGGCCTGTTCCTTGGAAGTTCCAGGCTGCTTCGACATTGTGAATTGCTCTGTGGCCTGTGTAATAGTCTCTTTTTCCTTACCTTTGGATGTTATTGTGGCTGGTGCGCTGGTTTTCTGTAAATCTTGCTGAGAGGTTCCAACAGAGGAGGGACCAATTCTTGGTCTTTGTACCTGCCCAAAAGAATCCAGGTCAAGTATTTTCTCAAGATCTTTCATAACATTCTCAACATTGACCTGTTCATTATCTTTTTCTACTAGGGTCCCTTCCATCCATTCATCCATGTTTGCAAATTGTTCAATCTCTGGAATCCTATGGTGAAGGTATGTTGACAATCTGTTTTCATTCTCCTATCACATATAAAGTTGTTAGGGTCATAAGGTACCCACCAAAAACTTTTTTGCAACTTGAGATAATCTTCTAGAATTCTTTCTGCTTCTTTTCCTGCATCCCTAGTATTACAGACAAAAGGACCTAATTGACTCTTGATTCTGAGCTGAGCTTTCTTCTTGGCATTATAAAAATGGACTAGGTCTGAATTTATCATTTTTCTGAAGTATTCTAAGGCAAAGAGCCTCATCGGAACATACTTTGGTAGCTTGAAAGGATAGAGCTCACACCCATATATCCTAATTTCTATATGGTTTTTATATAAGTACCAATCACCTATCCTGTATTGCTTGGAGAGCTGGAGGATTTTCTTCATATCACTATTGACCCTAGGAGGGGAAACTCCTGTTAATAAGGTGGTTGCTGGGTGAACAACTAGGTCAATGAATTCATTGTAAGAGTAAGGAGACTCAAGGGAATTATGGAAGATTGCAGACCAGAAGATTATAGACCTTGGATTTCCTTTGGTGTCAAGTTTCTTGACAGGGAAGGGGAAATTCTCTAATTGATAATAGAGCATAAGATGGTATATAAAAGTGGAGTATTTGAAAACTTTTTCATTTTTCAGTCTTATGAACTGGTCATGAATCTTATCAGCAATGTAAGTGGCAAAGTCATATTTGACAACAGGGGGCTGTCCAGGAGTAAAAATTGATAACAACACTAGGGTTAACTTATCAACGTATTCACTAGTGTTGAATCCCATTACTGAAGATATCATATTGACTATGAGTCTGCCCAAATCTGTGAAAACGGTATGTCCATAAGGAGGGGGGCCTTTGGGTTGATGTTCTTATAGCATGAAAGTTTGAAAGAGGCGATTCAGTTCTTCTGGGGATAAATTTGTGGATTTTTCAAGTAAATCTCCCATGGAAAGGGGAGTCAGGGCTTGACCGGGATGAAATTGTAACATTTCATTGATGGATTGAGCAGTTATTGGAAAAAGAATGGTTTGACTTGGGGACATGATTGCCTGTTGATTAGGATCATAATTGATATGGCAGTGATAAATTATTTCAGGAAAGACATGGACTGAGGGTAGAAAATACATTAGAAGATTAGATTCCCATAATCCAAAAATATTAGAGCCATTCAGGTAATTATCTCTGCATTGACAAAAGATTCTGAGAGGATTTTCACTAAAGATGAGGTCTTTTATCTGGAAATCCCAATCCGCTAGAGGCAGATAGTCTAAATCTTTAAGGGGGGCATTCAGAGGTGCAACATTCAAAGCCACAGGGGTTTCCATTTCTGGTTCTTGTGGATTCAGAAAGGAATTTGGGTTTTTAGTGGAAAAATGGGCAAAATTATAGGTCTAGGAACTTATGGGGTGAAACAAAGACCAAATTGTACTATTTTTTAGTCTTTTTCTGTGGAAAAAATAAAAACCAAGACTTGCAGGGTTCGACGGAAATTGGATAAATACCTATTTCAGGAAGTGAATAGTGAGGAAACAGGTGCAGGCAATAACTGACTGGTTCAGCTGAAAATCGTTTGGCAAAGTGGCGGTTGGAAATCTTCAGCAACTGATTTCGACGTTTTGCATGGGAAAACTGGTCGCAGCAAAAAATGATGAAAATATGTGCATTTGTTTGTTTTATTCACAAAGTCAAGGTTGGCGGGGGTTTTGTTATTTTGGACAGATGACATACGCGGGAAAAGGTCTTTTGTCATATGCGAAAGGCGGTAAGTGGTATGACATCGCACCGCTTTTGGGGATGGGCGGTATTTGGCTGGGAGCCAGCGATTCCATACATCTTGTGACGTGTGGCAATGCACTGTTCACAAAACCACTCAGTGATCGCGCGCTATCGTTCGGTCGTGGAGGGCCATGCGATATGGATGACAGCGGTTGGATATGGAAGGGTTAATCGGACGGCTATCGGGGAGGCTAGATGAGGGGAGTTTAATGAGGGCGGGCCCAACATAATTAAAGATTTTTTAATTATATCGGGAGCAACGTGTTTGGTCGGGAGAGTTGTTAATTAACCGTGGGGGTTAATTAATTCTTTTTTAATGTTACTGCCGTATTATGGTTATATTTCAACCAAGGGGCGGGACATGTAATATTTGGGGAATTTTATATGGTTATAGTAATACGGGAATGGGTTGATTTATATAGGGAATTAATTAATATAAGTTTAAAAGTTAATATGTCAAATGAATGAAAAGCGCTAAGTATAAAAACATTAGGATTGTGTATTTAACTTAGGCTTAAATGAAAAAGGGTTTTTAATGGGATATTGTGTAATTTTCCTAAGTAAAATAGGATTTTACTTAGGAAAAGACTTATAGAAGTAAATGAATGACTTATGGATGGTTTTAAGTACTTAGGCTTTTAAATTATTGGGCCGAGGGTCCGGTCCCTCCAAAAGTCAAGGAAATGCCTCGAGCCCCTCTAATTTTCAAATGCCTTAGTACTTAGGGGAAATTAGTGAAATTTTTAGGGAAAAATGAGAAGGGGAGTTAATCATTTGACCTTGTTTTGCTTGAAATTCCTTCAGTGTAATGTCTGCCTTGCATTTGTGATGAAAGTAAGGATTAACACATTTAGAGTCATTATCCATCATATGTAATTCTACAACATCATCTACCTACCCTACCTACTTTAACCTAACATTTTTTCTTCTTTATTAGGGTGCATTTAGACTGGCAAACCCTTATCACACTTTCTTTTCTTTTACATGTGGAAATCTATCTAAGTCTAACCTTATTACATCTAAGGGCTCAGATTAAGCTATTGAGCTCCTTATATTTACTCTACCTATCTACTTATCTACCAAGATTAAACAATATGGTCAAATTTTATTCTCTATCTCTAAAACATAAAATTCAAACATGAACAAGCCAAGCTTAAGCTGTTTGACTGTTCACCAATTGTGGCATAAGATACAAGTTGCACACAATTTGTTTATTACATAAGAGCAAAAAATAGTGGCATTTTGACTTGCACAATTTCCTTGGCCTTTCTTTTGGTGGGGTTCATTTTCTTTTACTTTTTTGGCCATTTTTATTCTTTTCACCCTTTGATTTTTCTTTTAGGGTACACCCTCTTTACATTTTTTAAATTTTTTGATTTTTTGACAATATGGAAAACTTTTGCAACAAGGAAAGGTATGAACATATTACATAGCCCATCAAGTCAATCATGATATATGACACCTATTGGTATAGGAGCATAACATGTTGTATGGCGAGTGCTCTGTCTGCAATTCTATTGCCCCGCGAAGAAGCTCTTGTCCGCCCGCCTACGCTGAACCAAGCACTCGAACGCAGACTGGTAGGCGTTTTTCACTCATGTGCTATTTGGAAACTGTCTTGGAGTTTCATATTTCGTAAAGCAACCTTTGTTGCTCGAATTCCTTGTCTGTTTCCTCCAACTCCCCTGTGCCACTTCTCCTCCGCCCTTTCCACCAGTAACACTAGGAGAATTTCCTTGTCACCATGCCCAGACTGCGCCATAGGATGCATTGTCGTCGCGGGAGCAGTCGTGGTTGCGCCATCCGTTCTCGGCCCTCCCCTATTTCAGATTCCTCCTTTGAGGAATTCTCCTGTGACCACATTCTTGAAACGCGGAGCTGCAGGGGTCGACTTCACTCCAGTGAACATGCTCACCCTATCCTGAGCTCTCCACCTCCCCATGTACCTTCTTCAGTGCCTCCTACGCCTCAAGTTCTCTAGTCTGGTGCCTCTCTCGCCCCCCCTTCGTCTACCTCCATTCCCCTGCGACAATCTTCTCAACGGGCGGTGTTCCGATTTGATTGTTCGTTTGACAAGCCGGTTATCACTTCCTATGTTACAGTTTCCATCCGAGAGGAGACAGTCCGCCCTGCACCCCCCTCGGTCAATGTCCCTGGTCCCTCTATCGTATTCCCTGGCCCTTGTGCTGCCCCCGCCCCCATGTTTGCAGAAAATGCCAAGGTATCCTTGGCACAACTGAACATTGCCTGTGACGATACTATGCAGGTTCAGACGAAGGATGATGAAGGAAAAGACACTACAACTCCCTCTATTAATGATGGTGGAAGTAGCGATGAGTACAGATGCATAATTGTGGACGAACCTCCTTCTCCAGCTAATTATTAGTAGCCCGGAAGACCTTCAGCGGATATCATTTCTTATGCCCAGGTTTCCTAGGCTATTTTTTGCTTTCCTGTTTCATTTCCCTCTACTGGCAGAGTGGTCTGTCTTTTTACTTGTTTTTATGTCAAAATATTGGTCTCAAATTCCGGTTTCCCCTATGAGGGCGGCAAAACTTAACTTTCAGGGACTGGTTTCCCCTATGTGGGCAATCCAAAATCTTGATTTTCATGGCTATCAAGCCCTGCGCTCAGGCTTTCTCAGCTGAGGCAGAGGAAATTTTGTACTTTTATGTTACATATTAATAGATTTAGTATTACTCAGAAAAAAAAAAAAGCAGACCAATACATCACATCAGCACATAGTAAAAATGCATATGGACACCAGATATAAGTGGAAACCCATAAGGGAGGTTAAAACCACAATTTTATTATTTTTGTGATGCAAAGGCAAGCTCCTACTTATTATTACATTTGATATTTTGTAGGCTCCAACCTAGAGGAGGCTTCTACCTCAAATTTCTGTAAGCTACAACATGCAAGGAAGCTCCAACTCCCACGTGTTTTCTGCAGGCTACAACCCACAAGAGGCTCCTACCTCAACTAGCTCCAACTAAAATTTTATCAAGACACAACTTGAAAGGATGCCACAATCCCCTCACACAAAATGAAAACAATATGTTGATTTACCCAGTTATCAATTCTACATACCTCCCTGTTTACTTCTGTGTCTTCTCCCCTTCAAATATGCTCCATGTTAGCTTCATATGTACCAGGTCACTAAATGAAAAATATATCAATAAACTGTCAAACATTCTCCCACTCTCTAACTTCCATTATGCACTCCAAAATGACATCTTTTGTAGAGATAATTTTATGGTTGTTTTTATTCCACACAGAAAAATGAAGGGAATAGGCTTGACTATTTGCCTTCCACTCATTCGCTTCCAAATTCTTCATATCTTGAATATAGAACAAAAATATATAATTCATCCAATATCAATTTCAACCATATGTAATGATTAAATTTACCATCCTAATGCCAATATCAAATAACAACATTTATCATTAATGTATCACCACAATATTTTCAACACTTTTGCCTTTGCCTTGGAGTCTTGCATTTGCATCACAACAATTTAGCTTAATAAACAATTTCACATCATTAAAAGTTATTCAATGTATCATTTTCACTGCACTTTTGTCTTCTTTTCCTTTCTACTCCTTTATACCTTTGCTAATCCTGATTTGCTCCTTTCCGATCAATGACAATATTTCCAACATTTTTTCCAGAGAATTCTGGGTAGGGCTACGCTTCCTAGTTGGGAGCAGATGTTGGCAACACTTCAGGAGGAGGAGCTTAGGAGAGATCTATTCAAGTGCAAACTTGACGGCAATAGTGGTAGCGGATCAAAGACTTTGGAGGAGGAGGAGAATGCAGCCCTCACATCTAAAGGGCAGGAAGGGAAACAAAGAAAAAAGAGAGATATCTCAAAGGTGAAATGCTTCAGATGTGGTGAGATGGGCCACTTTTCATCACAGTGTCCTTTGAAGAAAAATGACAAGGATGAGAAGCATGACCCGACATTTGTAGCCACAAAGATCAAGCATGATGAGTATACTATGAGTGCCCATGCTTCTCCTGGTAAGAAGTGGGATGACATAGAACTGTAGTTCAATCCGAACTTCAGTTGGGAAGGATAATTAAGGAGCCCACCACATGGATCATTACCACTTCTTGAACATAATCAATAGTAGTGGGAGCCCATAATCAACAGTAGTGGGATGGAGGAGTTTCAGTGAGAGCCAAGGAGTGATGGATATGACAATGCAGTATATACCATCACCTATTTCTAGAACAGCGCAGAGCAGAGCAACAACTGCATAGTAGTAGCAATGCAGTGCAGATCAGTGTTGCACATTGTAGAGTAGTAGTAGCGTAGCGTATCAAAGGGACAACACAATAGTTACCAGTAGGCAGAGTCTTCAGCACCAAGGTGCATCCAATGAACACTTCTTCAGATCTAGGTGAGTTCAGTTGTTTCTCTTAGCAATTAAGTTGCAATGCAGATGCAGTGTTAGCAGTGGCAGTGTTAGAAACATAGTAGATGCAACACTTGAGAGGGAGATGTATAGATGCAGCAGTGGCAGTGGCAGTGTCATGGGCATCAGTACATTTGCAGTATCAAAGCAGTGGTTTATGGACTTCAACAATGCAGATGATGCTTCAGGGTCAGAGCAGTATGCAACATGCACCTTCCTTGCTAAGAGGGAGTGTTTATTTTTGTAGCATCGAAAAGTTCTCTAAGCCCCAAATTTTGTGGAGAGGCTTAGACATTGGTATTCCAAAGAACCCAGAAACTATTTATGAAAAATCCACTCGGTTAATGTTTTATTAAAATAATTAATTATTTTAATGGAGACCCTAATTTTAAACATAGGGAAATAAAATAATTAAAGTACATTAATAAAACAGAGTGAGAATAATCTAGAAAAGGTAGAGATCAAGTCATGTTATAATCTTAGCCATTGATTGGAAATCTAATCTCTGTCATTTATTTCTCAACGAGAAGACTATAAAGGAAGGCTTGAGGGTCATTTGGAAATACACACATGGAGTGAATCTTGAGATCAAATTCTTCTAACGGAGCAGTGCTCGGACAAAGATCAGATCTAAGTGATTCAGTGCATTGAGGTGCAGATTAGCTTCCGGAGAGAAATATTTTCTCAGCCATAGAATAATCAACTGAGAGAGGCAGGAAGATGTCTAGCATAGCCAGTTAGGGTGACGTAGAGGCTGCGAAGAGCCAGTCAGGGCTGCATAGAGGTTCAGAGGGTTTCCGAGATTCAACTGTTGGATAAGATCCAGAAGCCATGGTGTGAGACCAGGAGGCCTAGATCTGTGATTCTGGGATTCAGATCGATCTATTTCTAGGGTGATGCAATGCCTAGAGGAGGTGACACAGGGCCTATGCAGTCACTGTGCAGATACCTCCAGAGGAAACATTTCCAGTGACCATGTAAACTGGATTTTCTAGTGATTGTGTGAGGTAAAAATCACAATTTATTTCTACCATTATTTATCTCTATAACTGAATAACCCTTGAGGTATTCAGAGATGTATTCAAGATTTTCTATTGCTCAATAGTCCAAACCCTCAGATATTCTGCACTGGTTTTCCCGCATTGGGTTTTTCCAAGGACTTAGTCCAAAAATAATTGTGTCCTATGTGTGATTTATTTCTTGCTCAGTTTCCTTGTTTCAGAATCATATTTTATTCACTGTAGGATGCTTCAGTAGTTACTTCAATAATTCAGATCTGAATTAATTTTGTAAAAGTAATTTACATAATAGGAGAAGTACACTCAGTTGTTGCAGTAGGATTCCTAAGATTGTCAGATCTAGGAATTTTCATAGACATGACATCCTTCCTTGACCTTCTTTCTTGGTTGTATTCACAGTAAGCACCTGATTAAAACATTTGTTTTGAATTTATTAAGGCACTTCTATTTTTGAAGGATCATATCACCAAGGTCCTCAAGTGAAATCATGCAAATTTTCCTTAATGGTTCAAACACCTCAATCAACCGATAACTTTGTCAAAGAAACAAAATCCTTTGGATATCTATCTAAATTTATTTTCAAAGAACCCAATTCCTTCGGTTCCATAGTATCAACAACAAGAAGTTCGTTGCAAATATTTCTATGTGGGTTATATAATCAACAAGTCTCATTATCCATATGTTTCAAAGCCTACAATGGTTTGCAGAAGTAGATAAAATGAGATTCACATAGAATCTACACAACATTATAAAAATAGAACTACCACTACTCTAACATCCAATATCAATGATAATTTTCAAGAATCGATCATGGATTTGATAATTTAGGACTCTCCAATCAGAACTAACATGGATCTCAATCATAACTAACATGGTTTTGAATGAGAGTGTCTCTAGGATCAAAATAGATTGGTGGAAAAGGGAGGAATAGATTGTTGGAAGAGGGAGGAATGTTTAATTTGTACATGCCAATTTGTTGTTGCATAAATCCACACCATTTAGGGAAAAGGATTATCACAACATAACTCCACACCTTTCAGGCCAAAGGCTTATCACATGTTTCAGAGTCTCATAATAATACCCAACCTTTTACTCTATTACTAGTGTATGTTGCAAGATACAACCTCTTCAATAGGGTATGGATGTGCCTATGATTTTGCTAATCATAACAACAATTCCAGTTTGATAATATGATCAAATTAGAGCTACATATTTTTTATTTAATCAAAATATCTAACCTAACCAAGGTATTCAAAAAAGGTACCCAATCCATTAACGTTTTAATCAAAAAAATCTTGGTATTGGACGAAGAAACATTGTGATCCGGATTTATGCAGGAACATAATAAAATATAGAAATAAACATAAACACAGATATTCAGCGGCAATAATGCTTCATTTCATTAATATCAAATAACAGAAATATGCTTACGGACATAATGGAAATTAAATAGCTAGGGCGTTGATAGCTTATCTCTGAGAAGAGATGTGGCGGCTACATGCCTCTGAACTGTGTTACAATGAGACTCGAGGGCCTATTTATTATTGAGAAACAATGGAAAACTCTAAACGTCCAAAAACCTAACCCTAGGAGATGAAGTGCCAAAACTATGGGCCCCGTTTGGGTAAATTGGTGTTTTAACTTCCCGGGGTCATAACTTTGGCATACTATCTCCGTTTGACGCATAAGATACATAATTAGAAAGATCTATCCGAGGAATAAAATTGCTAATTGCAAATATCAATTCCAAAATGGAATCATATTTTCCAAAGGCATGATGCCCAAAAAATGTCATTTAGGACCTCAAAAGGGCTTCAGAAGTTCAGGACCCGAAAAAACTGCTAAAAATAGTAAGTTGTGATGAAATTGAAAAAATGAAAGAACTTATGGTGGCATTTCATATGGAATAGATGGGCGGCCACCAATATCCACCTGGATCATTAGGGTCCCAAAATGGCTCCGAAAGTGCAGGACCCGAAAACCTGCATAAGATAGTAAGTTGTGCTGAAACTGAAAAACTGAAATAACTGATGGTGGTGTTTCAAATGGAATAGGTGGGTAGCCACCAATATCCACCTGGATCATTAGGGTCCCAAAACGGCTCCTGGAGTGCATGACTCAGAAACCTGCTAAAAATAGTAAGTTGTGCTGAAAGTGAAAAGCTGCAAGAATTGATGGTGCAGGTCCAAATGGAATAGGTGGGTGGCCACCGATATCCACCTGGATCACATTGATATTTCTGTAAGAATTCAACTTGATTATGTACATTCAAATTTATTTACTAATATTATTCACTCCCAAATACTAACATAAATCCATCTTAACCTTAGATCTATTAAGCATTGAAATGGAATAAGACATCCAAATACTAACATAAATCCATCTTAATATTAGATCTATAATGCATTGAAAGGGATAAAAAAAACTTGATGCTAGGAACATCAAGAGATATGACTCCATATAAAATATTGGAAATCTCATGGAAAAATAATTGTATCAATTTTTGAATGCTAGAAACTCCAGTTAAAAAATGTATAATGATCATGGCTAGGATTGGAAACTCATAAAACTTGTTTGATGTTTTCTATTTTAGATGATATAAAGACTACGATATGATAGAATGATATATCATTCTTCATCCTTCACTATAGAAGGATGGTCCTAGTAGTTATCTTAAAAATGAAGTCTACAACATAGCACATCATTATGAACATAAAGATAATTAGTGCATTCAAAATTCACATTATAAGTGTGCAGTATTCAAGGTGTGAAAGTATGGTATGGGTTTGATGCTTAAGCAAGAATTGTAACACAGGTTGTACTCTCTCATTTCATTGACATGCAGAGAAGAAAGCACCAGTTCCTATCATGAATAGGTAATTCGTGTTAAGTTGAGTCCATGTATAAAAAAAACA